>CM031613.1:76990590-76998090 GCA_018398815.1 Conus ventricosus | reverse complement strand
TATAGTAGTAGTAGTAGTAGTAGAGTAGTAGTAACAACAACAACAACAGCATTAATAATAATAATAATAATAATAATAATAATAATAAATAACAACAACAACAAAATATTAATAATAATAATAATAATAATAATAATAATAATAATAATAATAATAATAATAATAATAATAATAATAATAATAATTTCTATCTAACTGAAACCAATTAAATATTGTATTCTGACCCTGATATCCGTTTTTGTGTTGTTGTTGTTGTTGTTGTTTACAATCAATAGTTTGCTAGTAGTCATTACGTGTATCCCCATGTGAAGTTTCAATCAGTTCCAGACAATTGCAAGTTAAAACACAAGCCTGAATTTTCAACCTATGGAACACAGACAGAGAGAAAGAAGAGAGAGAGAGAGAGAGAGAGAGAGAGAGAGAGAGAGAGAGAGAGAGAGAGAGAGAGAGAGACAGAAGACAGAACAGACAGACAGAGAGAGGGGCTGAACACCATTTCAATCTGAAGACCACTTCACCTTGTAGTTTCCCAATTCGCAAGAAACCACTGGTACTTCTCGGGGTGCTGAAAGACACGCAACATCGGCGATCCTTCAACCTCAGTCGGAAGTGTGCGTTAGCTATATCTTTTCCTATTTCCCAGGCGACTTCTTGTTCCCAACACAGCACAATATCCAGTTGTATCCACCGCGTCTTTTGTGAAGGTATTTCAGACCGTTTTGTATTCCCCTCCTTCACTGGCATCCAGTGCAGAGGTTGCACTCGGTGCCAGTTTTTCAGGGCAGGACAGGAAGCAGAAACCAGAATGAATAGGTGGATAACTGGTGACAATTGCCGGCCGTTTTCAGAACCAGGCACTGGTCCTTTAGCTGCAGTGTGGGAGGGTTTTGTTTGCAGTTCCATTAGGCTTGAGTGAAGTATCTCTTAATTCGCCATCACTACGTTTCCTCCACAAGTTTCGCTTTTCGTTTTTGTGCCTGCTGCCTTATCTTTCTGGGTAGAGAGGGTTGTCACATACATTGTTTCGTTATTGAGTTATGAGAGGATATAAGGGAAGAGTTGGGCGGATGGGAATGAGGGTGGGGGAGGGGGTTTGGGCTACGACACAACAAAACACAACGTTATAAAAGCATAGCACAAAACAACGAAAGACAGTTCAGTAGAATACAGTAAGTCAGCGTTATTATATCAAACAGTACAGCACAGTACAGTACAGTACAGCACAGTAGGGTACAGCCCAGCACATCAGAGCACAATACAGTACAGCACAGTACAGTATAGTGCAGCACAGCACAGTACAGTACACCACAGTAACAGTACAGTACAGTACAGTACAGTACAGCACAGTACAGTACAGTACAGCACAGTACAGTACAGCACAGCACAGAACAGTACAGTACAGTACAGCACAGTACAGTACAGCACAGTACAGTACAGCACAGTACAGTACAGCAGAGTACACTACAGCACAACACAGCACAGCACAGTACAGCACAGTGCAGTACAGTACAGTACATCGCAGCACATTACAGTACAACAAAGTACTGTACAGTACAGTAGAGTACAGCACAATACAGTACAGTGCAGCACAGTACAGTGCAGCACAGTACAGTACAGTACAGCACAGTAGAGTACAGTACAGTACAGCACAACACAGTGCAGCACAGCAAAGTACAGTGCAGTACTTTACAGCACAGCACAATACAACACAGTAAAGTACAGTACAGTACAGCGCAGCACATTACAGTACATCAAAGTACTGTACAGTACAGTACAGCAAAATACAGTACAGTGCAGCACAGTACAGTACAGCACAGCACAATACAGTACAGCACAGCACAATACAGTACAGTACAGCACAGTACAGTACAGTACAGCACAATACAGTACAGTACAGCACAATACAGTACAGTGCAGCACAGAACAGTACAGTACAGCACAGTAGAGTACAGTACAGTACAGTACAGCACAACACAGTACAAAACAGTACTACAAAGTACAGCACAGTACAGTACAGTACAGTACAGTACAACACAGTGCAGCACAGCACAGTACAGTGCAGTACTTTACAGCACAGCACAACACAACACAGTAAAGTACAGTACAGTACAGCGCAGCACATTACAGTACATCAAAGTACTGTACAGTACAGTACAGTACAGCACAATACAGTACAGTGCAGCACAGTACAGTACAGTACAGCACAATACAGTACAGCACAGCACAATACAGTACAGTACAACACAGTACAGTACAGTACAGCACAATACAGTACAGTACAGCACAATACAGTACAGTGCAGCACAGTACAGTACAGTACAGCACAGTAGAGTACAGTACAGTACAGTACAGCACAACACAGTACAAAACA
This sequence comes from Conus ventricosus, assembly GCA_018398815.1. Lineage (NCBI taxonomy): Eukaryota > Metazoa > Mollusca > Gastropoda > Neogastropoda > Conidae > Conus > Conus ventricosus. The sequence continues at coordinate 76,995,719 of CM031613.1, read as the reverse complement.
GTACTACACAGTACAGCACAGTAAGTACAGTACAGTACAGCACAGTACAGTACAGCACAGTACAGTAAAGCACAGTACAGTACAGCACAGTACAGTACAGTGCAGTGCAGCACAGCACAACACAGTAAAGTACAGTACAGTACAGTACAGCACAGCACAGTACAGCACAGCACAGTATAGCACAGCACAGCACAGTACAGCACAGTACAGTACAGTACAGCAAAGTACAGTACAGCACAGTACAGCACAGCACAATACAGTACAGCAATGTACAGTACACTACAGCACAGTACAGTACAGCACAGCACAGTACAATACAGTACAGTACAGTACAGTTGAGTACAGCAAAGTACAGCACAGTACAGTACAGCACAGCACAATACAGTAGTATTTTTTTTTTCAATGTGTGTCTGTAGAAAACTCTCTCGACAAGTGTGTTGTAAACATCAATATCTTTGCAACAGAAGCTGTCTTGTCAGAACTACAATAAGCAAAAAAAAAAGCACAAAGTTTCACAAACTTACAGAACGGTGGGTCTTTGATTCCGTTCAGATGACACCAAACCACAGGAAGAAGACCCAAAAATAAAAACGGCATATCTGTGAGAAAAGACACACACACGCACGCACGCACGCACGCGGGCAGGCAGGCAGGCAGGCAGGCACGCACGCACGCACGCACGCACGCACGCACGCACGCACGCACGCACGCACGCACACACACACACACACACACACAACCTGGGCTTTGACCATGAAGAAAGAGATAATGAAACACGAATGAACTTCAAATAGTGGGGAAGGGAGGAGGTGGGGGGGGGGGATGAAGGAAGACAAAAATGTTTATTTGAGTATACGCATGTATGAGGACAGGCAGAACATAAGAGCGAATCATAAAAAACACAGAGCAAAATAAAGAATAAATGGAATGAAAGAAAGGAATAAACTAAAGAAACAGAAAACGCAAAACGAAAATAAACAGAAGAGAAAGACAGAAAGAACAGACAAAAAGAGAAAAAAGAAAGAAAACAAAAGCAAGATCAACTGATACTTTTTCCAAACATCCGCTTGGAATCTCTCCCCTCCGCCCCCCCCCCATCCCCCCCCCCCCCCGCCTCTCTCTTTTCTCTCCCATCGCTCCCCCCCCCCCCCCCCCCCCACTCATTCTCCCCTTCGTTTCTTTTCATATCTTGATAATGAAACGATCTATGTGACAAACCCACAACTTCCCGGACGAAAAAAAAAGGGAAAACACACGAATACAACAAGAACAAAAGGAAAAGGTGGTAAAGAAGAATAAAGGCAGAGATGGTGAGCGAACAAAAGCATAGCACACGCCCGATCGATCTCCAAACACAGCCCTCCCACAGAGCAAAAAAAAAAGAGCCGGAGCCAAGTTCTGAAAGCAGAAAGCAATTCTCGCCAGTTATCCCTCCCGTTCTCTCTGATTTCTGCTTCATATCTTTAATCCTGCCCTGAAAACTGCCACGGAGTGCAAACCTCTACACTCCACACAGGTGAAGGATGAAATCCAAAACGGTCCTGAAATGCCTCCATAAAAGATGCCGGGGGATTCGATCAGATATTTATCACCGTACCGGACTGGCAACAGGAAGTCACGTGGGAAGAGGAAAAAGACAGCTAACGCGCACTATCCGATTGCGGTTGAAAGATCGCCCGATGTTGCGTGTCTTTAACGACTGAGAATGGCCAGTAATAGCTGATGAATGGGTGACTACAAAGTGAAATCGTGTTCTCTCTCTCTACCTCTCCTTCCTCGTCTTTCTCCTCATATCTCTCTCTCTCTCTCTCTCTCGTCTCTCTTCCTCTTCTCTTCTTCTCTCTTCTCTCTCTGTTCTTCTCTTCTCTCTATCTCTCTGTCTCTCTCTCTCTCTCTCTCTCTCTCTCTCTCTCTGTTCCAAGGGTGAAAATTTCAAAGCGTGCGTTTTAATTAATGTTGGACTGGTGGAGACTATTGAAAGCACATTTTAAAATACATTACCATATCAATTAACCTGCCAAATTTATCACACACACACACACACACATCCACACACACACACACACACACACACACACACACACACACACACACACACACACACACACACAACACCCCCGAGAGAGAGAGAGAGAGAGAGAGAGAGAGAGAGAGAGAGAGAGAGAGACAGACAGACAGACAGACAGACAGACAGACAGACAGACAGACAGACAGACACAGACAAACAGAGTGAGATGAAAGAACACATTATCACGCTAAATCAGTTTCATTTCAGCGCTGGGTGTCTTCGCACAGCAGTAAAGAATGTTGACTCAATCAGTGCCTGAAAGCATTATCGCCAGTATAACCAACGACCCAACGCTTTATGGGCTGCAGCTAATGGTGATTGCTCAACAGTTTGAGCGTGCCAGTGAAAAGAGATCTTCGTAATCGCAAACTCGCTGCTAAAGAACTTAAATCAATTGAATACGGGAATGCTTTTTGACTCAGGTGTGTTACAAAGTGAGTGTATGAAATTACCATGCTCTCCCTCCTCTCTCTCTCTCTGTCTCTGTGCTCTCTGTCTCTCTTCCTTCTCTCTCTCTCTCTCTCTCTCTCTCTCTCTCTCTCTCTCTCTCTCTCCTCTCTCTCTTCTCTCTCTCTCTCTCTCTCTCTCTCTCTCTCTCTCCACACAAAATAGGTTTCCTATATGATATTGTTTCTGCAGTTAAATGCACCGATACTGCTTAATTTACTCCATATGGAAGAGAACAGAATACCTCGTAAAGCTTATAAATAGCTTTATGATCTTGATTCTAGAGGAAAAAACAACTGGGCTAGTAAAGTTCGTATGTGTCTTTTTGAATACGGTTTTGGTTTTCGTATGGTTGAATCAGGGTGTTGGAAATGTTAAACAGTTTATAAGTTGCTTTCGTCAACGACTAGTTGACTGCCGTTGGCAAAAATGGTTACATCATGTGCATAATAGTAAAAGGTTTGATTTTTACAGACAGTTTGGTAATTCTCATGATCTGAAACCTTATATAACTTTAGAAATGGATAGACACTTTAAATACATAATGCAAAATTTAGACTTGGAATATCGGATTTAGCAGTACATAAATTTAGATACAAAACCGATGTTGATGACAATGATATGCTTTGTCCTCTCTGTAAAGTGTCACAAGAAAATGAGATGCATTTTGTTCTTTGTTGTCCAGCCCTCATGGACATTAGAAATGAACTGATTAAGCCGAAATTCTACAGACAGCCTTCCCTATTTAGATTGACCCTATTGATGTCGTCAGCTTCAACAATAGATGTTAAAAAATTTTCGTTATTTTTGTATAAGGCATTTAAAATTAGAGAAATGGCTATCTCTTAAAAGTTACAAATGATTTGTCTTAATTTGGTATACTTTGTTGCATGTCGCATACATTTGTTTCCAATGTACTATTTCCATACCCCTTCATAAGGGGCCTAGGCCTATGTGAATAAATCATCCGAATCCGAATCCGAATCTCTCTCTCCACACACACACACACACACACACACACACACACACACACACACACACACACACACACACACACACACACACACACCACACAGTGAAAACCACCTGTAACTTTTCTCTTAACGATGCCGCCATTGCCAGAAAGATCAGTGCTGACACTACTGACAGATCAAAACCAGGCAACGTCCGTCGTCATTTTTTTTTTTTTTTTGTATCACCGCAGAGGAGTCAGTAAGCTTTTTGAAAACCTGTATGTCGTAAAATTCATTGAATGAGAATATGAACAGATTAGATCAAAATAGATTGTAATGTGATATTCCATCATAAAAAACAACATGTACTGTATGATTGGCAAGTCTTTCACCAGATCTTCTCTTTCACTGTTATCATTCAATTGTCGATGAATGAGCCAAAAACACCATTCACAAGGTCACAAGCACACATGCGTTCAGAAATATCCCCGCCCCAACATACACACTAACAAGCGTATTTGTAACTAAGACAAACATCGGCAGTCCAGAGAATCACCAGGAACAGACACAAACTTTAAATGTGTGATCGTCAATGACTTTCTTCCAGTACGCTGCTTCCGTAAAGATAATGTCACTGGTTCAATCAGCTGAAACATTATCTGCCGAGAGAACAGCCGTTCATGGAAGTTAACTCCCGCAGAATCTGCTTGGATCAGCACTAAACCACTGACTGAAATAAAAGAAATAAAAGGAATGTTGCAAGATGGCCCTGTGCCCTTTAAAGAAATGATCCCGAGTCAATATCTAACATCATACGTCCACTCCAAACCTTCTCCTTCTCCCTGTCCTATTATTATCACTATGTTCATAATGAATACTTATATGGCGCCTATTCTCGGCTAGAGGCCAAGCTCTAAGCGCTTTACAATCAACACTCGTTTACACAACCCGGCTGCCTACCTGGGTAGTGTCGACTGAAGAGCTGCCAGTTGTCGCTTCATTCAGTCGTTTCCCGTGTCATCCAGTCCATATCATTCAATATCGCTCACTCAATTTCCTTCCTTCCTTCATTCTTTCCATTTCTTACGCAGGGTGCATCCTATGTGTAACGTGTCGTCCATACCAACGGCCAAACTGGCCTACTCTTCCGAAAGTTGGTGATGGGATTTGACGTGTGTGCAAGATGTTGCGTGTGCGTTCACACACGAAACCTCGGTTTATAGTTTCATTCGGACTGTATGGGAAATGGAGTCAGAACCAATGTTAACTCCGAGGGAAAAATCCCTCTGTGCCAAAACGACTCGGCGGAGATTCGAACCCGTAACCCCAGGATCACCAAGATTACGAGTCCGGCGCTCTATCTACTGAGCTATTCCATCAGTCACAATCTCTCTACACTCTGCTCCCACATGCCTTGGCTTTCTCTCAGGTTCTTCAAAAAGCTCTGGCTTTGATAGAACATAAAAATGTCCATCGTAACCTTAGAGTGTGTACAAGCTGAAAACCGACAGAGTGCCCACTAAAATGAAATCAAGATGCTTTTGTTTGCTGAAGATCATTCCGCATGTTGCCACCAGTAGAAATACATCAGTGGACCTTATAAGATTTACATACTTTTTGCTTATTTCATTTACTTCTTTCTCACTATAGCAAAATGTCTT
>CM031613.1:76975297-76981737 GCA_018398815.1 Conus ventricosus | reverse complement strand
CACACACACACACACACACACACACACACACAAACACCGCGCCAAGAGTGGGCAAATGTTGAATCAAGTGGAGCCGTTTTGACGGGAAGTATGGACCAGTCTCCTTCTGCTCCAGGCAGACGTGGCTGGCACCGAGAAAAAGAGGGCGACAATCACAGACAGGCCGTCATTGGGGACGGCGCTTTCTCTGGTGACTGGGCTCTCTCTCTCTCTCTCTCTCTCTCTCTCTCCTCTCTCTCTCTCTCTCTCTCTCTCTCTCTCTCTCTCTCTCTCTCTCTCTCTCTTCAAGAAATAGGACTAAAAGACAGACACAGTGAGAGAAGAGAGAGAGAGAGAGAGAGAGAGAGAGAGAGAAGAGAGACAGAGACAGAGAGAGACAGAGAGACAGAGACAGAGTCTGTGTTCTATATCTCCTTTGTCTCATTCTTTTGACAGTCTTCATCACTATGTTTTTGCTTACAGATGCGGGATGGGGGGTGGGGGGGGAGGGGGAACAGACAGGGCAGACAGACAGACAACAGACAGACAGACAGACAGACAGACAGACAGACAGACAGACAGACGGGACAGACAAGGGGAGCACAAGAAAAGGAAACACTAGCAAGAATACATACTGAATCCCCCCCCCCCCTCCCTGCCCTTCCCCAATCAACAGAACAGACAGACAGACAGACAGACAGACAGACAGACAGACAGACAGACAGACGGGGACAGACAAGGGAGCAAAGGAAAAGGAAGACACTAGCACAGAATGACATACTGAATCCCCCCCCCCCTCCCTGCCCTTCCCCAAATCAGACAGACAGACAGACAGACAGACAGACAGACAGACAGACAAGATGAATCAAGAAACAAACAAGCAAAAAACCCACAGAATCATAAAATGCTTTCCTTCTCTGGCCCCCCCCCCCCCCCCCCCCCCCCCCCGATCCATCTACCCCCCCCCCCCCCCACACCCGCAACCCCTCCTACTTCTCTACCTCGTCTCCCCCCTACCCCCCCCCCTCTCCTCCCAGCCCTATTTCTCTCCCCTCCCCCCCCCCCCCCCTGACATTCCATAAGAGATGATAGTGGAAAAAGGAGGGGGTAAAGGCTTGGGGCGGAGGGGGGGGGGGATTACAGGAAGCATAATGCTCATAATGAATGACCCACACTTGCTGCGTTGTGGTGGTGCTTTCAGCATAGAGGGAGGTTTTAGTGTTCCCAGTCACAATTCACCTAGTGTATTTGACCTTTGGTTTCACTGAATGGTCCATGTCTGCTGGAACGTGCATGCCAACACCGACTGGATAATACAACACTATGGTCAGGGTCTTTCAGTTTCATTTCATTCAGAGTGAGCGCTGATACTGGTTTGTTGACCGAAAGATAGATTTCTTGGCACACTGAAAGCTGCACTGGACGTTTTCTCTAAACTCAGGGCAGGACTATTTTAGGGGCTCCGATATATTCCATCTTCCTGTATAGTTTGACGTGGACTCTGACATCTTGCTGTATAGTTTGACGTGGACTCTGACATCTTCCTGCTAGTTTGACGTGGACTCTGACATCTTCCTGTGTAGTTTGACGTGGACTCTGACATCTTCCTGTGTAGTTTGACGTGGACTCTGACATCTTCCTGTGTAGTTTGACGAGGACTCTAACATCTTCCTGTGTAGTTGACGTGGACTCTGGCATCTTCCTGTGTAGTTTGACGAGGACTCTGACATCTTCCAGTATAGTTTGACGTGGACTCTGACATCTTCCTGTATAATTGACGTGGACTCTGACATCTTCCTGTGTAGTTTGACGTGGACTCTGACATCTTCCTGTGTAGTTTGACGTGGACTCTGACATCTTCCTGTGTAGTTTGACGTGGACTCTGACATCTTCCAGTATAGTTTGACGTGGACTCTGACATCTTCTTGTATAATTTGACGTGGACTCTGCCATCTTCCTGTGTAGTTTGATGTGGACTCTGACATCTTCCTGTGTAGTTTGACGTGGACTCTGACATCTTCCTGTGTAGTTTGACGTGGACTCTGACATCTTCTTGTGTAGTTTGACGTGGACTCTGACATCTTCCTGTGTAGTTTGAAGTGGACTCTGACATCTTCCTGTGTAGTTTGACGTGGACTCTAACATCTTCCTGTGTAGTTTGAAGTGGACTCTGACATATTCCTGTATAGTTTGACGTGGGACTTGACATATTCCTGCATAGTTTGACGTGGGCTCTGACATATTCCTGTGTAGTTTGACGTGGACTCTGACATATTCCTGCATAGTTTGACGTGGACTCTGACATCTTCCTGTGTAGTTTGACGTGGACTCTGACATCTTCCTGTGTAGTTTGACGTGGGCTATGACATCTTCCTGTGTAGTTTGATGTGGACTCTGACATCTTCCTGTGTAGTTTGACGTGGACTCTGACATCTTCCAGCATAGTTTTGACGTGGACTCTGACATCTTCCTGTATAATTTGACGTGGACTCTGACATCTTCCTGTGTAGTTTGACGTGGACTCTGACATCTTCCTGTGTAGTTTGACGTGACTCTGACATCTTCCTGTGTAGTTTGACATTGACTCTGACATCTTCCTGCGTAGTTTGACGTGGACTCTGACATCTTGCTGGGATAGTTTGACGTGGACTCTGACATCTTCTTGTATAATTTGACGTGGACTCTGACATCTTCCTGTGTAGCTTGATGTGGACTCTTGACATCTTCCTGTGTAGTTTGACGTGGACTCTGACATCTTCCTGTGTAGTTTGACGTGGACTCTGACATCTTCATGTGTAGTTTGACGTGGACTCAGACATCTTCCTGTGTAGTTTGAAGTGGACTCTGACATCTTCCTGTGTAGTTTGACGTGGACTCTAACATCTTCCTGTGTAGTTTGAAGTGGACTCTGACCTCTTCCTGTATAGTTTTTACGTGGACTCTGACATTTTCCTGCATAGTTTGGCGTGGACCTGACATATATCCTGTGTAGTTTGACGTGGACTCTGACATATTCCTGTATAGTTTGACGTGGACTCTGACATCTTCCTGTGTAGTTTGAAGTGGACTCTGACATATTCCTGTATATGTTTTTACGTGGACTCTGACATATTCCTGTATATTTGACGTGGACTCTGACATATTCTTGTATAGTTTGACGTGGACTCTGACATCTTCCTGTGTAGTTTGACGTGGATCTGACATATTCCTGTGTAGTTTGAACGTGGACTCTGACATCTTCCTGTGTATTTTACGTACTCTGACATCTCTGTGTATTTGGCGTGGACTCTGACATCTTCCTGTAGTTTGACGTGGACTCTGACATCTTCCTGTGTAGTTTGACGTGGATCTGACATCTTCCTGTGTAGTTTGACGTGGACTCTGACATCTTCCTGTGTAGTTTGACGTGGACTCTGACATCTTCCTGTGTAGTTTGACGTGGATTCTGACATCTTCTGTATAGTTTGACGTGGACTCTGACATCTTCCTGTGTAGTTTGACGTGGACTCTGACATTTTCCTGTGTAGTTTGACGTGGACTCTGACATCTTCCTGTGTAGTTTACGTGGACTCTGACAGCAGATCTGGAAAGGAGAACCCAAGCCACGGAAAGAAGGAGTTGCCGCTAGATTCTGAACATCACATTTTGATTATATCACACACACACACACACACACACGCACACGCACACGCACGCGCACGCGCACGCGCACGCGCGCACGCGCGCACGCACGCACGCACGCACGCACGCACGCACGCACCACACACACACACACACACACACCACACACACACACACACACACACACACACACAAAAGTGCGTCAAACCATTCAGCGATACATCAGAACATATGAAGATCTGCTGATATCATGCTGAACAATTAAGTAGTGGGGAAAAACAAGTGTAGGTTAACAATTCTGTCATTATAGTAAAGATCTGCTGATATCAGTTATTAAAAAAAAAGGGAAGAAGAAAACTACGTTGGTACGCTTTCAGGAACTGTGTGCCCAAGTTCTTGGCGGTTTCATGTGTGCTTAGTTGTGAAGAGGTTGACGGCAAGCTAAGGTGAGCTTTACGTCCTCATTGTGAAAGCTTTTAGGGACATGTTACTCTTTCGCAGTAGTCATGGGGTTGAGGGCATAGTGGGCCGTGGTTTTGACGACCGTGTCCCGCCCTGCACAACGGATCCGTGAAAGTGGCCATAGTTAATCCGTGCTGTGGCCGGTAGCCTAGCCGTCCCTTTCAAAATGGCGCGGACGAGGCAGAGAAGGTTGTGGTGGTGGAAGTGGTGGAGGTGGAGGAAGAGAAGACGAAGTGTAAGAGGTTTCTCTGTTCAAACAGTAAACACACTGCGACAGATCCATGGAGAATAGTATACACCATCTGATGCCCCAACTGCGCAAAGACCCTGTGAAATTTCATCAGTACCTCAGAATATACACCTCGTTCTTTCGACCATCTTCTTGAACTCTGTGCATGTGATCTGCAAGAAACTTCCACAAATTTCTACCCGGCAATTTCACCTGGAGAACGTTTTGTTGTTATACATGAGTTTCTCGTCGTCCATGTTGCCAAGAGAGAATACCTCAGTGAAAATTCAAGAGCAGAGTTCTTTCCCTTACCCGGAGAACCGTGAAACGGACGGTTTGCACTAACGGTTGAAAATTCCGGGTCAGCCCGGCTCCACTATGGCCACCTGGAGCCGTAATTGATGACGTCACAGAGGAGTTGAGCCGGGCAGGATTTCTTAACCCGGGCCGTGTAAAGCGCGGCCGTCCCCCGCACAGTTTACTATGGCCGCCAATTTACTATGGCCACCGCTTTGCCGCCGGTTTTCTATGGCCGCTGCTTTGCCGCCGGTTTACTATGGCCGCCGCTTAACTATGGCCGCCGCTTTGCCGCCGGCTTACTATGGCCACCGCTTTGCTGCCGGCTTACTATGGCCACCGCTTTGCTGCCGGCTTACTATGGCCACCGCTTTGCCGCCGATTTACTATGGCCGCCGTTTACTATGGCCGCCGCTTTGCCGCCGATTTACTATGGCCGCCGGTTTACTATGGCCGCCGCTTTGCCGCCGATTTACTATGGCCGCCGGTTTACTATGGCCGCCGCTTTGCCGCCGATTTACTATGGCCGCCGCTTTGCCGCCGATTTACTATGGCCGCCGCTTTGCCGCCGATTTACTATGGCCGCCGATTTACTATGGCCGCCGCTTTGCCGCCGATTTACTATGGCCGCCGGTTTACTATGGCCGCAGCCTATGTGGACCGAAAAAGACAGGTTGCGTGTGCATGCAAGCTGTCGGGAAAAAAAGGTAGGATTTTGAGGTTTTCTGCTTTGGCCCAGCCAGTGATGCAAAATCATGCAGCATGCTACATGCATGACATGTATGAACAGGCGACACGGGGGCACTGGTTACACACCTGTATGCATGACATGTATCAACAGACATCACAGGAGCACTGGTTACACACCTGTATGCATGACATGTATCAACAGGCAACACAGGGGACACTGGTTACACACCTGTATGCATGACATGTATCAACAGGCAACACAAGGGCACTGGTTACACACCTGTATGCATGACATGTATCAACAGACATCACAGGAGCACTGGTTACACACCTGTATGCATGACATGTGTGAACAGACAACACAGGGGCACTGGTTACACACCTGTATGCATGGCATTATGAACAGACAACACAGGGGCACTGTTACACACCTGTATGCATGACATGTATGAACAGGCAACACAGGGGCACTGGTTACACACCTGTATGCATGACATGTATGAACAGGCAACACAGGGGCACTGGTTACACACCTGTATGCATGATATTATGAACAGACAACACAGGGGCACTGGTTACACACCTGTATGCATGGCATTATGAACAGACAACACAGGGGGCACTGGTTACACACCTGTATGCATGACATGTATGAACAGACAACACAGGGGCACTGGTTACACACCTGTATGCATGACATGTATGAACAGACAACACATGGGGCACTGGTTACACACCTGTATGCATGACATGTATGAACAGACAACACATGGGGCACTGGTTACACACCTGTATGCATGACATGTATGAACAGACAACACAGGGGGCACTGGTTACACACCTGTATGCATGATATGTATCAACAGGCAACACAGGGGCACTGGTTACACACCTGTATGCATGACATTATGAGCAGACAACACAGGGGCACTGGTTACACACCTGTATGCATGACATTATGAACAGACAACACAGGGGCACTGGTTACACACCTGTATGCATGACATTATGAACAGACAACACAGGGGCACTGGTTACACTCCTGTATGCATGACATTATGAACAGACAACACAGGGGCACTGGTTACACACCTGTATGCATGACATTATGAACAGACAACACAGGGGCACTGGTTACACACCTGTATGCATGACATTATGA
>CM031613.1:76950297-76952797 GCA_018398815.1 Conus ventricosus | reverse complement strand
GGCGGACGGGTTATAGATTTGGAGGAGATAAGAAAGATATTACTGTTTTGTACTTCCAGTTCTTATAGAACAGGAGTTCTTCACAATGGAACGAAGAAATGCTGTCTGTGTGTGTCTGTCTGTCCGTCTGTCTGTCTGTCTGTCCGTCCGTGGTCAAAATGTGTTCCACTCGCTCCAGACAAAACTACTGGGCTGATCGTTCTGAAAATTTGTAGGTATGTTCATTATGGGTCACGGATGATGCCCGATGTTTTAGATTACCGTTATATCCGTTACTAACGGCTGTAACGGCCCATAACGGTTTTTCTTATTATGGAAAAATCTCAGAAAGTATTTGGCCGATCTGTCTGAAAATATGTAGGTATATTCAATATGGGGCACAGATATGGGCGATGTTACCAGAATAGCCGTTACTAACGGTTGTAACGGCCCAAAACGGCTTTTCTCTTTATGGAATAACCTCCCGCATATTCAAGATAAACTGGGAGTACTTTTTGTATGCTTTGCGTCTTGTTTTGTACCCGTCCAAAAAACATCGTTCCCGTGTGCCACAACAGTGACTCTAGGAAAGAAGACACTTCATAACCACATCAGTCCCCCTTTGAGGAGGTAAAGTATAATAATTATACCAAAACAGGCGTTCGCTGTCAGGAGTTGCCTTCAGACTTGCTAAGACTGATTGGAGAACTCTGGCACAGGCAAGAAAGCAGCTAAGACTGATGGAGAAGAGAGAGAGAGAGAGAGAGATGGAGGAAAAGAGAGAGAGAGAGAAGAGAGAGAGAGAGAGAGAGAGAAGAGAGAGGAGACACACAGACAGTCAACAGACAGACGGATAAACAGAAACACAGACAGACATAGACACACACAACACACACAACACAACACAACACAACACCAACAACACAACACAACACAACACAACACAACACAACACAACACAACACAACACAACACAAACACCCCACCCACCCCACCCCACCCACCCCACCCACCCCACCCCACCCCACCCACACTCATGCCTGTATCCCCCATTTATCACTCTCCCTTCACTTTCCAGGGCACAGTAGCGCACGCACTTGAAAACGAAAGTGTTTAACGAGTTTACCAGCATTTAAAGATCCCACTTTCTCCTCTCTCTCTCTCTCTCTCCCCTCTCTCTCTCTCTCAACTAGAATGGATGAGCATAGATTACCATATAAGGCAAATCGTATGTTGTATGATTTGGACGAACGTGACAAAAGAAACCGGGCCTCAAATGTTCGTTGTAAATGATATATGTATGGGTTTGGTTATGTCTGGCTGAACCAAGGTGTTGATGCAATTGATGATTTTCTTCGGATTTTTAGAGACAGATTGATTGCATGCAGATGCAAGAGTGGAATTATCATGTAACAGCGAAAGATTTAACGTGTAAGATCTTTTTGCACTGCGCCTAATGTTAAAACCTATCTCTTGTTGAATCTGGACAGACATTTAAAATTCGTAACTTCTAGATTCAGACTCGGTATTTCTGAAATTGCAGTGCACTAATTATCGTCATCGACCCCATAGCAATGAAGATCTATTATGCCAACTCTGCAAAGAGGAGATAGAAAGTGAAGTTCATTTTGTGTTAATATGTTGTCCTGTCCTGCAAAAATTAAGAGCTCAGCATATACCTTTGAAGTATTATAAAGTCCCAAATCACTTCAGATTAGCACTTCTTTTGGCGTGTACTTGTGAACAAACAGTCAGAAATTTGTCGATTTATCTGTTTAAAGCGTTCAAACTGCGGTCTTCTATGTTATCTTCGAATATTTTATGAACATATATTGGTTATGTCTGTGTCTATCCTTAGGGTGCTTTTGTGATTGTACTTGCTAGCACCCCTTCATGAGGGGATATGGCCTAATCATGAATAGATTATATTGAGTCTTGAGTCTCTCTCTCTCTCTCTCTCTCCTCTCTCTCTCTCTCTCTCTCTCTCTCTCTCTCTCTCCTCTCCTCTCTGTGTGTGTGATGTGTGTGTGTGTGTGTGTGTGTGTTGTGCTGTGTGTGCTGTTTCTGTCTTTCTGTCTTTCTGGTCTTTCTCTCTCCCTCTCTGTGTCGCTCTCTCTCTCTCTCTCATCTCTCTGTCTCTGCTCTGTCTCTCTCTCTCTCTCTCTCTCTCTCTCTCTCTCTCTCATCATCATCATCATCATTCTCTTGCCCATGATGGGCGTAGAGGAGAGATGAGAGACACTCTCGAAGCCAGTCACCGCCATCCGGCCCTGTCCTCTGCCTGTCGCATCAGCGTAGGACATCCATCCTGGTCCATTCTTTTGTTTGTCCATCCACATTTGGCTTTCGCCCCTTCGTCTGCCCCCTTCCCCGCTCCCTGGATGCTGTTTTGGGCAGTAAATTTGGGGCGAAAGACACCCCGAACCACGACAGTTCCCCTTTTGACTGTTGCCAAGGGGTTCTTGGGGCCTAAAGTGATGTTATTTCTCCTCACAAGTCGTTTGTTTTCCCGGTTTTCCCA
>CM031613.1:76937797-76940297 GCA_018398815.1 Conus ventricosus | reverse complement strand
GATATATTATGAAAGGAGGCGTAGAGTACAGCCCTGTCATGCAGTCTCAGACCGGAATGGAAATCCGTAGCATCCTCTTCATCGTCCTCATTCTCACAGATCAGCATAAAAAAAAACATTGAGGTTAACCATCTCATGCATTTCGGGGTATGCAGGGGGAAAACCCTTTGGGGAAAAAATTGGGGATGGGGGGCCTGATAAACTTTTTTCTATCCCCCAAAAGGACTACCATAGGATAGTCCCCCCATTCCACAGGCGTGCAGAGAACATAAAACAAACTGCCTTCTTGGAATTCTCTCCTTCTGGGCAAAACATTGTTCCAATAGTCGCAATAAAAAAAAACCCGGAACACGCGGAGAAAATTGAAGAGAAAATCTGTAAACTACTTAATACGCAGATTACACCAGAAAATCGGAAACAGACAGAACCCTTGGGTCTTCTGCGTCAGAACCCAAGAACAAAGAGGCGTTCGAAAAGCTTTAAAAGAACAACCAACACCCCCCGGCCCTGAAATCAGATATGACTAGACGCCACCGGCACTGCACACCCTGCACGGCTGCCCAGGTGTTTGTCCCCAACAAAACAATTTGTGGAGGCACGGGTGTACAGCAATTCTCCATCAGTACCTGAAGAACTTTGCACAGATAAAAGAAAGGGGAGAAGGAAGTCAGGGGAATGAAAAGGGGCGGTTTTTATGCCGTGCTTGTGGGCGGTACGAATGTGGGGGAGTGAGTGAGGAGTGGTGAGGAGTGAGTGGGGTGGTGGTGTGGGGGTGTTGGTGTGTGTGTGGGTTTTTGTGTGTGTGTTTGTGTGGTGTGTCTGGGGGTTGTGTGTTTTTTGGGGGGGGTTGTTTTGGGGTGTGTTTGTGTGGTTTTGTTGGGGGGGGTGTGTGTGTGTTGTGTTGTGTGGGGGGGTGGGGGGTTTCGTGCGTGCGTTTTTGTGGGTGTGTGTGTGTGTTGTTTTGTGGTTTTGTGTGTGTGTGTTGTGTGTGGTGTGTGTGGTTGCTTTTTGGTGCGGGGGCTGGCGTGGTTTGGGCGGGTTTGTTTTTTGTTTTTTTTTGTTTTTTTTTTTTTGGATTTTTGTTTTTTTTTTTTTTTTTTTTTTGGTTGTTTTTGTGGGGTTTCTGATTCCCTAAAAGGATTCAGGAAAACGGGTTTTTTTGGGGGGGGGATTGGGGGGGGGAGGGTTTTTTGGTTTCTTTTTTTTTCCCCTTTTTTTCTTTTTTTTTTTCCCTTTTTTTTTGTTTCATTTTTTTCCTTTTTCTTTTTTTCCTTTTTTTTTTTTTTTTCCGTTTTTTCCTTTCTTTTTTTTTGAGCCGATTTCCTTTTTTCTTTGGAAACTTTTCCTTTTTTTTTGAGATAGGATTTTTTTTTTGTTGGGGGGGAACATTTTTTGCTTTTTTAAAACCTTTTTCCTTTGTTCTTTTTGTAGACACGTATTTTCCTTTGTTTTTTGTTGTAAACGTTTTTCCTTTTTTCTTTTTTGAAACCCGTATGTTCCTTTGTTCTTTTTGTAGACACGTATTTCCTTTGTTCTTTGTTGTAGCCCGTTTTTCCCTTTTGTTTTTTGTTTAGAACGTATTTCCCTTTTGTTCTTTTTTGTAGACAGTATTTTCCTTTTTCTTTTTGTAGACACGTTTTTTGTTTTTTGGGGGTTTTTCCCTTTTTTCAAAAAAGATCACTTCTTGTTTTCCGATCGTTTTCCCTTTTTATATCTCCCTTTTTTCCCCACCCCCATCCCCCCTTTCCCCTCCACTCTGTTCTTATCACTGTCCACCGTCTTTTTTTCCCTTTTGTTGGGTTTAAAAAGGCTGACTACATATGCTTGTGTGGTTTTTGGGGTGTGTGGGGTGTGTGTGTGTGTGTGTGTTTTTGTGGGGTGTGGGGGTGTCGGGGCGTGGTGCGGCTGCGTGCGTGCGTGCGTGTTTAATGTGTCCCTGCAAACTGCATTTAGACCCCTTTTCTGTTGTCTCACATACTCATGATGACAAACTGTGAGCTACTGGGGTGTGTGTTTGGGGTGTTTGGTTGAAAGAGGGGGGGGTGATCAGGGGTTTAAAAAAGAACGACAAAACGTTTAGCTGAGTAGTGAAAACGCCGATTTGTGTACGCTTTGAGCCAGCCTTTGGGTTAAATTCAAAACGTCTCAGAGCAAATAGATTTACTCTTTTTTTAGGAAACCCGGCACCCATGCCGATTTATTTTCCGTCCATTTTGTTTTCAAAGTTAAAACCCATTGTGGTTTCACGTCCACATACATCTGTGAAGCGTTGTGGAAGACTGGATAACCAACGTAGAAACATGGGGGAAAGGGGCATGTAAACACTGCTTTTAATCAATCAATCACCAGAAGGACCATACATGAAGGTGGATTGAACAGTTCCATAGAATTAAAAACATAATATGATATGAATACTTTTTTGTCTCAGAAAATGAGAAATTAAAATAGGTGCATAATAAACAGTATCACAAGACAACATACATGATACAAGAATCATCAC
>CM031613.1:76927797-76930297 GCA_018398815.1 Conus ventricosus | reverse complement strand
TTTAAACAATTTTAGACCAATATCACTTTTATCCGTTGTATCGAAACCTCTTGAGATGCATGTTCACAAACACCTAACTAAACATATGGAACATCACAAACTGTTCCACCCATTTCAGTCAGGCTTTCGTCGAAATCACTCATGCCAAACACGGCCTTAACACGCCTCTGTGATACATGGCTAATCAGCCATCAACGAAAAAAACTCACGGAACTGTTTTCCTCGATTTTAAGAAAGCCTTTGATCTTGTAGACCACAACATTTTATTAAACAAAATGACTGCATATGTTCAAAAATTCGGCAGTAGTCACCTTCTTTCAGTCATATCTTGAAAACAGGACCCAGCGTGTTTTACTTAAACGGTACTTATTCCTCTGAAGGAATAGTGAGCTGTGTTGTTCCACAGGGCTCTGTCCTTGGACCTCTTCTCTTCTGTATTTTTATAAATGACCTACCGATGCACATATCTCACAATGATGTCATCTGTGATCTGTTCGCTGACGACAGTTCTCTTCACTGTAGTGATACAAACATCATGTCTGTACAAATATCGTTACAACAAAGTATAAATGATGTCTTAGAATGGTGCAACCAAACCGAATGGTCCTTAATCCGCACAAAACAAAATGTATGGTCCTAGCATCGAGACAGAAACATCAACGACAGCATCTTATGTTGAGCCTAAAAATGAGTGAAACCTTGATCGAGCAGGTTACCGAACACTGTGTCTTAAGCGTGATTATTGATGAAATTTTAAAGGCAATCACATATAAATCATGTTTGCAAACAGTTGGCTCGCAATTTGTTTTTGCTCAATAAACTCAGTTATTATGTTGAACCACACATCCGGAAATTTTGAAGCCCATTGCCTTTCTCACATCAACTATGCGTCCACTGTCTGGAGTGGTGCCGGTGAAAATCACATAAAAAAGATCAACTCTATGCATAGACGGGAATTAAGCTGATTCTTCCCGACAAGTTTCTATCAACCACGGGCAAATTCGCAAAACTAATGATGCTACCACTGGAGAGCCAACTGATCTATAATAAGGCAGTACTAATGTTTAAAGTCCATGCAAACATGGCGCCAGCATATCTTGCTGAGTTTATCCAAATGGCAACAACGCGATATGATTCAAATAATTACATTTTACCACGTGTCCGCATTGATTTGTTCAAACCTAGTTTTGCATTTTTGGTCCATCTGTGTGGAACTCTCTTCCCTCCGTCTGCCAAAACATGTCAATCACTGCCGTCCTTCAAATCAGCAATACATAAACATATACTTGAACAATAAATCTAACCTTTTGATCATAGTCTCAACGCCCAACTTTTATGCTTGCCTCTAATTAGCTGATGAAAATGTGTATGTATGTATGTGTGGGTGGGTGGGTGGGTGGTGTGTGGGTGTGGGTGTTACGCGTGCGTGCGTGTAAAGTGTGGGCGTGTGCGTGCATGTGAGCGCGCGCGTACGTCTCTGATTATGTTTGTGTAATTTTGTAATGGAATTTTTTTTTATCATTTTTATTCTTATTACTATTGTTATTATTATAATGTTGCTTATATTCTTCATTGTTTCTGCCATTATTAATATGTGCGTGTGTTTAGTTGAATGTTGTAGAATAGCAGGACAGATTGGAAGAATAGGCACTGCCTAATATCTCTATCCTTGAGTAATAAAGTTTTTGAGTCTTGAGTCTGTGTTGTGTGTGTGTGTGTGTGTGTGTGTGTGTGTGTGTGTGTGTGTGTGTGTGTGTGTCTTTCTCTCTGTCTGTCTTTAATCACTATCCCGTCCATCACCTCTGCCATGTATTTGGGAGTCAGCCTCGCATCAGCTGGAGCCAGCATATCAAGCATCGTACACTACTCTAGAACCAGTAACACCCGTGGCACTCTGTGACGCAATTTGAAGATCAGCTCTAGCACCCTGAAGAGGTGCCAACGCAATGCTTGTTTGTGCTCATAGCCAGAATACTTGAGGAGGTGCCGACGCAATGCTTGTTTGTGCCCATAGCAGAATACCTGAGGAGGTGCCAACGCAATGCTTGTTTGTGCCCATAGCCAGAATACCTGAGGAGTGCCAACGCAATGCTTGTTTGTGCCCATAGCCAGAATACCTGAGGAGGTGCCAACGCAATGCTTGTTTGTGCCCTAGCCAGAATACCTGAAGGAGGTGCCAACGCAATGCTTGTTTGTGCCATAGCCAGAATACCTCTGCTGTCGCCGCTCACACCAAGGCGCCAATGACAAGCCTGACACCACGGAGAGAAGAGCTGCACGATTTTTATCACCAACCGTTACTGTAAATGAAACAAACTGCGGCGTTACTGAAACACGACAAAAAAGCAGAAGAGCACACAAAACAAAGTGTGAAGTAACGACGATTTATTGCACGACACAAAACAGGACAAGAAATTTTCGGCAAAATGCCTTCCTCAGCGACAAACAAAAAAGTACAGACATAAACATGCACAATACTCCCCTTGTGAAGTCAAAGTGG
>CM031613.1:76917797-76922797 GCA_018398815.1 Conus ventricosus | reverse complement strand
ATAGAAGAAAATAGAATTGGAAGGTAAGGAGTGGGGGTGAGGTTGGAATGAGAGCTTTCACTGGATTTAAATTCTAAGATATACCTTAGAATCATGAAGATGGCCAGATGTTGCGCCTTCACGTGACGTTTAGCAGCCAACCCTACACTTCAGTGGGACGTTTGTCCAGCATCCCCCATGCGTTGACAGTTGTGACCCATGTACAAAAGGGGGAAAATACTATGATAGGGAAGTTGGAGGGGATGGAGGGGAAAGAGAGGGTGGAGGGACAGGGAAGAAGGAAATAGGACGCGAAGCTGAGGTGTGTGGAGAGGAAGGTGGGGGGGGGGGGGGGGGGGGGGGTTGCGGCGCTTGCGTTTTGGAAGGTGACTAGACTAGTGTCAGTGGAAGGAAAAGACTCAAAGTTTCCACGAGCAAACAGATTATATATTTTCTTGCTCAGGACCTGACTTACTGATCGACCGGCCCGTTCTGAAGCACGAACGCACGCACGCACGCACGCACGCACCGCACGCACGCACGCCGCACCGACCACGCACGCCACGAACACGCACACATCGCAACACGCACACACACACCCACACACCACCACACCACACACACACACACACACAACACACACACAAGTCGAAAAACAACAACATCTGATCTAAAAATACTACTGATGACTATATTGCTTCACCTCCTACCACTCCCTTCACCCCCAACACACACACTACACAGGAACACATCACACATTGCACAACACACACACACACACACACACACAAACTCACATGCACCACGGCGCCGCGCGCGGCGTCGCGCGCGCTCTACTAAGTAAATTGGGATTTGTATCTGGGAATTCGTGCTTTTCCAAATTTGCAGAATGCTGACTTCAGTATCGGGCTTCCTTCAAAACTTTTCAAAGTTTGGTCCCCGCGGTTTTCTGACTATCTTCGATCCCGGTGGACGTTTCGATCTTATGCCCGTCTTGATCTTCCTAAACATGCATGGAAAAGTAGAACGAAGTCTGGGATTCCAGACCAGCACACGACTGGACCAAAGAACTGATGATACAAAGGTGGCGTGTTTTGACTCTGGGATTGGAACAGACATGACGAAAAGGGCAGAGAAACACGTGTGTGTGTGTGTGTGTGTGTGTGTGTGTGTGTGTGTGTGTGTGTGTGTGTGTGTGTTTAGTTAGAGAGAGAGAGAGAGAGAGAGAGAGAGAGAGAGAGAGAGAGAGAGAGAGAGAGAGAGAGGGAGGGAGCGACAGAAAGGGGGGGTGGGGCAGGGTTGAGGTTGGGAGGAAATACAACACAAACAATGTCCATGAACGCAGTCTTCATTTCACTTTCTTACTGTGCAAAACCGATGCTAACATGATAAATGTTGTCTTTACTTGCCTGAGACTAGAAAGGAAGTCCTCTCTGTGATATGATAGACACTGCTATGATATCCGTCCATAAATATCTGTAAGGGTGGTGGAGGATAAGGAGGGAAGAGGGGAGTAGGAGATGGGGAAGAGAGCGAGTTAACGCATCAACTTCAACACCCAACACCAGCTCGTTGGTTTCCTCTCTCTTTTTATTTCAAATCATGGTTGGATCGAACCAACTATACCAACCACCGACCTATAAAAACATAAAGAATAATAATCATAAACAGGAGGTATTATTTATACAGAAAAACATAATAATTCACATTGAGCTGAGACAAGTATCAAACCTTCATGATGGAATTGTGAAATATATATATAAAATCAATAGGCCTTAGCTTACAAAAATATCTTAATATTATCCCTGCAGCACATAGACATTACAAAAATTGAAGTGCAGGATTTACAACAAACATCAACACAAAAGGCTTCCCCGTTGCGAACGGTAGGAGGTAAAACATATCTTTGCAATCAATAACACAATCATATCATAATCATAACATTAACCAAAGGAGACCCCCGTTGCGAACGGCAGGATCAACAACATGATAATTTCATTATGGTAACATTAACAATGGGACTCCCCGTTGCGAACGGTAGGAATTACATACAGTCAAAAGCATGGATCGTTATTTCATAGCAAATAACAGTATCATAAATGAACATACATAAGCACACACACGCACACACACACATACAAAGGGAACTCCCCGTTGCGAACGGCAGGAGCAATGAAGAATAAAATGAAATTAATTAACATCTAATTTTCAACAGCAAGGCATCACTTGGGCCGTATAACAGTTACACAACTGTATGGAAAATTTCATACGCGTAGTGTCCACACATATGATCAAACTCAGAAAGGACACATCTTGTACATTAACCAGCCAGCTAAAGCTGTCTTTCTTTCTCAGCACACACACCACCTCAGGACAGTGCCTGCTACACGCTAATGGCTCCTCGTGTTTCACCTGTTAGGCCAACACCCCGGCCCAACAATGACAGTTGCTTTTCAGCCCTGCAATGGACCCACGGGTGTAAATATATTGAACAAGTGAACACTCACAGACTAACAAATGCAGCGACCGAATAAACAAACTGACTGACCAGTGGCTACTCGCGTACGAAACAGGCACATGAACGCACAAGCAATCGAGCAGCATTCAAGTAATTAACTGCCTAATTACTCAGCCAAGTAACCACGTAACCCCTCAGTCGCTCACATAATGAAACAATCGAACAAAAAGGTAAAACACTTGTTTGTAACAGGTAGCAACCCAGACACACAGAGGAATAATCAAACTACCTTCACTGGCTGTATCTTCATCATTTGCACAGGCCGCCGTGCGGTTTCATCACTGTGACTTAACCCTATCCGTCTCGCCAGCCAACAAGGGCGACGTTTACAAGCCAGTTTGTCTAGTGTTCGAACACAAGGAGCCTGCAGGGCGCGCGTTAAACTTTATCCACTAATCACAATAAAAGACAGCAACGTCTGTAATCTATGTATTTTTGGCATCGATTTGTTGATTACTCACAATAAAATCTGTGACTATACAGAATAACTGTTTCTGATTTCATTCTTATTAAGCGCCAGCACCTGCTTAGTTACAAAGTTACCTGAATAATTGACTGTGGAAATTTGGTATATCACGTTTCCAGTTAATAAAAAAAGGAGTTTGTCCAATAAAAATGTAAGAACATAGAACCTTTTTAACTTCCATTTACTAAAGTTGTCTCACGAAGATAGTACTCTATCTGCCTCACTCTGGTGAAACATAGCCAAACCAACGGCAAAAACCATCAACATACCTTTACATTCACAAATACCTGAATGACAGAACCAGCGTCACAGCCTTCACCTCACTCTGCTCACTGACGAAATGATCTCAGAGCCAGAACGCTGGGAGTATATAGGCCTTCCACCCCCTTTGAACGAGATATTTCGAGAAAGTCTTTTGTGGCCTGAGTCACAATAGAACGTCTACAAGCGTCTAAAGTGTATTTTGTGGCCTGAGTCACAGTAGACCGTCTACAAGCGTCTAAAGTGTTTAAACTCTGGCTTCGCTGGGCTGCTCTTCAACGAACATTCTATCCCCTAGGCCCGACAACCAACGGGGCCGACCGCCATGTAATTGGCTGGGTTTGATGGAGTGCAGAGGAACTAGACCTTCAGACTCTGTACCTAGGGCAAAATCCAGCATCCCACCTGAAGATGTTTGAGTTCTAAAATCTCAAGTCCACCTCAGCAAAGACAACACCAACCACGGCTCCACGGTCTCCCAGGGCTGTCCCCCAGCCTATACTCAGCCTCCCAGACAAGCCATGGTCAAAGGGAGGCTCTCAAGAGCTCCTCAACAAAGGCGACACCAATCACGATGTGGCTGAAGTCCAATGGCTGTCTCTTCAAAACCAGTCTGCCCAGACCAGCCGTGGGCAAATCGTCTGCTGAGTGACCAGCCTCTTAACTGGCATTCCAACCTACCAGCTAGGTTGCCCCTCACTGCGATTCTATCCTGCGTTTAAGGGGTTAGCCACTACAAACTCTCTGTTCTCAAAGGTTGGGCAGAATCGTACCCTTTACATAACGACGTCCTCCAATTGGTGCAGAAAACAATAGGTGTTCTCTGACAGATGAAAGAGTCATTCCCGGAGCATGACGCAACACACATGGATCAGAAGGAAGTTACTCTCGGAAATGAGAAGTTTAATCCCACGTATGATTTCACTTATCACACAACTTGACTATCAGTCTGTCATTTGACACTGGCGTACGGGTGTTGGCTCGAGAAGAACAGGTGTTCTCACTCCTCTGACATATAAAAGTCATAATTCTCGGGGAATGAAAGGGCACATGTGGATCAGTATTGAGTCAATATTGCAAGACAAAAGCACCCCACCTATGATCTTACTGACCACACGACTTGAATTTCGGTCGGTCATGTTGACACTCGCACGTGAGTGTTGGTGCGAGAGGAACGGGTGAAGAAGCTCGTCCGGTTGAGGCTTAAACACAGTCGCCAGCACCACCACCACCTGCTCGCACAGTTTGGCATTGCAGAGTCAAGCGAATGTCACTGTTGTCAGGGACCCATGACAGCGGACCACATCCTCCAAAACTGCCCACGCCCCATGCCACTGCAGGGGGCAGGGTCTGGCCAGCATTAACCGCTGTGGACGTCAGACTGGACGGTGCCCTTGAGAACCTGGAGTGGACAGCAGCTTGATTTTTCTTTTTAATCTGGGGCCCTGAAGTGGACATCTGAAGAGCCTAACAGGGAAGAGATAAAAGAAGAACCTATGTCTCAGAACGAAATAGATTTTTTTATGCTGTCTGTTTCAGTCCATTTCTGA
The DNA here is from genome assembly GCA_018398815.1 of Conus ventricosus. NCBI lineage: Eukaryota > Metazoa > Mollusca > Gastropoda > Neogastropoda > Conidae > Conus > Conus ventricosus. The sequence continues at coordinate 76,918,023 of CM031613.1, read as the reverse complement.
TTTGTTATAGATGTTCGCAAACCGTGGGTGTCCAACTGAGGCAGCGGAGGTCTCTAAAGGTTCACGGGTCTGCAAAAAAGAAAAAAGAAAAATGAAGAAAACACAAGAAAGAAAGAAAAAGAAGACAAGAAGGAAGGAAATACAGAAAGGAAAGGAAAATGGAAGGAAGAAAACTAAACGAACTATGAACAACATAAACGAAGAGAATCAAGGAAGAAAAGGTAAG
>CM031613.1:76905297-76915297 GCA_018398815.1 Conus ventricosus | reverse complement strand
AACCTGCGCCCCTCCTCCACCCCCCCTCCCCCCGTCCTCCTCCCTCCCCCCCCCCCCCCCCCCCCCCCCCCCCGTGGTGTTTTTGTTGAGCGCGCGGGGCGAGAGAGGCCTCCCCCCCCCACCCCCACCCCCGTGTTACTTCTCAGTACAGGAAGTGACGACCACAGGTGTTACACGTGCGCACGCGCGCCGCGCGGGATCGGGTTTTTTTGTTGGGCGAGGTTGCCAGGCCTTTCCTGTCTGTCGTGTCTTGTCTGTCCTTTTGGCGTGTATGGCTGCCTTGTTGTTTTAGCAATTGAGGTTACGGTCTTTTTTTTTTTTTTTTTTTTTTACCGTTGACTTTTATTTGTTTATTTTATGTCTTCCTTTTCTTGGTAAAGTTTATTTTCGTTTACTTTATTCCCCGGACCACTTTGAACGGGGTGTTTATTGGTTTATGTCTTAACGGCATTTTTCGGTCGAACAGCGTGGTGGGATTTTGATTTTACTTAAAACGAACGCACCTTGTCGAAGGAAAGGTTTCTTTCAGAATAGTCTTTTACTAGACGACAGATGAAATGAGTTGTTGGCTTCTTACCAATCGCTTAGGAGGTTTACAGAGTAAAACGAACGAAACAGCCCCATGTTGATTAAAAAGAGACATAGGATGAGCACGATTTGTAAGATCCATGAACATTCTGAAAAAAAGTGGATGACTGAGGTACCCTGTTTAAGGCCTTCGGTGTCTGTACAAATTAATATTGCCCTCTTAACAGAAACACACACACACACACACACACACACACACACACACACACACACACCACACACACACACACACTCACACACACAAAATGTTGGTTGTTTTCGGAACTGAATCCAGCTTCCAATATAGATACAAAGGCTTAACTATCGGAACGTTTTAGTCGCTGGGAAGCGCTTGCGTAACTTGACACTACCAAACGTAGCATCATGATGAATGAATTTGTTGTTATTGGTTTAAAACAAAGATCCCACGCTCGAGTGTATACAAGTCCTTGGTTTTAGTCATGCAACATAAGCAGTCTTCCATAAGTTTGGAAATTTAACCCAGGTGGTCTTAAAGGGTTAAAAATAGCGTGTAAATCATGTGCCCCCCCCCCCCTCCCCCCCACACACACACTTTGTTTTCTTTTTAGTACAAACCGTGGATTAAAAACACTTCTTTGAACAAAGTTGCATTGTGATTCAGCTCTTTTCCCTTTAACGCAGATCCTCGTTGTGCTCTATGTGCCCAATGAACACTGCAGTCACAGCACTCACATTCCCTCAGCACACCTGATTTGGACCATTTTGGATTAATTTTCCTTAAAGGTTTTTTTGTACAGTGAAATAGAGCTGTCTTTCATGTTGTTGATGATAAATGTTCCAAAAGTCAAAATGATTATTTTCTTGTTGTTTGATTGAGTTGAAAATGACGTACATCGAACAAGGAGCACTGATTCAGTGCTTGAATACGCCCCCGGGTTGGTTGTTTTCTCTTCAAATTAACCAGTGAAAACCGACTGTTAGTAGCCAACTAACTGGTATGATATGACATAGGAAAGACTGTATCAGTACGCTGACACCACTGATTAAAACGTTTCCCAAAAATTCGGTCATATTCATTTTTAGAAGACCGTCGCTATCATTCTCGCGACGTGTCCTGGGTAAGAGATCGCTTGCCGCGAGTATTTTCACCCCACGCCGTCGGAGTGGAAAAGTCGGGCGCCGCGATCATTCTCGCGGCGTACTGCGAAAAAAAGAGAAAAATTAAGACCCATTTCATCGTCAGATGTTTCCCACATACAGGGACTTGACAGAGAGGACATTAAGAAGGAAACAAGATGCAAAGCATATAAACGTACCCTCAGTAAGTAGTAGTACAACAAAAAGAAAAACAAAATTATAGATCAGTCACTATAGCACTTTCTCCCCATTTAGTCGTAGAAATTTTGTAGTAAGAGAAAAGAATAGAAAAAAAAAAAAAAACAAAAAAAACTGCTCTCACCGGTGGGGAAATGAACCCGGGTCTCCCGCGTATCAGGCAGGGACACTATCCACTACACCACCAAGGTTTTGCGAAATTTGTTACATTTACGTTTATAAACCGTTATTGCTTAAACTGTGCATCACGAAATTATCATTTATAGCTGTTAGTATCGGCTATTCTGGTAAATTAAACATCGGGCATTATCCGTGACCCATAATGAACATATCTACAAACTTTTGAGAAAGATCGGTCCAGCAGTTTTGTCCGGACGAATGGAACACATTGTAGTGACGCACGAGTGTAGTGCGCATACGCACTCGGTTCACCACCGGAACCGGAAGGTGCACCTCGCATGAGCAGTGCTCACTCACCAGCAGACGACAGGGCGGGAAGAAGCTGGCGGATTCTACTCGTCACCCCCGTCGAGTGAGGACCACCTCGAAGCCAGCTCCCGACAACTTCAAAGCCAGCCAGACAGCTACCTTACCATTGCGGACGCCCGTCCTCTACTTCAAGCCAAGGGAGCGACGTGTGGCGTCCGGAGACAACACCGAATAAGACCAACCACCATACCCGCGGAACCAGACGTGGCCTTCGCCTTCCCTAGTTGCGCCGTCAGCTGTTTGACCCTCTGAGGAAAGCTGCAAGCTCGGCTTGGACAGAGCGCGTCACAGACTGACCACCCACTCGCCATTCCATACTGCAGGGTGAGTTGTACTGTGTGCGTGTGTATGCGTTTGTGTGCATGAGAAGAAACCCCAATACCAGGAATAGTTAACGCACTAGTTAGACATGTCACACTAAGCCACCCTTCTAAAGTGTAGGGTAAACACTTAACATCTTGACCATGGACGGACGGACAGACAGACACACACAACGCACACGCACACACACACGCACACGCACACGCACACTCCACGCGCGCGCGTGCGCGCGCGCACACACGCACACGCACACACACAGAGCATTTCTTCGTTCCCATTGTAAAATACTCCCTGTTCTATTACAGCTGGGCGTGCAAAAACACACAAAACCCAGCAATTTTTGTTTACCGAGCACCATCCGTAATAACGCCCCTTTATTGTTATTATTATTATTATATATATTATCATCATTATTATTATTATTTATTATTATTATCATTATTATTATCATTATTATTATTATTATCATCATTATTATTGTTATTATTATTATTATTATTATTATTTGTCGCAGTCCATGCGTTCAACAGGGAGACACAGGGTCAGTCGACATTGGCCAAGTAGACTTTCTCTCGTCTTGTGGACTGTGGCCTGTGACCATGATGACATTCGTGACTTTGGCTTGGCATCAGTTGAAAAAGAGAGACACGTTTGGTTTCCATCACCTCTGCCTTTTATTTTTCATTACAGTTTCTTTTCTCCTTTATCGGAAAACGTCTTCATTCAACACATGTCTGCCTGTCCGTCTGTCTGTCTGTCCGTCTGTCTGTCTACCTGTCCGTCTGTCTGTCTGCCTGTCCGTCCGTCTGTCTGTCTGTGTCTCCCCCCTCTCTCTCACTCTCTTTCTCTCTTCCCCCCTCTCTTTCGCCCTCCCTCTCTCTCTGTCTCGCTCTCTCTCTCTCTCCCTCTCTGTCTCCCACTCTCTCTCTTTCTCTCTCCCCCTCTCTCTCTCCCCCCCCTCTCTTTCTCCCTTTCTCTCTCCCACTCTCTCCTCTCTCCCTCTCTCTTGTCTCGCTCCCTCTCTCTCCCACTCCCTCTCTCTCTCTCTCTCTCCTACTCTCTCCCACTCCTCTCTCCCCTCTCTCTCCCTCTCTCTCTCTCTCTCTCTCTCTCTCTCTCTCTCCTCTCTCTCTCTCTCTCTCTCTGGGGTTGAACGCTAATGAATGAATACGTCACTCACTAACTGATTCAAGAAATGGTGGGGGACCCAAAATAGAATCTTGTTACTGAAACTTGTGCAAGCTCGATCGTCGTCTCCACGACCAAAGAGACTTGCCATTCTCCAGGCTCGCCGGCTTCAGGCACACAGCCGCTCTGACTGGGATTTATTGCTGGCCAAGTCGATGACTTCGTGAAGAGAGGGAGCTGAGAGAAAACTGCTATTGACAACAATGCGTGTGCTTAATCGTTTGAACTTGTCTGTGCGCAATGATCCTGGGAAAGAATGTCAGTTGGAGAGGAGAGAGAGAGAGACAAGACAAGACAAGACAAAATTCTTTGAGAGAGAGAGAGAAGAGAGAGAGAGAGAGAGAGAGAGAAGAGAGAGAGTGTTTGTGTGTGTGTGTGTGTGTGTGTGTGTGTGTGTGTGTGTGTGTGTGTGTTCGGGTATAGACAAGGAGTGTGAGTGCGTGTTGTTACGATGTCTACACTTTAAGCCGTTGAATGATATTGATTTTCGTTTCATACCGAACCAATTTCATTGTATTTTCTTTTGGGGCCTATCGCAGACCAGTAAAACGTGAGCAATATCCGGAGAATGGCAGAGTGGAAGATGATTTAAGTGTGTCACCTTGACCTGATTATAATAATAATAATAATAATAATAATGAATATTTCTATAGCGCAAATCCTAAATTAGCTCTAAGCGCTTTACAATACAAGGACTAACGAAAACACGCACGCACGCACGCGCACACGCGCGCACGCACACACACACACACACACACACACGCACACACACACACACAGACACACACACACACACACACACACACACACACACACACACGCACACAAACCGCATACTTAGGCACGGGGAAGCAGATACGCACAGCACACCTGAGGGGCGCCTGTTGCCAGCACCTTGGACAAAAGCAGCTTGATTGTTTCTTCCACTGTTTGATACTCTCTGTCCGTCCCTCCCTCTCTCTCTCTCTCTCTCTTCTCTCTCTTCTCTCTCTCTGTTTTATTTTTCTCTTTCTCTCTCAATCTCTACTCCTCCCTTCCTCCCTCTCCTCTCTCTCTCTCTCTCTCTCTCCTCCTCTCTCTTCTCTCTCTCTCTCTCTGTGTTGCCCTTCTCTCTCTTTCTCGAACACCTCTCTCTCTGTCTCTGTCTCTCTCTCTATTCCCCCCTCTCTCTCTTTCTCTTCTCTGCCTGTTTTTTCTTCTCTCTCTCTCCTCTCTCTCCTCTCTCTCTCTCTCTCTCTCTCTCTCTCTCTCTCTCTGTGTTTCCTCTCTTTCTCTACCTCATTCTCTCTCTCCTCTCTCTCTCTCTCTCTCTCTCTCTCTCTCTCTCTCTCTCTCTCTTTCATTCTCTCTCCCTCTGTCTCCTCTCTCTCTCTTTGTTCTCTCTCCTCTCTCTCTCCTCTCTCTCTCTCTCTCTCTCTCCCTCTCGCTCTTTAACTCATTCTCTCTAGCTATCTCCCTCTGCTTCGTCTCTCTCTCTTCCCTAACTCTCTCTCTATCTATCTGTCTCTCTCTCTCTCTCTCATCTTTTATGTCTGTTTTCTCTCTCTCTCTCTCTCTCTTTTCCTATCTCTCTCTTCTCTAACCCTCTCTCCTCTCTTCCCCCTCTCTCGCTCTCTCTCTCTCCCTCTCTCTCCTCCCTCTCTCTCTTTCCCCCTCGCTCCCTCTTTCCTTTGTCACCGTTTAACCTTCCTTTTATCCTGAAATGGATCCCCATGCATTCATTCTCCTACATCTTTTATTCTCTATGTCATCATTTTAGTGTGTGTGTGTGTGTGTGTGTGTGTGTGTGTGTGTGTTGTTTCTTCCTTAAAACCCATATGCTACCACGATCCCATATATGGGATCGGTCAGTTATGTTTGTCCTGCACTATTTCATTGACTTTTTATGAATGCATAACTACAGAGTTCATGGAGGTAAGTAGAATACATAAAGGGTATATTTTGCAGTGATGTCCCTTTACTGCTTCATCTGGGGGCGGCCATTTGCAATAACACTGTCAACAACAAGGCAGTCATGACATCCTCAGGAAGGTGAGTTCACTGCATCAAACCTAAACACATTTTTGTAACTGTTAATTAAGCAAACTTAAAGCCTAACTTATTACCTAAATTTGTGTGTTTCTGATTTTCCCAAACTGTCTTTGTTAGTTAGTGGTGAATGTTAAAAGTCTGATCCCATATATGGGATCGTGGTAGCGAGAGGGGAGGGGTTTTTGCTGTCATCACTACAACTTGACAAACAAACAAAAATCACTTACCTGCCGTTTTTCTTACATCAGGAAATAGTTTTTAGATATATTTACTATTCTGTCAGTAATGATTTGTTAAGTGACAAATCACATGTCTGCTACTATTCATTTTAGTACTTTTGTATTGCAAAAATCAACTATTATATCCAATTTTCTTTTTTTTTTCAGCAAAAAAACGTTACAGTTCATCAAGTTCTGTCAATGCTGGAGGATGATCAAACATTTGATGAGGCAACTGTTTATATCGAACCTCCACCTGTCGATGAAGAAACTGATGAAGACAGTGGTGAAGAAGAAGATGCTGGTGAAGCGGGTCCCTCCAATATGAACAGAAATCAGCTTTCAGCTGGAGCAACCGTGACCCTCTACAGACAAGGAGTGCGATCTGCACTTGATGACGAGCACGATGAAGAAAATGTGAGTACAATGCTGATGTTGTATTTGTTTTAAAAAGCACACTTTAGGCCCTGGCCACTCATGCATGTCTCCAGTATGACAGTGTGAAATTGCCTATGGGCCGACATCAAAATGCTCTGGTGTTGCCTCACAGGAGATGCCTTTACCTGTGACAGTCTCCTCTGCACAGTATAAATTTTGTTGGTTGTTGAAGAGAGATTTGAGGTTGGTTCCTCTGAGGAGTTTGTCTGAAGCTGGACTATGGCTGCCCATGTGGCGACTAAGGTGTCATACTCGCAAAACATCGTGTACTATCAGGAACCCCCCCGGAGTTTGTAGCCGAGATCGCAAACAACAGCAGCAACAAAAGCACATTTTTTCCTGCCACATGATCGTGATACTGTAATGGGGTATTCCCACATATAGTACGGCAGATAATGTGGCATTTTGTAATGCATGATGGGTGATGAAAATGAAACATGAGTTCTTAGACAAGAAAAGATAAAGGATGTTAGAGTTTTATAGTAACCTGTCTGCCTTGTATGTTGATTTCTTGAATCCTTCATCCAATGCTTATGATTTGTTTTTCTATTCAGCCTGGTTCTACAGACGAAGACTCAGATTATGTGGATATGACTCAACCATCAACTTCAGGCGCATCATCCAAGACCACATCTCAGACCACAGAGGGAAAAGGAAGGCGATGTATCACAAAGCACCAAACACAAAAAAGCAGAAAACAGTAGTTGACAGAGACTGGAGGAAAGTTGATTTGACAAAGAGGCAGAAAAACAGATTTGGATGGAAGGCTGAGCCATCTGAGCCAACAAGGTTGCCTGCTGATCCTGTCCAACTGTTTCAGCTGTTTTTTGATAATGATGTAATCTCCCTGATTGTCGAGAACAGCATTCTCTATGCCCGTTCCAAAGGTAACAACACATTCACTACAACTCCAGATGAGGTGTATGCATTTCTCGGCATCCTGATTGTGTCTGGCTACACTTCAGTTCCAAGACGTCATCTGTTTTGGTCCCGTGACTCTGATGTGTGCAATGAAGCAATTTCATCTGCCATGACAAGAAATCGTTTCACTGAGATGATGCGGTATCTTCATGTCTGCAACAATGCGCGTCTGGATGTAGATGACAAGCTGAGTAAGGTGCGCCCACTGATCAGCATGCTCAATGAGAGGTTTCTAACTTACTTCACATTCGTCAAGACCCAGACCTTGAGCATTGATGAGTCAATGGTGCCGTACTTTGGCAAACATGGTGCAAAACAGTTCATCCGGGCAAGCCAATACGTTTTGACTACAAGATGTGGGTCTTGACAACCCCCCTTGGATATGTGCTGCAGTTTGAGCCATACCAAGGAGCTCGAGGCAGGCAAGCAGAGTACCCAGGGCTGGGTATGGGTGGATCTGTGGTGGTGGAACTGATTTCTGAAGTGCAGGCAGACACAGGCGATTCTTTCCACCTGACATTTGACAATTGTTCACCTCACTGAGCCTTGTAGATCACCTGACTGCAAAGAACATTGCCTGTACTGGGACCATTCGCTCCAACAGAATGGGAGACTGCCCCCTGAAACCAGTGAAAGAGATGGAGAAAGCACCACGTGGCACATTTGACTACGCATGTGACACAAAGAATGGACTGATTCTCGTGAGATGGAATGACAACAATGTTGTCAATGCTGTCTCCAACAAGGTTGGTGTGTACCCCATCCAGACAGCAAAAAGATGGTCCAGAACAGAGAGAAGACGGGTGGACACAGCCATTCTTGATCAAGCACTATAACAAAACAATGGTGGAGTTGATAGAGCAGACCAAAATGTTGACAAGTACCGCACTGCCATCCGTTCCAAGAAATGGTGGTGGCCAATCTGGGCATACTGCTTGGATCTGTGTGTCCAGCAAGCATGGCATCTACACAGACTCGCACAGAGCACGCTCAACAAAACCAATGATCTCCTTGCCGTACGTCGCACCATTGGAAGAGCGTTCCTTGCACGAGCACCCCGTCAGCTCTCCCTTGGACGACCAACAGGCTTTGCTGCATCAGACCATCGGGTTCTGCACCAGGTTCGATTTGACAGGCTGACCACCTCATTGAACCATGGCTCACTCAGCTGAAATGCGCCTGCTGCGGCATGAAAACGAAGCGCAGGTGCAGCAAGTGTCAGGTTGGCGTGCATGACAGTGTTTCATCAAATTCCACACGAAATAAGTGGTCTGGGTTGAATTGGATGGGACTTTCTTGTGAAATGATTCTTTTGCTTTTAGTGTACATTTTTGTTTATTAGTTGACCTGTGCCACTGAAATCATTCGTTTGTTGTTGTGGGTTTTTTATGAGCATTTTGTTCTTCTGTTTTTCTTGAGACACTTCACAAACTCATACCTACAGAATAAAATGTGTTTATGCCTAGAAATTAGTAAAGAAGAAGGCATTTTGATATCATTATTTGATATTGTTTTTGAGAAATTATGCAAGATGCATGTAATAAAAGAAAAAGACTACGTATGTTCTTTTGATAAAGAAGAATACACATTTTCTTGTTTGTTTGCGGTTTTTTTTTAACATGCTTCCGTAATAAAACACACATAAAAACTTATGATTAGTTGTGTGTTTGTGCTGTTTCTGTATCTGGCTCCTTATTTTTTCAAATTATAAGACGCTGACATAACCAGCTATAAATATATCTAAGCAAAGATGGTTTGAAGACAGTCAAGTGAAAAGTGAAAAACCCCTCCCCTCTCGCTACCACGATCCCATATAGGATCGACCTATTTATTCTTCAATGGTAACATTGTTGATGAAATAAACCAAAAAGACTATCAAATATCATAATTGTGATACAAAAACTACATTATTAACATAGTTTTATTAGAAAAAAAAATTTGGTAGCATTTAATTAAACTCATGTACTTACAGTGCTTTCATCCTATCTTCCCTTGCTTCCCTTTACAGTGCTTTCATCCTATCTTCCTTTACTTCCCTTTACAGTGCTTTTATCCATCTCCCTTTACTTCCTTTACAGTGCTTTCATCCTATCTCCTTGCTTCCTTTACAGTGCTTCATCCTATCTTCCCTTTGCTTCCCTTTACAGTGCTTTCATCCTATCTTCCCTTTGCTTCCCTTACAGTGCTTTCATCCTATCTTCCTTACTTCCCTTTACAGTGCTTTCATCCTATCTTCCTTTACTTCCCTTTACGTGCTTTCATCCTATCTTCCCTTGCTTCCCTTTACAGTGCTTTCATCCTATCTTCCTTGCTCCCTTTACTGGCTACTTCAGGATGCCGTTGTATTCTGGCTTTTAACCCTTTGCAGGTGAAAGAACACTACGGAAGTATTGGCGGTTTACACCCCTTTTATGGCAAAGGAAGACCATCAACACAATCAGCAGCGTCGTTTTAAGTAATAATAAATAATAATAATAACAATGACAATGATGATAACAATATTAATAATA
>CM031613.1:76877797-76895297 GCA_018398815.1 Conus ventricosus | reverse complement strand
AAATTTGTTCCCTTCTTCCAAAGGGTTTAGATTTTTATGTTAACCAAATTTTGAATCCCTCGTTACAGGGGTTATATCCCCGCCGTCAGGGGGAGACCGGAGTTCAATTCCCCGTTATGAAAAACATTTTTTTTTTTCTTTCTAAAAAAAAAAAAAATTACCCAAGCGGGGAGTATTTATATCTTTGCATCTTTTTTTTTTGCTGTTTGAGAGTTGACTTCAACACGGTGACGCCCTAAAAGGGTTCGGTTGGGTCGCCGGGGCTATAAGTAACTTCTCTTTTCCCCCCTCTCCCTTCCCCCCTTTTTCCTTCTTTCCTCTGTGTTCCCGTTGTCGCCCGTTGTCGTCTGCTCTGTTTTGTCTATCTTCTCTCCTTTCTCCCCCTTTTCCGCAGCTATAAGCAACATTTTTCTCGTCGTTTGTTTCTCTCTCTCTTCTCCTCTCTCTCTCTCTCTCTCTCTCTCTCTCCCTCTCTGCATAACAACTTTTTTCTCTGCTGTCTTTTTGTATCTCTCTCTTCTCCTCTCTCTCTCTCTCTCTCCCCTCTCCCTTCTCTCTCTCTCTCCCCTCTCTCTCGGCTATAAGCAACTTTTTCTCTGTCTTCGTTTTATCTCCTCTCTCCTCTCTCTCTCTCCTCTCTTCTCTCCCCTCTCCCCTTCTCTCCTCTCGTGTCCTTTCCCTCTCTCTCTCTCCTCTTCTTTCTCTCTCTGCTCCCCTCTCTCTCTCTCTCTTTCCTCCCCCGGGTGTTTACCCCGTCGCCCACCCCCCTTTTGGGTGATGGGACGTGAACTGAAAGGATCTCAATGTTGCCCGTTGCTTACCAGTGCGCACTCAGCGACATTTGTACGCTCAAAAGAAAGAAAGGGAAATAAAAACCCTAAGGTTTTTCTTTTGACTATGCAAAAATTTTTCCTTTCCTTTCGTATAAAGCATGGGGGCATTCTCTCTCTTCTCTCTCTCTCCTTCCTCTCTCCTCTCCTCTCCCCTCTCTCTCCTCCCCTGTCTCTTCTCGTCCTCGCTCCGCAGAACACCCCACAAAACACCCCACAACAACCACGCACACCCAAAAACCACACCCCACACCACACACCCACACACCACACACCAACACACACAACACAAACACACACACACACACACACAACAACACACACACCACGCACACACCAGACCACCCCACACCACACACACACACACACCACTTAGGGCTCTTAATTTACATAGTTGTCTCCGTTGAACTTTTTTTCAAATTTTATCTGCGTCGTTTCTCATCCGACTGTATTTTTACTTCTTTGATTACAAAAAAAACCAAAAATTATCAAAAAAATCAACAAATGATTAACATTTTAAGTTAAAAAGGAACCAATACCCCCTTTTCTGGTTCCCTTCACACTTTGGGTTTAAATTTCAAAACATTGTGTGATAAGCCGCAAAAAAAGGTGCAAGGCAAGGGGGGATAAATAGAAATAAAACCCATATCCTTTACGAAGGTCATTTACAAGCAAGCATCGTGAAAAAAGTTTCAAAATCTCTCCAAGGAAGGAGAAATCTCTGTCTTTACTGAATGGGGTATTTAAAACAAACCATAGCTGTAAATTATAGCAACAGTTTCAAATTTAGCCCAAACTTACTTCGCTCTCTTATAAAAATTTGTTTAATGCCTTGAAAAAAAATTCAGCAAGAATTTAAATGTTTTGGGGGTAACAAATTCAAACCAACACTTTTCGGGAATGCCAGAGATTGAGCCTTTTTACCCCCTATTTCTGAAATTTCTGACGATTCTTGAGAATTTTAGTTTGTTTTTGATTTTGCGAAGTGTTTACTACGCATCCTTGGGCTTTTTTATAGGGGTTATGAAAAAATATTTTTAAAAGGGGCTTTCCCATACCTTTTTTTTATTTTTTTTTTTTTTAAATTTTTTTGCAAAGATTGAAAAGTGCTTTTTTTTTCTTTTTTTTTTTTAAGATTGCAAGAGACCCCCCCACCCCCTCATGCCCCCCTCTCCAATCCTTTCCCTTGCTAATTTCCTTAATGGGAAAAACGTTAAATTGAAGACAAAAACAACAACAACACACACACACACAACACACACCCAAAACACAACACACACCAACACCCCCACACCAAACAAACAAAAAAAAAAAACCCAAGCAAAAAACAAACCCATTTTTTGGGGGATGAACGATAACTGAAAATGTTAAATCATGAAGAAAATAAAGTAAGAAAATTTTGGAAAAAAATGGTTTTTGAGTTTACCAACTGACGTTTTTTGATGGGCGCTCTAATGCAAAACAAAAACCGCAACAAAAACCCCTTTTTTTCGTGAAAACGGGGTTTTGCCTAAACGGGTGACCAACGGATTCCGGGGAGCTGTATTTCACCCGCTGTTGACGTTTCGCGTCCAGCACAAGCAAAACCCAGTATCAAAGCTGGGAAACGGGTTTCGCCACCATGTTCAGTTAAATCTGTGTGTTTTTTTTTGGGCAAGCTGGCGAAGTTTACATTTCCCCCCCCCGGACACGCCCCGTTGTTTCCGGGGGGACTATAGTTCTGCAGGGAAAGCAAAGAAAGCTTTGTGTCATGACGGAAACGCCCACGGGGGACGGTTTAAACCTGTTGCGTTTAGTTTTTGATCTAGAAACCCCCAACCTCCTGGCACGCTTTGTTTGACAAAAATGAAGGACCGTGAACCTTTAGTAGGCTTGAGTCCCCTTCGTTATCAATTAAACCCAGAAAAATCGCCCCACCAAACTAGAAGGGCCATGCCCCCCCCCCCCCGCCCCCCCCCCCCCCCCCCCCCCCCCCCCCCCCCCCCCCCCACCGAATAAAGAAAGAGTTCAACCTGGGTGAATGTCAGGGGAGAGGACTAGCGCACAGCCCAAACCACTCACACTTGCTTACAATCCTTTCTATATCTGCATTGTCACATAAAAACCACTAGTAAATCTATAATTTTTATACACAGTTCATAGAACGAAACATCAAGCATAGGGAAAAAATTTAAAAAAAACATTCCTTTTCCCTGAACCCCCAAAAATCTTTATCTAAAACACATAACAAAACCCGGGGTATAAATAGTTTTCAAATTTCCGGGCCATGACTTAATATTCCGAATCACTGTCTTTTCTTTTCTTTTCTTTTCCACGTCATTTCACACACGACACAACTGCGGCATGGTTTTGGTCTGATGGCCCCTGGCGGGTGAGACTGTTGGCGTTGGTCTGGGGTTTCGTTGCAAAATAGCTCCCAGGTAGGGTCAAAACCCCCGTTAGGATAGAACATGACTACAACATCGATCTGTTTCCTTTCTTTTTTCCTCTTAAACCATTGCTCTCTCCTCTCTCTCTTCTGTCTGCCTTTAAAGGGACATGGTTTTTTTTCTTTTTTTTTTTTTTTTTCTTTCTTTCTTTTCTTCTTCATTATTACAACTCTCTCTTTCTCTCCCACTTCCTCGTCCTTCCTCTGCAGACTATTCAGCTAATCTTCAACTTGGTTCTCTTCTCTCCCCCCCCATCTTCTCGTTTCTCTTTTCGTTCTCCCCCTCGTTCTCTCTGTTCGTTCTATCTCCCTCCTTCCTTAGGCAGAGCTATTCCCCCGAATTTTCCCCCTCTTCTCCCTCTTTTCGTTTTCCTCCTTTTCCGCGTTCTCTCCCTCCTCCTCTTTATTTCGTTCCGATCGCCCAAAAGGGGCGGTCCTTTGGGTCAGTTTTTTTACCCCCCGACACCCGAAGTTACCCCCCTCTAATTCCATTGGATTTTTCAAATCATACACACCTACACCCCTTTACCCTGTGGGTAAATTGGGTCATTTAATTGTTTTCCAGATTTCACCCCCCCCAAAACCCACTCCCCCCCCCTTTCCTACTTAGGGCGCCGTGGGGTTTAAAGTCGGGACACGGGAAAATCAAAGGGGCGTGAGTCTGGGGGGGCCCCACTTTGATTAACAATGACGGGTTCCACAAAGTGGCTAAGGGTTGGGTAGGCTCTAGCCGTTCCCGCTAGACATCGGGGCGCGGTCAAAAACGGCTTAGTCGTCTGTGGTTGCCCCGTCCGTGAAGCTCTCCACTAAGTTAAATTTTGCCGGGATCCGAACCACCCCGGGCTAGTAAACCCTAGAATATTTTCGTTAGAGTTTTAAGCCCCACTGGGTGGGGGCATTGCCCACGTTTTGGGGGAGGTTTTTGACCGTGAAAATTTCCCCCCCTTCAAAAGCTATCACCGCATTGTCTCAAAACAAGGGGTAAAAAAAAGACAAAAAACCAAATTTGCTGACCCACAGCTACACGGAAAAAAGTTTAAAAATACTTTACAACCAACTTTTTTATAAATTAAAAAATAATCATCAGTGGATACCACCCAATGAGTTTATCTTGACGTGCCTCTTGGTTATTTCATTTCTTTTAAACGCCCTCTGTGGCACTTACGATTCCCTCCCTGGGGATTTGCCACTCTCCTTTTCACAATTCTTAAAAAGCACAAAAAATAGATACGTCCATGACACTTCACGAGGAACTCCATCCCATTTATTGCAAAAAATGCATCATACACAAGCGACTGTATGCTCCAAGCATAATACATTCACATGAACAATCTCACAAAAAAAAATATGAAAAATCTAAAACCAAAAAAAATAGAACAAGCCAATGGAATAACCCAATCCAATAAACAAACTGGAATAAACACAAATCAACAATCCCCCCGGATAACTACTTCCCGAGTTGCAGCTTGCTAGACTAAAAGGCTTAAATGTCAGTCCGACATTCTGTCGACCGGGAAATGTACTGCACTCGGTACCGAAGGGCTCAGTCCATTGCCCAACGCAGAACTCGCTTTTTTTTACTGCCCCTCCTGCGGGAATTTTTGAGTGTTATGACCGTCTCGATCACAAACCTTTTTCCCATAAAAGTATTTGTGGAAATTTCTGCAGGGCCCAACGACCCTAAACACCCTTTCCACCTTTTTGCGTACCCTTCTTCCCCTTTGTAACCCCGCTAGATATTCACAGAAACTCGCCCCCTTCATCCCTGTAACAATACTGCACCACCCCACCCTGATGCATCTGTCCCAACAAAAAGGGTTTGGACATATCGGTAGCTTCAAGAGGGCGGAAACCTATCTTTCCAAAACCGCTCGGGCTTGCTCTGCAGCGTCTGACCATTCGACCACTCCCGGGTTTCCCTGCCTTTGGACCAAATCACTGAGAGGACTCGTATTGCTGCAAAATTTGGAACAAATCCCATAGAACCCAATAAAACTAGCAGACTCCTGACTTTGTTTTGGTTTTTTGGGTCCTCTAAATTCATCACTCTCCACCTTTTCCCCTTTCGGGCTGCTTGTGTCCCCTCCGACAAAAAAACCCTGGGAACCCCTACGTCTGCCCTTTCTACAGTGACACATCCCTTAGACTTTTTGGGGAAACTTAGGTAACAAAATCCCCCCCCTTCTTCAGCGGGGTCTCTTTCACCTACAATGATTGCGCTGCGCCTATGTCTAGCTCCGGAATATATTTGGGAAAAATTGCATGAAAAGTTTTGGTTTTCCCCATTACATAAATTCGGAAACCCCGACCGACCTTTTCAGGAGGGTGAATGGCCCTTTCCAATCCCACACTTTTTGACCCGGGGGAAAGCAGAACCAGGACTTGATCTCCCCCCTTTGGGGGTTTCTTCCTCCCCTTTCCGTAATTTTTCAGCAACAGTTTCACACCAAACAACTTTAATCAGAACGACTTAGTCAAGTAAAAACAGCATGTGGGAAAATCAACAGAAAATGTAAAGATTTGAATTAAACCAGACACTTGACAGAGCGGGAACGACTGAAATGACGTAACACTTGTTTTGCTGTGTCAAATACAAAAAGAAAAAACCCCAAAGTTGCCCGAAGCACTCGAAGAAATCAAAGAAGGGGGTTAAAAAAACAAAAAAAATTGACAGGACAGGCTCGGGGTTTTCTCAGCAAGACAATCTCCTTTTGGGGTTTTCCCCCCGGAAATACCCAACAGACTTCGCACGTGTGCTAGAGCTTTTTTAAGTTCTCAATATACTGATGAGACAAAACACTGGACAGATGAGACATTGAACGTGCTCACGGGATGGGATATCCCACGCAAAGGGCAAGTTAGACCATAGAAAAATTTTGGGCGATGGAGAGAAAAAATGTCTGATCAAAAAACGGGAAAACCCCCAGGCAACAACTGCGGGAAAAGGGGTTAGGGGGGCAAAAGACCTCAAAAAACACGGGCCCCAAAATAGTTGCTCAAGCTGGGAGCGGGGGAAAGAAAGCATATTTTTAAAAAAGGTCTCTGTCTTTGGCCCTCGACTCCAATCCTCGAACATTGCACGGGTTCGGGGGTGGGGATGCTGCGTGATAGAAAGGGGGGAAAAAAAAAATGCGGGAAAGAAGATGCTCAAACGATCTGTTTTAAACGGGTCAAGTGTCAAGCCACCACGCAAATGTATGCCCTGCACCCGATGACACCCGGCCAAGGCAAAACCCGGGACAGTGGTGGTTTTCCTCTCCTCCTTTTCAGGGCCCCCGGCCCCCCAGAGTAAAACAGCACGTGACGAGGGTGCGGGAGTGGAGGACATTCTCCCGCTACACAGGCACGGGAAACCCGGGGTCGGGACAGCCGCGGGGATTCCCCGAGTTGTGCCCAGGAGGGCGACGGGGCACTGACGCACGTGCTCACGTGGGGGGAACGTGGGGCGGGCAGGCTGCGCAACCCCTACGTTAAAAACCCGGCCAAGCAAGTCTACTCCGGGGTCGTGGCGGGGGAAGGGCGATGGGGGTGGCGACGGGAGCCGCGCTCGACCGCCGCGAGAAAGAAAAGGACGGGCCCGCCCTTTCCCCAGTGGACTTTTCTAAATATAATTTTGAAAAATTTATAAAAAACGCATGCTTTCTTTTTGAATTTTGTAAAAAAATTTGACTTTGTTACCCTAGGGAAACTTTTTTTTTGATTATCGTTGAT
This sequence comes from Conus ventricosus, assembly GCA_018398815.1. NCBI lineage: Eukaryota > Metazoa > Mollusca > Gastropoda > Neogastropoda > Conidae > Conus > Conus ventricosus. The sequence continues at coordinate 76,888,328 of CM031613.1, read as the reverse complement.
TATATAATTATTTCTGATTATTAAAGTTTACGTACCCGAGAAAACTCTTTTCACGGAGGAATTCGGGGGGGTTTACTTTTTTTTAAAGAAAAAATTTTACAAAAAAGGTAAAAGAAAAAAAACTGAATTGATAATGTTTACTTTAAAATAATAAACATTGTTTGGCATTGCAAATGTTGTATATTGTTTCTATTTTTCCCGGAAGGGGGGCCCTACATACAATGACAATTGATAAAGAGGTTTTTTATTTTTGAAGAAACTACTAAAAAAGGGAAAAGACATGGATGAACTTTTTTCATAGTTGTCGGGATTTAAATGCCAGAACAACACAAACAAGTTAAAAAATGAAATGGACAAACTTGCACGGAAAAGGGATGCTGATTTTGATGATAAGGGGCACGTCTTTCAAAAGACTAAACTTTTAGTATTTTGGGAAAAACATTTTTGAACTTTTGTTTCATGTTCATTTGAGTATCTTAATGTTTTTTGTAATGGATATAGGGCAAAAATTTACTTTTGGTCCCCAATGGTTGCGTGTAAATCGTTTTTTTTTTTGATTCCACTGATTTGTTATCAAATTTTGATTTTCGAGTGGTGACTGTATTTATCATGGCACCCCCAGTCGAGGAAATGGAGAGGTGACTGTTTCATTCGGGGGATACATTTACGACAGCAAGGGGAAAAAAAATCTATGGAATGAAAATGCAAACATGTACAAAAAAAGAACTTGAATGTGATGAATTTCAAGGAAATTTGCAGAAAACCTGCAACTATTTAAATTTTGATGTGAAGAGAGTCTTGATAAATTTGTCTGCTTTTTGGGGCGCTCTTGTATGGTTAGAGTTATTGGTGAGGGGACAGAAAATGTAACGATGGTTTTATGATGAACAAACGAAAAAAACAAATTTAAAAAATTACTGAAAAGATTTTAGAGAGCAAAATAATTTAAAGGGCAAAAAAAAGAAAAGAGAAGGGTATGCTTTAGCCGAAAAGATTACTTTCATTAAGGAAAATAAAGGAAAATGAGTTTGATGAAAAAAGATTAAAGAAACAAAAAGATTCTGTTATGATTCGAAACATTTTTGGGGATTTAAAAAGACTGTTAATAAAAAACGCTTTGTTATAACGAGATCTCAGTACAAAATTGGTATGATATTTCTGGACGTTTTCCCTAACTTTGATGCATGTTACAGAAAAACAAATTTGGTGGGGAAAAAGAGGATAAATTGACCATTATTTAACAAAACTGATATCCAAGAAAAGTTGTTGCTGCTTTTAAACATTTAAAGGAGGAAAAAGCGAAGGGGCCTCAAAATTATGCGGGGAAAACAAAGCTGCAAATCATGTAACGACCTTCCTTTCCTTTTTTTTACACAAAATTTTGAAAAAACATTTTCCCCTAGAAGGGCTAAATCGATTATTATACCAATACATAAGAAAGGGGATGCTAACAACCCGGGTAACTACTGGGGTAGCACTTACCAGCTTTTAAGTAAAGTCACATCCATTTAAATAAAAAATTAACAACTGGGGTAAATGAAGGAAAGATAGTAAGGAACAAGCAGGTTTTAGAACTAATTTTTAGCACCATGACCAAATGTTTACACTAACCACTGGGACGAAATACTTACCTGTAATACGAAGCTTTATGTTTCATTTTTTGATTTTTGAAAACAGATTCTTAAACACAATGTTTTTGGGAGTGTAATTCGAAATGTGGGGTGAATGGAAAATTTTAAAACCAATTTGAAGTATTAAAAACTCGGTACTTGGTGTGTACTGTCAAGGTGAGTATTTGGGTTATTTTTTATTGCCCAAATGGATTAAAAAAAGGGTGCGTTTCCCCTGCTGTTTTCTTTTTCATAAATGACAGCATGGGTTATCTGAAAAGGGAGAAGGTTTCAAAAATACTGGAGCAGTTGAGATATTTTTTTTACGTTTGCTCATGTTATTCTTTTGTCTGCACAGTTTTGGTTTACAAAACCATTAAATATCTTGAAAGGGGGAAACAGATCGTTATGCAACAGTTAAACCCGGGAAAAACAAAAAGGGGCTTTAGAAAAAGGTGGACATCTTCTTTAAACAAAAATGGGTTTTTATGGAAATACAAAGCAAGTATCCAATTTATACAAATATTAGGAATGTATTTTCAACAAAATTACGTTAAATTTCGGGGAAGAAACTTTAAGGGAAGGGGAAAAAAAAGGGGTCATAATTATGAGATCCTTAAGGACTGAATTTTTGATTGAAGTAATTTGGAGAAGTTTTGATTCACAGATAGAACCTTTATTACAGGGCGAAATTTTGGGGGTTTTAAAAAAAAAACACGGATAGAAAAAAATCACCTATGCTAGAAGCGTTTTTTTCAGGTACCAAAATTTATGCACAACACTTTATACGGAGAGAGGGCAATACCCCCTTTTATAAATCTTATTGAAATGTGTTAGGTACTGGGTTTAAAAAGTTTAGGCTCCCACTCACTTTAGCAGAAGCTTAGATAGATGCTGATAAAAGGAACGAGGGAAAAAAAAATTGGGTTATAATTAAAAAAAAAGTGCTATCAGAAAGGCTTTTAAAGTGTGGGTTCTCAAGGAGTAGGGGAAAAGAACAGCGTTTTTTTGGGATTTGGGATAACCATTTGTTCTTTTAAAAAGGGCTGGCATTCTGATAGGGAAAACCCAAAAAAAAGTATCATTGGTTTCTTTCCTTTAAAAAAAAAAAATTCCATTCGAAAAGTTTTTTAAGGTTATTAGGATAAAAGGGAAAAAAATTTTTTCGCAAATCGGTACAACCGTAGGTTTTTTAAGCAACAAAAGATGGTTCGAGTGTGGAACATCCCCAGAAACCCCCATGCCCCTTCGTGGATATACTATTGATAAGAAAACCTTCTTAATTTCAATGTATGCATACAGTGATGTGCGGCAAAATTTCCTTTTTCCCATGGGTGCTTGTGAAAGGCAAAAAGTTGCTTCTTTTTAGCGTCTGATGACGACTGTAAATTTAATTTATCGCTAAGTTCATTACAGAACAAGAAAAAAAACAAAAACATTTTTAATATTTTAGAAAAAAGGACTTTAAAATAAAAAAAAGACTAAAAAAAATTTGGGGAAAGTTTTTAACATAGTCAACGCCTAAAAGAGTGGATTGGGCGGATCAATCCGTAATATTTATTTCCCGTGTTGTTAGGTGTGTGCGTGGTATGCGTCTGTTGTTTTTTGTTGTTGTTTGTCGTCAAATTTTTTTTGTCTTTTTCGTTTGGTTGTCATTGTTTTGCATTGTAATGTTAAAATGGTACTCGTGTCTGAGGGATATTCGAAATTTGTGTCTTAATTTTTTTCTTTTTTGATTTGATGACCATTGGGGAATACTTGGGAATATTTCTTGAGTGTAAGGAAATGAATGAGTTTTTTGCCCTTTTCCCCCCTTGATAAACCTTTGGGAATGACCAAAAAAATATCAAAATGTCAAAGTGTCAAGTGTCTCTCTCTCTCTCTCCTCTCTCTGTGTCTCTTTCCCTCCCCCTCTCCCTCTCTTTCTCTCTCTCGCTCTCCCTCTCTCTCTCTCTCTTTCTCTCTCCCGGGGTGTTTATCCGTCGACCCCCTCCCTTTCGGGGCTGTGGAGGAAACTGAAATGGATCTCATGTTTCGTTGCATTGATCCAGTCGCACTTGCAGCGAAGTTTGACGCTCTGAAAAAAAAAGGGTAAAACCCCAAGGATTTCTATTTACTATGCAGAAATTTTGCGTCGCAAACAAGGAAGCGGAAAAAAAATCGAAATTTATTACTTTCTGTCTGTCTGCAGAGCCGTGGGGAATTTCGATTTTTGGAGGCGAGATCAGGTTCCCAATTTTGGGTTTTAAAACCCTTGGAAAAAAAAAAATTATTGAGAACCACCGTGCAACGCGATCCCGAGCACTGAGTCCGCTTTCTATGCTTGACATACAGCAAGGGTTCGTCCAGCCAATGTTTTTTTTGGTTTTTGTTTTTTAGTTTCCGACAGTCTTTTTAAAATTTTCAAGCGTTTACTTTTAAGCTTGGGGGGGTTACAGTTCAAAAGTCGTATTGGGAAGTGTACTCGATTTGGGGAAAAGGGGGAAAATTTTTTCTCCCCCCCCCCCCCCCTTTCTCTCCTTCACCCCGAAGGGGGGTCTGAGTGGAGCGTTTAAAAAAAAGACGATAAATCTTTGGGTTTTGTGTGCCGGTACACTTCACTACCTTAAAGAACCCACGACATCATGGGAATTTTCCATGACGAAAACGTTAGGGAAACTCCCTTTTTATTTTGGGAAAAATGCATGGAAAAAAGAAAACGAATGGCCGCTTGTTGGTTTCTCTTGGGGCCGGAATCATTTAGGAATATGGAGCGGGGTTTGCAAAACAAAATGAAAAAAATGCAATAAAAAGCAATGCAAAACAAACCCTACAATCTGAAAAAGCAACACAAAGCAAAACAAAACAAAACCAACAAACAATAAAAAGCAAAACAATGCCATACCTACGATGCAAAAAAGGCAATGCCCCCAAAAAAAATACGATACAATGCAAAAAAATGCAACACAAACAAATAATGCAATAAAAGCAAGAATCAACACCATGCAAGTTACAAACCATGCAATCAATGTAATACAACACTGCAGTGCAATACAAAATATACAAACAATCAATACAAGCAATGCAATGCAATGTAATACCATACAATGCAGGCAATACAATATATACAAAACAAAGTAATCAATACCAGCAATGCAAAGTAATACCATACAATGCAGTGCAATAAATATAAAACAAAGCAATAAAAATGCAATGCAAAAAATGCAGGCAATGCAATACCATAAATGAATGCAATGCAATACGTATAATGCAATACACTTAAAACATTTTGGGGACGACCCGGGTTTAAAAATTGCAAACCAAGTAAAGCTGTTTATTGTACAAAGAGCATAGTGTCATGCAAAGCAATTGTAATCCCTAAAATCCAAACAGTACAAAGCTAGCTGTACAACACAGTACAATTTAATGCGTTTAATTACAACAAGTACATGTAAGCAATGCAAAATTTTAGTGCTGTGAAACTCGTACATGCAATGCTATTTTTAAACCAAAAAAAACGCAAGCGTCACAAGTTCAATACAGCACCTCGCTCCCCACATTGTAAAGAAATCGAAGTATCCAGCGATCGTTTTCTTTTTTTTTTTCTTTTTCTCTGTCTCTCTCTGCCGTCTCTGCCCGTTCTGGGATGTTTTTTTCTTTTCTTTTTAAGTGTCTGTCGTCTGTCTATCTTTGTCTCTGTTGTCTTATCTGTCTCTTTTCCCGTCTCCCGGTTTCTCTCTTCTTTCTATCCTTCACTCAAAAAAACACCCACCCAAAAAACCACCAACACACACCACACAACACAACACAACCAACACACCGACACTGCCTTTATTGTGAATCAAAGCCAGCACCAGTGAAAGTCCCCCCTCTTTTTAAGGGGCTCGAACCCACGACTGTTCCAGCCCCCATCCTTTACATTTACCATCGCACCACGAAAACCCCGGGCAGCGCGGTCCAGTTTTTTTACCCTTGTAGTATTCATCGAACCGCCGGGTTGGTTTTATGGGGTTTTTGCTTGCGCTTCGGCGAACCAACCCCCGCAAAAATCGCTGTCAACGCTTCAGCCCCCTCTCCCCCAACCAGAGCACAGAAAATTTTCGCCTTTGTACCGGGCCGGGTAATCGCTTGCCCTCACTAAAGGACAAAATAAAAAGGGCAAGGGGGGAGGGTTTGGGGCGGGGGGGGGGACGGGGGGGGGGGGGGGGGGGGGTGGGGGGGCAGGCGAACAAAGAGAAGTTTAAAACGGAGTCCTGTAAACAAGGGCCCCTCTGGGGGCGGAAATTTGCAAAATAAGTATTTCTCGTTCTTCATTTTTCGTTTCCTGCAGTTTTTTTTTCCCCCCCCTTGTCTGAAGAAGACCTAAAGGTCGAAACGCGTGGTGTTTTGTCTGTGATTCGTTTGTCCCCTTACTTTTTACGGAGTTAATTTCAACGTTTTTTTCGGTTTTTTTTTAAAATTTTTTCCACTTGCAGTCGCCTCACTTTTCCAAAACAAGTGAAGCTTTTGTATTAAGGGCCGAAGATTGGGAAAGACGGGGCTTCTTTGTTTTTTAATCTACTAAAAATTTTGTATTGTGTAGTTTCCAGCCCAAGAAAGTTCAAAGAAAATTCATCTTTTTCTCCTTTTGGGGTGGAGAAGAAAATTTAGTGACGATGTACACATACGTACTGTTTTCTCACCAGTGACGTGTTTTTCTACAAGTGACTGTTCTCTGCACAGTGACGTGTTCTTGACAGTGACGTACAGTGACTGTTCTCTGCCAGGACGTGTTTTTCCCACAGTGATGTTTTTCTCCAGGACGTGTTCCATACAGTGACATTTTTTCTGCACAGGACTTTTTCTGCCAGTACGTTTCTTACACTGACGTTTCCTGACATGACGTGACTCTGCACATGATTGTTCTCGCACGTGAGTACGTTTCTCTCACAGTGACTTTCCTGCACAGTGACGGTTTCCGCACAGTGACTGTTCTCGCACAGTGACGGTTTTTTACACAGGACTGTTTTCTGCAAAGAGGAAACTTTTAATCTGAAAAAGTACAATTCAAAAACAAGTTCGCATCAAAAAGCAAGCATTCCAGTTAAATGATTCCCTTTTCGCAAAATTTTTTAAAATTTTTACTCGCATAAAAATTTTTTGATTCTTTTCCCCAGTATTTCAAAAGAAAACTCCGGGTTTTTTTTTAATGATGGGGGCTTTTTGACTACTAACAAAAATGCGTTCATTTCCCAGCATTTCTGTACCCAAAACACTGATTTCTTTTGCTGGATTTAAAAAGAAGGGGAAAAATTTATTTGATAACAGATTCACAAAAACCCGGGGAAAAGGGAACACGGGTAATTGGGAAATGAGCCCCGTGTTGGGGATTCCCCTCACATTCTGTTGGGCCCCGTCTCCGTTTCCCTCGCTTTTTCAAGAAAATGATTTATGGGTACTAGAAATGAAACCTTTGGGCCCACATTTTAACACATCGCGCGCGCGCGCGCGCGCGCACACCCACACACACACACCACCACACACCACACACACCACACACACCACCACACCACACACACACACACACGCACGCTCACCCACCTTTTGAGAGAGAGAGAGAGAGAGAAGAGGAGAGGAGAGAAGAGAAGAGAGGGAAAAAGAGAATACATCATCTATCATAATCCAATGTTTTGGAATGAGGGGTTTATTTATACCTTTTGTCAAAACCCGACAAAAAAAAACCCATACTTTCTACATTTATACTCATTTGTTGTATTAAAACTACCCCATGGATCTGTAATCGATTGGGGGAAAGGGGGGGTTTTTTTTTTTTGGTCGGTTTGGGGGGAAATGTACAAGGGAGTGAGGGAGCTGATTTGAAATGCTTCTTTGCAGCAGGGTTTCAGGGCTTTTAGCAATCCGAGACTTCTTGCCCAGCAAAACATTTTTTAATCTGTTGCCCCCATCTTGAAATAATAGACCCACTCTCTTACGGGATTTTTTTTTTCGTCTGCCCCTTCCCGTTAATTAAAAACACATCATCATTTTCAGGTATTGGGGGGCCGGGAAAAGCTCGGGTTTGGAGAGCGCCCGGGCTTGTAATCTTGGGGTTGCAGGCAACTCCGGGGCCGTTTTTGGGGGGCGGGGGGGTTTTTCCCTCGGGGTTAACTTAGTTCTGACTCCCCTTTCCCTTTCAAAAAGAACTAAAACCCAGGTTCCGTGTTAAACGCCGCATAACTTTCACACACTAAAATCCCATCACCAATTTTTTGGAGGAAGGCCATTGGCCTTGGGAGGATGCACGTTACAATAGCAGCACCTTTCCCCCAAGATGAAATGGCTGCCCTTAATGGGGATAAAAAACGTCAAATACAAAACTCCACCCCTTCGTTGGGGGGGTGGGGTTAATACTGCCTCCTATACGCAGGGCTCAAGGGGATCAGCCTTGTCCAAAAAAAAAATAAAAAAAATTCAGGGACAAAAAGTACCCGCACGAAATTTTTCATGTTCGGTCCTCTTTATCGAAAAGTAGGTAATCAGTGCCCGTGTGTGTACAGTCTTTAATCCGAAAATTCAAAAGCGAAGAAAAACGTTGTCCAGTCTCAAAGAAGAGGAATAGGACGTTTTGAACATCTATAGGACAAAGTATCAGGATACATAGGAGAAAAAAGACGGTTTTTACTGCCCGTGTACATTTTATTCGAACATGCACTGTACTTGTTACTGACAAATCATACAAAATGGAAACAAACCAAGACACTTTTTCAAAGTAATATCTTACATCTGGAGAGTTCGATTTTTGAAGCCTAAAGAGAACCGATTTCCAGTCGCTTGATAGGGTCTGCGCTTTACAGTGGGTGACGGTTCTCTTTATTCTGAGGCATGATTATGGACAAATCTCAACTCGCTTGGCTTCTGCCTGTGCCACAAATTCTTTTTTCTTCTGCAGCCTAGTTTGGAAGGGACTGTCAGGTTTAATTCTCTGGAAAAGAATGTTGTTTTCACAGTTCCAAATTCAGTGCTGTGGATGGGCGATTAAAAGCATATATGTATGTATGTCTCTCTTCCTCTCTCTCTATCTCACTCTGTCTGTCGGTCTGTCTTGTATGTCTCTGAGCTCTCTCTCTCTTCTCTCTCTCTTTCGGTATTTTTGTTGGGGCTTTAAAGCAAGTCGCTCCAGCTGTGATTTTTTTTTTTAATCCCTTAAAAGGAGATGATTAGACGCGGTTTGGACATGAACAAGCGTGTCCGATTTTGCGAACAATGGTTTAGGACAAGCATCTGAACACATCCACACAGATGTGCGCACCTGTGTGTGTGTGTGTGTGTGTGTTGTGGTGTGTGTGTGTTGTGTGGTGTGTGTGGTGTTGTATGTGTGTGTGTGTGTTCTCTCTCTCTTTGTATGTGTATGTGTGTGTGCATGCGTGCGTGTGTGTGTGTGGTGTGGTGTGGTGTGGTGTGGTGTGGTGTGGTGTGGTGTGTGTGTGGTGTGTGTGTGTGTGTGTGCGTGTGCGTGCGTGCGTGCGTGTGTGAGTATGTGTGTGTGTGTGTGTGTGTGTGTGTGTGTGTGTGTTTATGGTGTGTGGGTAGGTGTGTGTGTGGTATGTGTGTGTGTGTGTGTGTGTGTGTGTGTGCGCGCGTGTGGCGCGCGTGCGTGCGTGCGTGTGTAGTGTGTGTGTGTGTGTGTTGTGTGTGTGTGTGTGTGTGCGCGCGTGCGTGCCTTGTGGTGTGTGTGTGTGTGGTGTTGTTGGGGTGTGTGTGTGTGTGTCGTGTGCGTGTGCGTGCGCGTCGTCCGTTGTGAGTATGTGTGTGGTGCGTGCGTGCGTGCGTGCGTGCGTGCGTCGTGCGTGCGTGTGTGTGTGTGTGTGTGTGTGTGTGTGTGTGTGTGTGTGTGTGTGATCCGTTCCTGAGTTCCTTTCCCTTGAACGCAAATTTTGTTTTAAACAGGAGGCATTTTATTGGGGCCCTGTACAAACGTAGGAACCTGGGCCAGGAATTTAATTTAATATCTGCAACATTTTACCTTTGTGTTCTTTGTTTTACTTCACATATGCGTACCCATCTATCTGTCTATCTGTCTATCTATCTATCTATCTATCTATCTATCTCTATCTATCTATCTATCTGTCTGTCTGTCTGTCTGTCAATCTAGAGCGAGAGAGAGAGAGGAGAGAGGGGGGGGGGGATTTTTATCTACGTATCAACCAATCAGCATATCTATGTATCTTTCTATCTGTCCATCTACCTGTCTGTCTGTCTGTATATCTGTCTATCTGCCATATATCTGTCTCTCTGTCTATCTGTCTATCCGTTTGTCTGTCTGTCTATCCGTCTGTCTGCAATCACTCGATGAATAGACAAGTCCTCTGTTTGTAGGCATACTTGGCGCGATGTTCATACGCTTTGATTTTTTTGAGTCCGCGTCGTCGTATCGCACTCATGCGTTCGCCACACGGATGCCTCCCCACCCCTCTCCACTCCCCCGAAGCCCGAACCCCCGCCCTTCCCCCCCCCCCCTTCCCTATGCTCCCGCACTGCCCAAAAGCCGTCAGACAAGACAGTTCCGGCGCATCCGCCGCGACAGGTGGGCGGGGCTTAAAAGCTTGAGGCAGGTGCGTGGGTGACGTTTCCCCCACATTGTTTGAAGGACGAACCCATTGGGTTGGCTTGTTCATTGTGAAGTTACTCGTCGTTCAGAGTATCCTTGAACTTTGTTTCTGTCATTTAGAACTTTTAGCATCACTCTCCCCCCCCCCCCCCTTTTTTTTTTCTTCTTGTTGTTATCGATCTTTGGTCTAAAATGGTACTCGTGTCTTTCGGGATCAGGGAGTTGATGGTGTCGGTGGTGGTGGTGGTGTTGTTGACACCAGTACTGTGCGGCTGTGTGTGTGTGTGTGTGTGTGTGTATGTGTGTGTGTGTGTGTGTGTGTGTGTGTGTGTGTGTGTGTGTGTGTGTTTTAAGA
>CM031613.1:76847797-76872797 GCA_018398815.1 Conus ventricosus | reverse complement strand
TCTTTTGAAAATGACAGGAAAACGTGTGCTTTACTGATGCTTATCTCACGTTCTTTTTCTTTCCTGTCCTTTACTTCTCTTTGTAGGTATGTTCATTATGGGTCACGGATGATGCTCGATGTGTTGTTTTACCGTTATATCCGTTACTAACGGCTATAACGGCCCTTAACGGTTTTCCTTCTTTATGGAAAATCTCAGAAAGTGCTTGGCCGATCTTTCTGAAAATTTGTAGGCATGTTCATTATTGGTCAAGGATGATGCCCGATGTGTTATTTTACTGTTAAGCCGTTGCTAACGAGCATAAAGACCATAACGGTTTTCCTTCTTTATGGAATATCTCAGAAAGCACTTGGCTGATCTATCTAAAAAAATTGTAGGCATGTTCCTATGAGTCACGGACTATGCCAATGTGTCATTCAACAGTTATAGCCGTTACTAATGGTTCTAACGGCCCATAACGGTTTTTCTTCTTTATAGAATATCTCAGAAAGTACTTGGCCGATCTTTCTGAATATTAGTAGGTATGTTCATTATGGGTCACGGATGATGCCCGATGTGTTATTTTACCGTTATAGCCGTTGTTAACAGCTATAACGGTCCATAACTTTTTTTTCCTTAATGGAAAATTTCAGAAAGTACTTGGCCGATCTTTCTGAAAATGTGTAGGTATGTTCGTTATGGGTCACAGATGGTGGCCGATGTTTACCGTTATAGCCGTTATTAACGGTTAATTTTCCTCCTTATGGAATATCTCTCGCGTATTCAAGATAAACTGGGGAGTACGTTTTGCTTCTTCTTCTTTTTTTTTTTGGTCACGGTCTGTACTGAAAAGTTGAGAGATGGGAAGGGAACAACAGCCAGGGGCCAGGACGACCGCGGCAGAAACGTTCGTCCGACAGACATACAGACAGGCTTGATCTCATCTGCTTGATTGTCTGGGGGAAGCGGCCAGCTGGGTGGAGCCGACTCTGCCAATGGGAAAGGGAACTTCCGTAGGTCTCCATCATCCAGAGAGCTGATGTCCAGCCAGTTGATGAGATAGGATTCACCCTCCACCAAGGAAATCTGTCTGGATGACAGCGTCCGGATAAGACACGTGTTGTCATTTTCTTTCACTCTGTCTTTTTTTGTATGTCTTTTTTTTCAGGCTTTGAGTTTAGGGTGGTTGAGAAGTGTTGTTAACCCCCCCCCCCCCCACTCCCCCCCCCCACCCCCCAAAAAAAGTTTTGAGAGAGAAGAAAAAAGAAAAGAAAAGAGCAGATTGAATCGGGGACCGTAGCGCGGTGGGTGCGAGTGGTGGGGGTGGTGGTGGTGTGTGGTGTGGTGTGGTGTGGTGTGTGGGTGTGTATGGTGTGTGTGTGTTATGTGTGTGTGTGTGGTGAGTGTGTTGTGTGTGTGTGTGTGTGTTAGTGTGTGTGTGTGTGTGTGGTGTGTGTGTGTGTGTGTGAGCCGGTGCGTGTGTGTGTGTGTGTGGCGTACGTCTGCGCATGCGTGTGTGCGTGCGTGCGTGCGTGCGTGTGCGTGCGTGCGTGCGTGTGTGTGGCGCGTGTGTGGTGTGCTGCGGGTTGGTGTGTGTGTGTGTGTTGCGTGTATGTGGTGTGTGTGTGTGTGTGTGTGTGTGTGTGTGCACGCACGCGGGCGCATGAGTGTGCGCGTACGTGCGCACTTGAATGAGAACACGTGCACGTGTCCTGATTTTCAGATGCTCGTCGTTTTTGGATTGACACGGAGAGAGCGAGATGGCGTCACTGAGTCCAAAATAGCACTGTCGAGCCCATGCAGGAATGGCTATCTTGGTAAATCTGTGATATAAGCGCATGTTTAAAGTTCAGTTTAGCTCACAGACAGAACCAAGTCTTCTTCTATCCATTCTCTACCCCTGAACTCGAACATTAAAGTGACCAAAACAGATACCAGCGCTCTGAAAACAAGCCAAAATGCAAACACACGCAAAAAAAGGGTGTGCAGTAACGCTTATTTTGAGAAACAGTACACGGAAGACACATTTTCGACAGATGCACAAGAAAATACCTCCAGATGGCAATTGCAGCGTCGTATTGTGAACATTCCTCATTCCTTTGCACCCCAATCCGTGCTTTGAAAGAACTAGACTGAAGATGTTCTTCGGCGTTTGCTCAACATAAACGATTTGGAGCAACATAAGGCGTGTGACGAACAGACGACACATTTGAAGTCACCAGCTTACGGGAGCTAAGCAGTTTGAGTAGGTAATATTATTGCTATAATGAAACCGTAACGGTCCTCAAGTAAACATGGGCAATTCCAGTGGTGTAGTTGAAAAAAATGGTACTTGTAATGTGAAACTATTGAAAACAATCATTTTTATGTGAACATACCGTTAGAGAAAGAACAAAAACCAAAAAATGTAACAAAACAAAAGAACAACCCCGACCTTTTGACTCCAATAGTCCGTGAGCAGTATGAAAATCGTTAACCACAATCGTTATTTCTAGCGTTTAACCGCGAATGCAAAAAAGTGTCAAAGGCTTGTAAATCACACAGTGAAAGGAATCACGCAAGTGCGCATGCACTTGAACGACAGTTACGTCGTTTCTTGAGTCATAATCAGTGATTTTGTGTGGTGATCACCCGCCTGGACGCCCTATACAGCCAAGCAAACAAACAAATAATGAACACAGTGAGCAAGCCAACAGCCAAACAAACAAAAAAGAACGTAAAATTATTATCACCACGTCAACGATGATTTATGTATGGACAGTGCACATCACTCTTTTATTACTGTGTAACTGAAGAAAATGACTGTTCACACACACACACACACACACACACACACACACACACACACACACACACACACACAACACACACACACACACACACACAGAGAAACAAACGGTTGTTATGAGATTTTCAGCGGAGACATCTCTCGTATCAACAAAATCGCCCTCTCAAATCATATTCTCTAAAACCAAACTTCAATCACATTTGTAACGATGTCTTCGTTGTTAAATTGCTTTCTGCGTCGTAAAGTGCTCGACCTCTGGTGCGCGGGCAAACTTTGTTGTTGTTCATGTTTCTGTGTGTTCTGAGTCTAACGGAATTTCCCTGAGGGTAATTTTCGGCCGGCTACTGCTGGTCTTCATCAGCCCAGACTGACTGGTAGTTGTGGTGGGTGTTTGGGGTCCTCTGAGTTGTCGTCTCTGATGGAGTGATTGGTGTTCAGCACACACTTGTATGGCTATGACCTGCCCCCCATTTACAAGTGTGTGCTGAACACCAATCACTCCACCAGTGATGACGACTCAGAGGACACCAACACCCACCACAACTACCAGTCAGTCTGGGCTGATGAAGACCAGCAGTGGCTGGCAGAGAACAGATAAATGTCTGTTCTACCCCACTTGCTCCTCCACCAAGTTTTTGGGCGAAAGTGGCCTAAAAGCCGCCCTTTTCCTGTTCTCTGACAAGTAAGACTTCAATAGCTAAAAAATAACGATTATCTACAAACAAACATACTGTGTAGGGTTATCCGTTTTCAATACTAATTTACTAAACTTTTCAGATTTCAGTTTTTGTTTAATCCTGTGTTTTTCCTGGTCATTTTTCAATAACATCATTTTCACGCAAACATTCATCAAATGAGTCTCTGTCTTTCATGTGAAATAGAACTACAGTCTTTAACTGTTCTCTAAAGTCTTTTAAAACTGAGTTATATTTTTGACATAAAATCCACACACTTATTCCAGCATGTCTTCCACTGAAAGCCAGTTTTGACAAAGTATTTCTTTTTTTAACTATGTCTCTTTCTGCTGAACAGTCATCTATAATAAATAGTGTCTGCGTTCCTTCAAACAGTCTATAAAACTGTTCTAAACACTCACTCAGTTTATTGCTAGGATCAACTAAATATATGTCATCATCTGTCCATATAAACCTTCTATCATGATATGCTTTGTTCCATTTAAGTGTTGGACAGAAAATCACAATATGATTAAAATTATAACGATAAACTGTTTGTAATAAGTCTAGGACAAATATTGTTTTTCCACAACCAGTCTGCCCACAAATCATTGAACAATGAGGGGATTTTGTCATAAAGTTTAACTGCTCCATAGTTTTATAACAGAACTTAATCTAATCCGGTTATTGTTTTTATCATACCCTCTGTTAAAACTTGTTCAGTATAATAAAATCCTATAAGGCCTAAGTGTGTAAGATTAATCCAATTCAGTGCTGTAAGATTGTTTCTATTTAGACTAATATTGATTTTGTTGCTTGTTGTTATGACCTTAATATCCTCACCATTGTGAAGAATGACAACAGTAACTTTAAGACTGTCAACGTCTAAGTTTTGCCAGCTAATTAGAATTTCCCTTTTAAAAAAGGACGTCACTAACCCCCACAACCCATCCTCTCCTTATCTTTTAAGACAGAAATTTCAAATATTATTGTGAACGTGTCCCCTAATTTCATTTGCGGCATGAACTGTAATTTTGTAGAAGCATCTTTTAAAACCGCTTCTCTTCTGTGGAGGATGTACTGTTTTTTCCCATGCGGCTTTATTTCATCTCTTTCCGACTATTGTCATCTGGCATAAGACTTACATGTAAAGGGCCAGAGTTGAATGCTTTTCTGAAACTTTTTTGACGGCCAAAAAATGTAAATGGGCTTATGAATTCAAATTTTTGTCCCATTCTAAATATGGTTCTAAGTGCCATTTGAGGTCAGGTTTTCGAACTATTTTATATTCATACTGGCCAACATTATTTGCCTCTAGATTGCGCAGTTGTTCTAGTTTAGGAAACTTTTTGTTGTCGCCAACCTCTTTGCGTTTATAATCACCATCTTTAGTGTACTCAAAACCATACAAAGCGCCTATCTCACCATTCTGTTCAAAGTCCGCAACGTCTGCAAGGTCTTTTAATTCTAAAGTTATACACCTTACAGGCGCTAATGTAACTCCTGGTTCTTCTGGCCCACGCGACATTATTTTTTAGTAACGTATTATTTTATTTCCAAAACAATGTGCAGGTTATCACATTTCACGACTTTCCCTGTTTTATCTGCAATTTTTATATTAAATGATCCAACCCTCCCGCAAACTAATCTTTTAAACTGTAAATTAGGGAATTGTTAATTTC
This sequence comes from Conus ventricosus, assembly GCA_018398815.1. NCBI lineage: Eukaryota > Metazoa > Mollusca > Gastropoda > Neogastropoda > Conidae > Conus > Conus ventricosus. The sequence goes on along the minus strand of CM031613.1, from coordinate 76,867,674 downwards.
ATAATCGCAATATGCAGCTTTCCCTGGGGAAAGGGGCCCTTTTAAAAAGTTGGGGGCCCTTTCCCCGTCATAAAAGTTTTCATCAGTGCTCGTCATCCAAATGAACTGGGAGTAATGTTTTGAAATGCAAGATCGAGGGGTTTTTCCCCCCTCATAAGTGTTTTGGTCGGTTTTTTAATTTTAAAATTATAATTGTTAGCCGTAAAGCCTAACTTTTTTTGCTAGCTTTTTATAAAAAATAGTAACCCCCTTTTTTTCAGGCTTGAATTTTAAACTTTGTTTTTAGATTTGCATTTTTAAAGTTTGAGGTAAGGGTAAAAAGTTATCATTGCTTTTTTTAGTGAGAAAAACCCCGTAAAAACCTTTCATTTTTTTTAACTCGTTTAATTTTGGTCCTGTTTTGCAACTTTTAAAACCCCTTATTATTTTTCCTTGGCTTCGCTTTTTATTAAACCATACGACTTTGTAAAATTATTTAAAGGAGCGGCCCCTTTTTGGGCCCCGCAATTGTTTTAAATTTGCATGTTCTAAAAAGGGGGGGGACGGTCTTGGGTTTTTATTTTACAAACTTTTTTTAAAGGGAAAAAAAAAAATGAGTGCATTAAAATATATGGTCAAATTTTCTGTTGGGCCGCCCCCTACAATTTTAAAAATTAGCAATGATACTCTTGACTTTGCTGTGCCCCAGCCTGCCTTTTTTTCCAAAAAGGGGGGAGTACTCCATTGAAGAGCTATCAACCCCCCTATTAAAAAACGAAAAACATAAGAAAGCGGTGGTTTAGTCTTTCCGTTTGCAGTTTTTGCCCCCTTTAAAACTTTGTGTGTTTTGCGCATAAAGGGGGTGTGGGAAGGGGTCGTATCCCGATCATTTAAATCACCTGATCCTTTGGTCCCCCGGGTTCAGTGTACAGTTTTTCATTTTTTTTTTAAAACCCTTCGAGGGAATTTTGACTAAAATTGAAAGCGCCATTCCCAAAATTGACAAACCCGTTTAATCCCTTAGAAAACTTTAATAGACATAAAAGGTTTTTTAAAAGGATCTGAACGAATTCAATTTTAAAATTAAAAGACAGGCTTTAGCCCAAAAGTTGGTTCATAATAAAGGGGCCTAGGCGCCTTTTATTTTCGGGGCACGCACAGAAAGTATAATATGACTGGCTTTCCTCCTTTCAAATCTTTCTTTTTGGCAAAACTGTTGACCCCGGGTCCCAACAGCAAGGCAAAAAACCCCCATGGCCCTAAAAAAAATTTACTTAGACACTTTTTAAAGGGCCAAATTTGGGACGGGAAATTAAAAAGTTTAAAAAGGGACTTATTCTTATTACGTTTGGTGTTTGCTAGGTTCGCAAGCACAGGAAAGTAAAAGCAAAATAAACCCCTTCAAAGGGTTTTTGGACGCCAAAAAAAATTACTTAGCAAATTTGGAGGACCCCTTTTAATTCTACATTTGTTTACCTTCAAGTTTTTTCAAAGGAAACCAAATTTTTTAAACAATACGCAAGATCAAAAAGTGGGACTTTGTTTTGGGCACGGGGTTTATACATGCGCCTTCTGACCCCCGACTCCGATAGGTACAAAAATAAACTAAATAATGAAATTCTTTTTGCAGGAAATGCCCAAAAGGGTTTGGGGAAAAAAAACGCCCTAAATTCGGGCCCAGTTTTAATTACAAAAATAAAAAAACACCCAAAGGATTAAGTCACCCCAAATTCCCCGAATTTCCAAAACCCCCCAAAGTTTTTTAAAGGACTCGCAAAGTTTGGGGGGGACTCTTTTCGGATGACCAGGGAATATGAAAGGGGACAGCGCTTGTTCTTGGTTTAACTGGCATAGGATTATTTGGGTCTTTATCTTACTAAATATTTAAACCCAACATTCAAGAACAATGTCCAAAAGTGCCGGGCCATAAACCCAATTTTGCTTGCAGTAGAAAAAAAGCAGCTGGCAATTACCCCCAATTTTTCCCTGGTAAAGCGTCCAGGGGTTTACCAGCTAATTTTTTTAATAAATTCGAAAGATGATCAAGCTTTTTTTTTTCCCCAGGTTTTATCAGGTGGAGGCGATGGGGGTGGAGGCACTAAATTTTTCCCCCACCGCCCCGGGAAATTTCCCAACACCGTGTACTTATTGCAAAACCTAAGGCTTTTTATAACGCTTACTAATGTAAACCCCTTTGCTCTCTAAACAGTGTTCTTTATTCTTTTTCTGCTAGTGTCTTTGTCTTCTTAAAAAAATTTTTTCGATATTTTCTTTATTCTTTTTCACTTGGTTCTTTTAAATTGGTCCCCGGTTAGTAGTCGGGCCCTTTTAAAATCTTGTGATTTTTTCTTGTTAAAAGATTTTTTAGTCTTTGTCTTATTTTTTCTACCCCCAAAGGGTTGGGCCCGTCATCAGCCTCAACGAGTTTTTCTTTTTCTCTTTTTTTTATTTGCTCATCTATTCCCCTTGTTTTGCTAAAATTTTTGAATTCCCCTCTGATGTTTCTCAAAGTTGATAAAGGGTGCTTTTTTCTGGGCATGGGTAGCGGCGGGGTCTTTTGTATAGTTTTTAAATTGTGTTTCTTCTAAAAAACTGGTTTCTGTTTCAAATTGATTTTTTATTTTTTCTCCCGTTTTATTTAATTCTTTAAGCCCAATGTTTTGTATTTGGTTAGCTTTTGGGTTTTTCCCGGGCAGTGTGTTTTAAAGTTTAGCAACGGCACCCTTTAAATTAATTTCGGTTAAAAAGGGCCCGGGGCGTTTTGGGAATCTTTCACACTGGGGTTTTGGTAAAATTTGTACTTTGGTTTAAAACTTTGATGGGGGTTTAGTTGTAACCCGAAAAAATTTGCCCTTTTGTTCGTTTTTTACGGGACAAATGTTCATTTTTTTAATTCAAAATCTTTTTGGGCAAATTAAATTGGGGGTTTTTGGGCCTAAATTTCGAAAAATGTTTTAAACCCTTACTTTCTTTTAAATTTCCATGCCCCCTGGAGAGAAATGAGCGATGTTTGTGTAAAAAGGGACCCTTTCACTCAGGTCGTCTCCAGGATAAAAAACCATAATCTTTTTCCCGCTTCAATTCCTGCCATGTTTTAAATTAAATTTAAATTTTTTTTTTGTTTATAAAAAAATGGCCAAAACACATGGCTCGATTTCTAACCGTTTTAGAAGACTGAAAAGAAAACCCTTTTTGGGTGAGGGAAAAAAGCGGAAAATTACTGTTCCAAAAAATCCATTAAATATTGTTTCGGATTTAAATTCTTACTGTAAATTTTCCCCGACCTAGGGGCGGATGAAATGATTGTGCCCGGCTCTGCACGTCTTACTTTCAAAAAAGAAAAATCGCTTCAACAAAAAGACCCAAACAGGGGCGTTGTACAGAATCTGGGGGGGGCAATCGTTAAGAAAAAAATTTTTATTAAAAAATTTTAGGGGGGAAAAAATATTTTCTTTCCAATTTCAGACATATTTTTTTTTAAACCCATTCTGATTAGGGGTAACCGGGAAAGAAGGGCCCGACTTTGCGGGTTTTAAGGGAAATTTAAAATGGGAAAAAAGCGCCCAAAAAATAGAATAGGGGCTTGGGAGTAAATTTAAAAAAAGGCAAAAAAAAAATGTAGCTGTAAAAATTTGCGTATGGGGAAAACGCTTTTCCATAACCCCTTTGATTTTGGGTTGTTAAAAAACGCATGGCCCCCTTCTTTTAAGGGCTTAAAAGAAGATTTTCATATGGGAAATAACTTTTTAAAGAAAAACAAAGTGTTATCAAAACATTTGACGCCGAAGCAAAAAACAGCATTTTTGACATTCGGTTAAAAGTTTGACGTTGTTCAAACCCCGATTTAGCAAAGTTATTAAGGGGCCAAATGGTCAAAATTTGCAAAATTTTTTCGGAAAAAAAAATGATTCATATACAAATACCCCCGAAGCAGGGCAAAGGGCCCTATATGGAATTTTTTGTTTTAAACACCCGCACCTTCGCTTTTAAAAGGTTTTTTTTTTGCTGTGCGAAGATTTAAGGAACCCCTTCAAAAAAGGGAAGCGAAAAGTTTTTTTTAAAACTAAAATTTAAAGAAAAAGAAATTTTTTCCAAAATTTTCCCGGTTTGTCCCAACCAAATTTTTCGCTGCGGGTAGACCCTTTTTATCATTTTGACGAAATAAGAAAATTGTTTTTTGGGGGGGGGAGGGGTTTGAAATCCAACCCGCAGACCCCAGTGTCTAAAGATTTACATCTTCACAATTTTTAGGCTTTTATTTTTATTTTAAAAACAAAATTTTCGGTTTTTTTGGTTGACCTAAGGTCAACGAGGTTTAAGAGTTGTAAGGAAGCGGGGAGGGAAAAAATGAAAAAAACGTAAAAAAACATTCAAATTGATAAAGAGAAAAAGCCCAAAAAAACCCCTTTTTGGTTTTTGTTTTTATTTTTGAAAGCGCAGGGTGAATTTTTCCAAAAAAACAGATTAGCTAGGTATTTTAAACTTAAATTTCTTTTTATTTTATTAAAAAAAATTTTCTGTTTAAGGGTTTTTCCAAATGTCCCCCCCCCCCAACCAGCACCGGAGATGCCAAAAGGGGAAAAGTAGTAGAAAACCCTAGAATTTTAAAAAAAATTCCCGATTAACAAAAAAATTACACAAAGCCCAAAAAAAATAGGGGCAGGACCTTTCCCAAAAAAAAAAGCAAACCAAACGAAGGTTTTTCTGCTGCCTTTTTGCTGTTTTAAAATGTTTTTACTGGAAAAATCGACTTAAGCGGGTTTTCGCAGGAACGGGGCGTAGGGGCTTTTAGCCAAAAGGGCCCTGGCGACCCGCAGCTTTACCCCCGGGGGTTTTTTCTTTAGCTCTCGGCCCCGTGTTTTATTAGCTGTAGGTGCTGCAAACAAAAAATTTTAAAAAAAAACTCCAAAAACACCCGCTATGGTTAAAATAATTTCCCGTAAAATTAGCTCGTTTTTAAAAAATGAAATAAATAAAGCGCTTGTTGACTCAAACATTCCCGGGTGAAAAAATTTTAAACGTTTACAGTGATTTTGATGAAAACAAAGGGCAAAAATTTGATTTCAAAGAAAAGGGGGGGACAAGGGTTTTTCTCAAAAGCCCGACCCCAGCAGGGTAAAAAAGGGAAAAACTTTTAAAAAAAATAAACGAAACTTAAAAATCTGTTCTAAACAGTCACATTAAAATGCCAAAAGGGGGTTTATACTTTTGTTTATGAGTCCAAGCGCCAAAAAAACCGGTTTAAAATTTTTGGGTTTTGGGTTTAAGGGATTTTTTTTTTAATTTTTAAAAAAATATTTTGGCTTAAAAAGAAAGACAGATGGCTAAGATATATGAAGGGCAAGGCCCAATTGGGTTTTAAGGGAAAGCTCGAGAGAGACGTTTATCAAGAGCATTGAATGTTTTTGATTTTGTGTTATTGACCCCAAAAAACAAAAGGCAAACGTTGTTCATGGGTATTTTTTCAATTTTCCCGGCAAATAAAAAATAGGGCCCCCCAGTTAAAAATAATGTTAAACCCTTTTAATCGACTATTGTAAAACCCTAAATGAAGAAAATCTTGGGGTCTGGGTCTCAATAAACAACGATATTTTTCTCATAATGACTTAACACCCCGGGTTTGGGGAGGGCGAACTGCTTGCACAGTTTGATGCTGCCCCTGAAAAAGCAAAATGAGAGGGGTCTTGGGTTTGGGCAGGGGGGGCGAAAATCTTAGAGATTTTGATTAAAAAAGGCTAAGTATGCACCCATTGTTGGGAAGGTTTCATTCCCCTACCCCGGGGGTTGGTTTTAAAGGGGCATTTTTTTAAAATAAAAAATTCAGGGAAAAAAATGTTTCATGTGGTGTGTTCTTGCAAGGCTGCATCAAATTTTCCGGAAAACGAGAAGAGTGACTAAAATATGGCCAATACACCAAAAATCTTAACTTCATGGAAAATTTTCCCTTTTCCCGTTAGTGTAGACCAAAAAATTGGGGGGCCCCGTTTGAAGAACAAAACAAACCCCCAACTGTTAATGTATACACCTGGGATGAGGAAAAAAAAAATTTTGGGGGCCCAAATTTAAAATGTCCAAGAACCGTCCAATAAAGGGGAAAAAAGCCCCAAAAATCATGTGGACTTAAATCCAAAGGGTTTTCGGGCCGGGAGGGTGGGCCCCCTTTTCACATTGATACGCACAAGGCAGAAATTTTTGGCGCAATTTCTTCAAAAAACACAAAAATACCCGAATTTGCAGAAAAAGTGACAATGCTGTGACCCAGACTGCCTCTTGTTTTTCATCACAAGGTGAGTAGTCACTCATTGAAGAGCTATCTTAACCCCCTATTGAAATCGGGGGAACCGCATCAAGGAAAGCGTGGTTTAGTCATGCCAATGCAGTTTTATCTGAACCAGTAAACTTGCTGTGTTATTGGCATCAACTGGTTTGTGGAGTGTCGTTTATGCGATCATTTAATCACCATGATCCTTTGGTGAGGTAGGTGTACGATTTCATTTAGATTACACCTTCAGAGTATTTTGACTGACCTGCAAGCGCCATTACACATATGACCACCATTTAATCCAGTCTCAGCAACAGAATAGACATGAAGGCTTTTGAAAGGATCCTGTAACGAATTCAATTATAAAACATCAAGACAGGCTTCTAGACAAAAGTTGGATCATAATTCTTGTCTAGGGCGACCTTTTTATTTTGGGGCACGCACAGAAAGTTTCACTATGACTGGCATCTCCTTTCAAAACTGTTCTTTTTTGGTCCCCACTGTTGAGCCCGGGGCGTCCTACCGCAAGAGCATTAAAACAGCATGGGACAACATTTCTTTAGACACTTTCTAAGGGCCTCCTCAACTCGAGCGGGAACTAGAACGGAATAATAAACGACTCTTTTCGACATACGTTGGTGATTTGCTAGGCTCGCAAGACAGGCAAGATCGCGCATAACTGATCCTTCTACTGGCTTTGACGCACTAAAACAATATTAGCACATTTAGCGGGCCATTAATTCTTCAGTTTGATTTACCTTCAAGTATTGAAAGATACCCCCCATGTTTTACCTCCGCAAGATCGAAGTAGACTTTGCTGTTGGCATGGTTTATACATGCTGCCTTCTGACATCGACTCCAGGTAGGAATTAATAAAAACTATAATAATGAAATTCTTATAGCAGGCAATGAGGCCGGTTGGGCAACAAACGACATAAATTCTGAGCCAAGTAATATTACAAACAATAAAATGCACATCCAAGATTAGTCATCTAATTCCCGAAGTCCAAACCCCCAAAGTCATTGCAGACTCGGCCAGCTCGCGGACTCTGTTCTCGGATGACCATGAATATGATAGACAGCGCTTGTTCTTGGATTTATTTAATGGACATCGTATTACATGCTTCTTCTATCTTACTAACTAGTACCCAACTATTACCGAGAACTATTGTTCCAGACAGTGCTCGGCCATAAAGCCAACTACTTTGTTGCTCAGTAAGACAAAAGCCAGCTGACAATACTCCCCAATATTCTGGTAAAGCGGTCCCGGCTTTACCGGGATCTAATTTTTTTATAAACTTGCAAGTGAACAAGCCTGTTTTTTTTCCTGATTTATCAGGACGGGCGGCGATGGAGGTGGAGGGTACTGCAACTTTGGCTAACTGCCCGCTGAATAGCCCTACCAGTGTACTTATTGCAAATCCTAAGGCTGTTCTCCCGCTTATAATGAGACTCCTTGCTCTCTAAACAGTGTTTCGTATTTGTCTGCTAGTGTCGTTTGTTCTTCTAAAAATTTTTTCGATAGTTTTTTTTATTCTATTCACTTGAGTTCTGTAATTGGTCTCGGTTAGTAGTTCAGCGTTCTAGTCTTGTGATCTTTCTTGTTCTAGATTTTTTAGTCTTTGTCTTATTCATTCTTTAATATCAGGCCCTAAGTTGGCGTTCATCTGCCTCAACGAGTTTTCTTTTTCTCTTTTTATATGTCATCTAGTTCACCTAGTTTTGCCTAATGTTGGTTAATTCGCCTCTGATGCTTTTCAACGCTGATAGGGCGCTATTTCTCGCTTGGGTCGCCGGCGGAGACGAGTCGTTGTTATAGTCTTTAATGCTGTTTCTCTGAACAACTGGGTTTCTGCTTCAATTGATTTTATTATTTCATCTTCTGTTTGATTATTTCTTTAAGTTACCATGTTTTGTATGTGGTTAGCTGTTGGAGTTCCCTGCAGTGTGTTTTTGAAGTTTAGCAACTGCATCCTTATCTTAATTATCGGTCTAACAAGACCAAGGCGATTTTGATCTTTCACACTGAGTCGTAGTATAATGTACTTTGGCTAAAAACTTTGATGGGTCTGGTTTGTTGTATGCGAACAGTTGTTCCTGGTCGTTTTTTACAGACAAATGACCATCTTCTAATTCAAAATCATTTGGGTCGATAAATTCGGGAGGTTCTGGCCAAACTTTTGTAAAATGCATCGACCGTACTTGCTGTTATATTCACTGCCGCAGTGAGGAGCGTGGAGCGCATGCTGTGTCAAGGGATCATTTCACTCATGTTGTCTCAGGATCAAAAAATCACATCTTCTAAGCTTCAATTCCTGCCATGTTTTTAAATAATTAACTTTTTATTATTGTTTATAAAATAAATGGCACAAGACTGGCTCGATTCTTAAACCCGTATTAGAAGCTGAAAGACCCTATGGCGTGAAGGGAAATAGCGGAATTTACTGTTCCAAATAATTCCATTCTACTATTGATGGGATCAAATTCTTACTGTCAAATTTCCACAGCCTAGGGGGTGAAGTGATTGTGCCAGGCCTCTGCAGTCTTACTTTCAAATAGACACTCGCTTCAACAACAGACCAAACAGGACAGTTGTACAGAATCTGGCGGCGGGCCAATCGTTATGAAAATTTCTATAAAACGTGGAGGGGCAAAGAAATATTTTCTTTACCAATGCAGACTATTTTTAACCTATTTCTGATCTATGGCTAACGGGAATGACAGGGCTGACTTTGCGTTCATGGATTGAAAATGAAGAACCAAGCGCTCCTAAACACGATAGGCGCTGCAGATCAGCGCTCGATGGCAACCGTACGTGCCAAAGTCTGTACGCTGATAAAGTTTGCGTATGGAAATCGCTTTTCCATCCCTGATTTTGAGTTGTTAAAAAAGCGCATGCACCGTACTTTCAAGGAGCATTTTAAAAGACAGATTGTCATCTGAACTAACTTTTCATGACTAACAACCGCGTTATCAAATCATCAGACACCGAAAGCAAAGTTACAGCATTCTGACATCTCGTTAGAGTTTGACGTTGTTAGCAACCCTGATTTAGCAAAGCTGATTACGGACCAATATGAGTCAAATTAGCACTATTTTACGAAAGAGTGATTCATCATACAACATACCCCAGAAGCAGGGCAGGACACTTTATGGAATTTTAGTTTTAGCACCACAGCACATTCGCTTAAAGGTATTTTTATTGCTGTGCGACGTAAGAACGTTCAAAAGAGCATGCGAAAAGTTTTTTAATCCTAAAATAACGAAGTTGCAATTGTACAATTGACGGGTAGTCCTAACCAAATAATACGCTTGCGGGCTTAGACCTTATTCCTCATTTTGACGAAATAAGAAAATTGTTTGGTGGGTGGGAGGGGTAGAAATCCAACAGCAGACCTTGATGTATAAAGATTAATCTTCACAATGTTAGGCTGATGATTATTAACAACAAAATACGGTTTATGGATTGACCTAAGGTCACAGAGGATAATGATTTGTATGGAAGCGGGTGAAAAGTGAAAGACGCTAATCAACATTCAAATTGATAACGACGAAGAAGCGAATAAACCGCTTAATGTACATTTGTTTTTATTTTTATATGATGCGCAGCTGAATATTTCAAGAAAACTGATTAGGACTTTGTAGTACTACTAGACTATTCTTTTCATTTTATAAAAAGCATGTCTGTTAAGGTTTCTCAAATGTGCTACATGCACCGGAGATGCAAGAGAAGAGATAGTAGAAAACCCCTCGCATAAAAACCTTTCAGAGTAACAAACATTACACAAATGCAACAAAAACTAGAGCAGACTTTCAAAATAACAGCAAAACCAACGAAGTTAATTCTGCTGCCTTTAATGCTGTTACATATGTTAACACTGGAACATCGGACTCTATAAGCGCTCTATCAGCAGGAACGAGGTAGGTCTTTTAGCAACGGGCATAGGCGCACCCGCCAGCTTTACCCCGAGGAGGTTTGTCTGTAGCTTCGGCTGTGTGTTCATTAGCTGTAGGTGCTGCTAGCAAAAATTAAGACCTAAACTCCAAAAGCACAAGTATGGTTTTTTCCAAGACTAATAACAGCTTATAACTTAGCCTCGTTTAAACTGACAATACAATAAAGCGCTTGTTGACTCAAACATCACGGTAATGAAGAATTTAATCGTTTACAGCTTGGATTTTTGGTGACTACCAAAAGACAAAAGTTGTGATCTTCAAAGAAAGGCGGGGACAGTTTTCTCAAAGCAGACCCCGGAGCAGATTAAAAAGGGATGCTTTAAAAAAAGTAAACGCAACATTTAACTCTGTTCTAAACGCTCACGTTAACAATGCCAAAGGGCGTTTATACTTTTGTTTATGAGTTCCAAGTGCAAAAAGACCGTTGTTATTGTTTTGATAAGTATTTTTTTTTTAATTTAACTAAATATTTTGGCTTAGAAAAGAACGACTGCCTGGCTTGATATATGAAGGCAAGACGAATTGTTTTGAAGGAATGCTCGAATAGAAGAGCGTTTATAAAGGCACATTGACTTTTTGGAAAATTTAAAATTGATTTAGATGTATTGACCAACAAGTACCATGCAAGCGTTGTTCATGCTATTCTCAAGTTCCAGGCCAACGAACAATCGGCCCTGCCAGTTAAAGTAATGTTAGCTGTTTTAATCGACTATGTAACAATAAATGAAGAAAATCTAGAGTCTGGGTCTCACTAAACAACAGACTATTCTTTCTTCATAATGACTTAACACCCGGTTGGGCAGACGACCTGCTTGCACAGTTTGCGCGCCGCTGAAGAAGCTAAAATAGAGAGGCTCTGGTTGGTAGAGGGCGAAGTCTTAGAGATTAGATTAAAACAGGCCTAAGTATGCACCGTTGTAGGCAAGGCTTACATTCCGCTACCTCGGGAAGTTGGTTTTAACGAGGCGTTTTTTAAACATAAAAAATTCAGACAACAAATGTTTTCATGTGGTCGTGTTCTTGCAAAGGCTGCTCACTGCATCATGTCCGCGAACACGCAGAAAGAAAGAGTGACTAACTATCGGCAATACCCAAAGATCTTAACATTCAATGGAATATCCTTTTCTGTTCGTGTAGACCAAATTGACCCGTATTGAAGAACAAAACAATATAATAAAATAACTGTTAAAGTATACCATGGGATAGGGGAAACAAATTTGGTTGCCAAATTAAAGTGTCCAAGAACAGTCAGCAATAGGCGAACCAGCCAAAAGTCATGTGGACTTACTCCTAATGTTTTCGCCAGCAGGGCTGCCCCATTACACATTGATACGCACAATGAGCAGATTATTGGCGCATACTTCAAAAAACACTAACATACAAGAATTCTGCAGAAAATGTTTAACAAGAATTCCATCTGTGCAAGCCGCGAGTGAACATATAAAACATTGTAAAAGTTCTGTAGACTGTAAGACAGAACTAACTACGCCCCCGCCAGGATCTAAAGTTAGTTTTAAGAACTGGAAACGGCTGCAAACAAGTCCATACGTAGTTTACGCAGACTTCGAGTCGCTTATTGTTCCTTATGAAGGGCCAGCGCCACAAAAACTTCGAAAAACAGTCTTAATGAGTAATCATCAGATTTGTTCATTTGCCTTCATTATTGTTAGGTCGGATGGTGCTCATTCAACGCCAGAATTATACAGAGGACCAGATGCGGCTAGAAGATTTTTACAGCGCATGCAGCAAGTGCGTAATGATTGTTCTAATAATCTGAATTTATCTGAAATCATGATGACGTCTGAAGACCAACAACAGTATGCCTCAGCCACTCACTGTTGGATTTGTGGTTTAGGCCTCTCATCAGACGCAGCGAATCCAACAGTAAGAGACCATGATCACATTAGTGGAAAGTTCAGAGGAGCGGCGCATAACAAATGCAATCTTCAACTAAAGTTTGAACCAAAGACATGGAAGCTGCCCATCTTCTTTCATAACTTGCGAGGTTACGACTCTCATCTTATATTGCAAGCAGTAACCAACGCCTTCAGGGTAGCATGCATTGCACAGTCATCAGAAAAGTACATGTGCTTTAATCTAAATAACATGTCTTTTTATGACTCTATGCAACACATGATGGGATCATTAGAGTCACTAGCTATGTCCTTAAAGTCCTGCCCATAACGGAAGAATATTTTACCCAACTCTCGTTAGAAAGGGCGTTTACCCTTATGAATACATGAACAGTTGGGAAAGGTTTGACGAAGATACACTTCCGCCTAAAGGCGCGTTCTTTTCTAGCCTTAGAGGAAAGGACATCAGCGACTCCGATTACCAGCATGCTCAAGATGCTTGGCAAAAGTTAGATTGTAAAACGATGTGGGAGTTTCTCATGACTCATTTCTTGATGGCTGTTGTATGTTTGTTGGCGGTTATTTTTGAATATTATAGGAACACCTGTATTGAATCCAGTTGCCTGGATCCCACGCATTATATTTTGCGCCCGGGATGAGCTGGGATGTTTCTTAAAGTTTACTGGAAGTACAGATTGATTTATTGTCTGACCTACCAATGATTCAGGATGCATTGAAAAGGATTGCGTGGAGGAATTAGTATGGCGTCGCATTCATACTGTAAAGCACACAACAAAATACTTGGACGACTATGATCCGAGTAAAGGTCTAACTACTTATGTATTTAGACGCAAACAATCTGTATGGTTGGGCAATGGCGCATCATTCCATTACGTAAAACTTCAAGATGTACACAGGTATAAGACTAATATTCAAAAGGCATTAAGTGGCTGAGCTGTTAACGCTGATCAACAGCGTGGTTTCATTCGAGAGTTGACATAGATATCCTCATGTATCCATGACCTGCATAATGACTATCCATTAGCAGCAGAAGTCTAAAGATGGATCCAAGAGAACCGCCTAAAACTTGTGCTAATCTTCGAGGCAAAAAAATTATGTCTGGCATTACCGACTTCTACAATTTTATTTAAGACATGGTTGAAGTTGACAGCAGTTCCATCGCATAATTGCTTTTGATCTAGATAACAGTTCATGAAACCATACCATCATGGAGCTACCAATCCCCATCCCCCCCCCCCCCCCCCCCTCCCCCCGATTCTTAGAACTAAATCCACAGATGCTGCAGAAAAAAGACTTTTCAAGCTGATGAACAAACAGTGTTGTGGAAAGACTATGGGAGATTCCCCACAAGCGCAAAGACGTCAGATTGGTCAACCAAGAGAAGAAGCAATTAAGCTAACTTCAAAACCAAATTATCAGGGACTCAGAGATTTCATGATTGCTTTTCGGCATAATGATGAAAAATAGAAAGTCAAATTGGACAAAACCTGTATTTATCGGGTTTACCGTTTTAGGAATTATCAAAGCTTTTGATGTTAGAGTTTCTTATGATACTTTAGCCCTCGTATCCTGAGTCCAGAGTACTTTCACAGATACAGATAGTTTTGTTATAGATATCCTACTGATGTCATCTATTAAGACATGGAATTGAAGTGGTAAAGGGCATGCAGGATGGTATGACACGTCCCGATTTTCCTAAAAGATTCGCCTTTGCATTCCATTTACTAACATGAAGGTTTTAGGAAAGATTGAGGATGAATTATCTGGAAAGCGTGATTGAGTATGTTGGTTTAAGGTCGAAATGTACAGTATTTCGAGCCAGGAGAAAATCATTAGAAAGAAAAGGGAATATTCTCGCAGTGTTGTGCAGTCCTAACATATCCATGTCAACTACTAAGAATATGTTTGGCTATAAGACTTTTCATCTGACAACGTAAAATGACGATCTAATCTACATGAGATCAACAAAACAGTTTTTGTAACAAAGAAAGTCATTAGATCGAACAAACACAAAACGTGTGTTTGTTATCCAGGGAGATTTTCATATGCATATGGTCATTATGAAACCGTAAAGTAATTAATGCCTGGAACTGTGTCTGGGGGGATTTTCTGCAGTTCTTCCTTCACAAAGTTCTTTGAGGAGCGGGGGGTTTGTTGTGCCGGTTCTCGTAAATAATACACGGGCGGATTCATCTTTACAATTCTTTTTTATTTCATATGGATCAACACTCCAAAATGGATCGGTTGCCCTGATGCGAGTGTCCCTTCTGCTACCCCCGGTAAATTAAAGGTACCTTACTTTTAAACCAAACGGTAAAGTTTGCGGATGAAGTCTCTCCTTCAACATAACATTTATTGTTTTTCTTTTGATTGCTTGTACTGGTTGTAGGCCTTTAATTCTTCCTTTATTAAATTTCCCCCCCATTTGCGCGCAAAACTGAGGGCCCTGTCTTCTAACCATTCTGTGTTGCGAGAATTGTCAATCAGCTCCTGTGATACTGGTAGGAAAAAAGTCTTTCAGATAACACTGTTTGTTAAAGTTTTCAACTAAAGCTGTGTTCTGTGAACTCCCGGCAGCCTCTTTTAAGGGTAACTCTATGATGTTACAATATTGATTCACTTGACCTTTAATTTCTTTTCCATCATCGACTTGAATCATGCGAGGGATAGTTAGTGGCCCTCGTTGGTATATCAGTTGTATTGCAACAGCAACAGCAGAAGCATCTTTGTGTTAATGGTTCCGATCTTATATCTTGAAGCTATATCAATGATGGAGTGCGTACTTAATCTTTTTCGTCTATCGTCTCAGAGGGTAAATATAGAAGATCCATTGATGGTGTTCGTTTGAGTTTTTGGAACAAAACAAAGTGTGGTCTCTGTATCGTCTAGGCGACGGTAAATAAATTTGCCAAACTCGCTTGTTTAGATAAACAATCTTTGGCTGTTTGTTCACTGACTCCAGCTGCTTGGCTTCGCTTTTTAATTGCTGTTATTCCCTTCAATATCCTTGGGCGAATATTGATTTTGTTCATTTTTTTTACTCAGCCATATATTATGTGCAACCAAAATACACAACGGGTCATACCACGACAATAAACCGATTGCGGCATCTTTGTTTTTCTGATGGTTGATAAAAAGTCACTGAATTTTGGTGGGGCAATGTATGGGGACTGTTTGCTGTTACTAGATAATATTGTTTTATTGCTTGATCAACATCTTTAAAATATGTAGCTGCATGCCCTGTTTTTCACGTGTTTCATTAATAAATCTAAGTGCCCAAGTCTCTGCTTTTCATCGGGTCTGTGCCAGCCCTGCACTTGTTCCTTCCATAGCTTTGTTATGTCTTTTTTCTATCTCCGTCATCGCAGTTACCTAAAAATGCGAAATTACTTCAGCTAAAAGCAGTCGCATCACCACAGCGCCGCCTTTTTATTGCGAGTGAAGCCATTTTTTATAATTTGGATTTTTTTTCTTGAATAATTTATATTGTCCGGAATTATTCCTTGCGTGACTAGAAAATCTTTCGTGGCAACCGAAGCTTGCAATGATAGCAATCAGCTTGCTGAATCCTCATAGTCTAGTTTGACCAAGATCTGCCGGTTTTATTTTTAACAAGGCTTTTTTACCAAGCATTGAGTATCTACTCTTAGGCCTCCAATAACAGCAGAATGTATACAAGGTGGCTAACAGTTTTTTTCCGGTGCTCATTTTTATAAAATAAAATAATTATATTATTACAAAAAACTTGAACAGTGATGATCTTAATACAGCTACAAAGCGAGCCTAAACCTTCCTGAAATTATGATTGGACCAAGTTGATGTATCAAGCTATTATGCCCAAAAAGGAGAGGCTGTTATTCTTTGTAGCATGTGGGAAAAACAAAACGTTCCTCGGAACTGAATTCAGCATAGAACTGAGCAGCAGATGTCGTCACAAGACCATTATAAGTACCATAACAGGTATGAGGGGCAAGCTAGGGTTAGAATGGTGAAAATGTGTGGGGCAAAAAACGGTTCTTAGTTTGTACACTAAACTAGGTCAGTAGGATTTGCGCCCCATTGATTCGGAACCAAGATCTTACGTATGATGTAACGCAAGATCTGTTTTAACAAAGTCATTAGAGTCTCGGGGTGGTGATCTATACTACAGATTTGGAACATTGTTATCGCCATTAATCAGGGATTAATAACTTTTTAATCCTTATAGATTTTATTTCCCTTCAACATGACCGGCCAGAAAATCAGCAGAATCAGAATCACTGAACCAGTGAGAAGAAAGTAACCAAGCCAGAAAATCAGCCAAGAAAACGCTGTAAGCAGGGCGGAGTACATTAAAAATCCTGGGCGTGTTTTGAAGCGGAAGACAAATTGCAGAGTGGCCCAGACCCCCCCCATATTTAATGTTACAGAATACGATACTCTTCATGAAACATAAACACCTCCAACGCCAGAACAGTTGATCAATGCCAGCTATATAAACTCCATGTGATACAAGGGCCCAAGCCTTAGCGAATATTGAACTTAAAATGTTGTCATTTTTGGTGCTCTTGCTGTGCTGGGGGCGGTTTATTACGTTATATAAATATATAAACAAGGCTCGGCAAAAACAAGAGCCCAAACATCTCCACCGCTAATATATCAGAAGCCGAACACAACTGCACGCCAAAAACGCCCCCCCAACTACACCCCACCGCATCCCATTTTGATCCATTAATAATGGAAATAATATTTAAAGAACTTAATTTTAATTTTTTTAAAAATGATCATGGGTATTATAAAATGATAGTGTCAATAAATAAAGACTGGAGTCTATTAAGACATGTCCATAGACCCGAATGTAATCAATGCGGCTGCTTCGGATGTAAGACGTTTAAGATCATATGCAGAGAACGCTGAGCAAGAATCCTCAACGTTGACGCTTTTTTTTGAGGCGTGTGTGTACTATATTAGGCATTTACTTATTTAGATAAAAACATAGATTGTATTTTTTTTGATAATTATAAGTTACTTAAATAAAGAACTGGGTTGTACTAAGAGGAGACGTAGTTATGATCTGAGGTTAACTTGGGGTAAGAATTAGAAGTGACTTGGAATAAATTGAGGATTACTTGGGGTAAAACTTGGGGAGGACATTGAGGATGACTCAGGATGACTTGAGGATGACTTGAATATGAAACTTAGAACTGATGACTTGAGGAATAACTTGAGGATAAAAAACTGGGTTAATATTGTGGAGACTTGAGGGACAACTTGAGTAAGACTTAGAAGTGAATTAGGGTGTCTTGAGGTATGACTTAAGGCAACTTGTGGATAACGTGAGTGCATGCGGGGGGTGGGGGTGTGGGGTTGGGGGTGGGGGGTGTGCATGCGTGGGTGGGGGTGTGGGGTGGGGGGGTGTGCATGCGTGGGGTGGGGGTGGGGGGGTGGTGCATGCGTGGGGTGGGGGTAACAGGAGTTACCTCCCTTACGTGTCCGCACATAGGCAAGTACAGGCAGTACTGCTAGGCCCTCTTGCTACTAAAATAAGGCGTTCACAGCATGACAACGGCTATTATAGCTAGGCGGATTGTACCGTAGACCTCTTGCCTACTATAAATAGGCGTTCACGCTATGTAACGGTTATTTTAGCCAAAACGGATTTTACCGCAGCTCTTGCTACTAAATTAAGGCGTTCACAAGCATGAACGGGCTATTATAGCAAGGTGGTATTTACCGCCAGCCATGTGTTGCTACGAATCATAAGGTTTTCACAGCATGAACGGCATTTTATAGTTAGCAATCAGCAAGGCTAAACTTCACCGCCAGGACTCTTGCTACGAAAATAAGGCGTTAACAGCATTTGAACGGCTATTTATAGTAGCAGTAGCAAGCTAACTTCACGCAGGTGCTCCTCCACAACAAAGAGTTTCATTATACTTTCTTCTTGCACAAAAAAAAGTTTATACCACACCCCTCTCTTTTTTTATCCGGGCTTGGGACCGGCATTAGGCAGAGTTACGGGTTGTTTTTTTAAATAAAATACTGTTTGGCTAGAGTTTTTTGGCGGCTCCTTTATCGCAGTTAGTTACACCTGTCGCTGAACCACTTGGAGCTTTTGTTAAGAATCGTGGAGCCACCACTACCCCTCCCGTTATCGTTAAGTGTACTAAAGAGAACTGGTCTAATTTGCCAGAAGTTTCGAAACTCTCATGTTGCTGCGATAGTACTTTGAGATCAGACTTCGTTTAGAAACAAAACCATGATGCCCCCCCGATGTTAAGGTTATGATATTTGGGCAATATAAATAGGTTTTGAATGCTGCATCAGTTTTCTTGCATATGAGTCATCAATATTTCCCCAATTTGTGGTTCGAAAAATGAAACGCCATGTCGCAGGTGGTTTGGATCTTTGTAACATTGTTTGCGCCTTTTCTAGGCATGTGACCATAATTCAGAGCAATGTTGATAGTTTTTTCTTGCGCCATATGTTTTAGTATAAAAGGAGGCACAACTTTGTAAAATGGAATCATCTTTCGTCCAAACAGCGAAAGATTATCATAAGCCATCAACATCTCTTTCAGTAATATTGCCCATATTCTCTTTTAAATCTCTTTGTGGAACCTTCAATGCTGTCAAGGTGGCTGTGTTAGTTCGTTACATGGGTAGTTCTGTTTTTCTTTCTCCCCACCTTCCTAAAACGCAATACTGCTCTTTGGCTACAAGGTAAAAAACAGCGCCTTCCTAATTTCTTTGGTTTTTATACTCCATTCATAAGCTGGTTGGATTGTCATATGTTCCATCCTTAACAAGAAGTAGTTCCTCTGTAAACAAAGCACGTTCCGTCCCCGTTAGGAAGCCATGGGGCCTAAAATGGCCGGCTCGTGCGGGCGTTAGTTGTGTTGACGTGGAAGTGTCACGTGGCCGGTCTTGAATTATGCGCGAACATTTGCTGGTACTATAAGGGCAAGTTGCCGCGGGCACGTTGGCAGGAAGAGACGAAACGCAGGAAGCTCGCGGGCTTGGGTGATTGATTGTTTGGTTACAACTGAGGAAGCACCACAGGTGCAATACGAGACGCATAGGCCTGCGCTGGGGGCATTGGAGCCGGGCATAGGGGGGGTGGGTGTGGGGGGGGTCGGGGGGTGTGGGGGGGGTAACACCAATCGGGTGCGACGGGTGGGTGGGTGGGGGGGGGGGGTGTGTGTGGGTGTGTGTGTGTGTAGAGTGTGTGTGTGTGTGAGGGGGAGTGTTGTTTAGAACCACATATCATTTCTTCAACAACTAACCCATAAAACCCCCCACACAAGCTCACCTTTACCAGAATACTCAAATCAACAACATAGACATAAAAAGCGCGCCTGCAAGCTGTTGCGTGCGTGGCGCGTTGCGTGCGGTGTGTGTGCGTGGGTTGTGTGGCCAGTGTTATATGTGTTTGTGCGTGTGTGCGTGTGAGTATGCCCCACCCCCCCCCTCCCCCCCCCCCCCCCCCCCCAGTGTGTGTGCTGTCGTGTGTGTGTTGGGAGGGCGGGCGTGTATGTGGTGTGTGTGTGTGTGTGTGTGTGTGGTTATATATAAAGTTGTAGCTGATTCCCTGTCTTCCACACAATTGAATCTATAATAAAGCTGTTGAAAAAAGTATTTGTGATTCAAAAACTTGTTCTTAACGTAGAATCCCCAATGTCTTCTAAAACTGCAAGCTATATTTTGTGCATATGCAAACTTACACCTCCACAGCATGGGAGAAATCAACACCCCAAGTGCTGGGCTGTAGGCCGGCAACTGGCAATTAAAGCTTACCTACCACCTGCAGAGCAGGGCCGTGACACC
>CM031613.1:76805297-76837797 GCA_018398815.1 Conus ventricosus | reverse complement strand
CGAAAGATAGAATTTGTTTTTCTTTTGTTGTGTTTTTGTTTTTCTTGAGGGGAAGTGACCTCCATTAGCACAATCTTCTTGATGTTGATTGTGTTTGTGTCTCCTTGCTGTCCTTTGTGTCCTTTGCTTTCTCTTCACCTTTTCCTTCTGGCTGTGTTGTGAGCTGCCTTAGTAACTCACACTGTGGCAATGTTTGTAAGATAATGACTATTAAAAAGCAGTTTCAAGAAAGTGGATCAGGGGTTAAGGGATGGGATAATATAAAACTTGATTAGATTGTGGTTACAGTAATAAGTTGTTTGTGTTTACGAACAGAATTATGAAAAACAAGGAAACGGCATTAATACATCAAATTAAACAATGATAAGGCTTTCTGAGCTGTATAGAAAACCAGCTGGCCATGGTAAGTCGAGGGCACAATAATTTCCAGTTGCTCAATTTCCATGTTCTGTCAAAGACTCCAGAAACTCAGTAGAATAGCTCTAATGATGGGATAATGAACGATGGGCAATTTACACATTATCTTCCAAGACGGCATGGTCTTACAGATAGTTTGCAGGAGAGAGGAGAAGAGAGAGAGAAGAGAGAGAGAGAGAGTAGAGAGAGAGAGATTAACATGTAAAACGATGAGCCTGATCACCACTTTTTCAAAAGGTGAAGAGGTCAGCTAATAGAAACGTTTAAGTTTCAAAACAGAGTGACTGAGGGCATAAAATGAAGCAAATTTAGAAAGAGAGGGGTTAGTTACCGCCAAGGACATAGACAAACAAAGTACAGGACAAGACACATACACTTCGACCTCTTGGGTCTTCTTCAGGCAAAAAACAATGAACATTTAGGACAGCGAAAATGAAGAACGAGAAACCACTTATCTTCTCATATTCGGCGCATGATCAAACATCGTTTTGGTCGTGCGCCGAATATGACCAGGTAAGTGGTTTCTCGTTTTTTTCACTGTCCTAAACGCTGATTGTTGTTGCCTGAAGAAGACCAAGAGGTCAAAGTGCATTGTGTCTTGTCCCACAGTTTGTTTGTCTGTGTCCTTGGCGGTAACGAACCCCTCTCTTTCTAAATTTAACTATAGTAACGGTTTAATCGCAAACTCCTGAAGATAGACACAGTGCAGTTAGATGCCAACGCTGGCTCATCACCATTGTGGTGTACAAAGATTTACATCTGCTGCTCTCTGCACCTTGCATTTGATATCTCGCCATTTTGAGTTGTTTTGTATAACTCTTCTTCTGTCGTTGATAAACAAGTTCAATTTGAATAGGAACTTTGATTTTAAACTCAAATTAGTGACACCTGTATTAACCCAAACAGTTTAAGTTTCTTTTGGGACGGAAGTTACATTATCCCGATTATTCGCATTCATCACAGCCAAACTGAAATGAGCAAGGTACTGTAACCATAGCTTGTATGCACATTTAAGTACACACACACGTGTGTGTGGTGTGTGTGTGTGTGTGTGTGTGTGTGTGTGGTGTGTGTGTGTGTGTGTGTGTGTGTGTTCACCTGCACACGCTTTGAGTCAGAAATTTATACAGAAATACGCTTTTAATCGTCCAATCAATTGGGCCATGAAAAAAGAAACATGAAAAAGAAACAAAAAACAAGAAACCAAGATAAACATGGCACTGGGTTTAGAAAGAAAGAAAGAAAAAACCGAGAAAGAAAATGAAAGAAACAAGTCCTGTGCAATGTCTATCAACAACGAGACAGATTGTTTGGATAGATAGTCAGCAGAAAACAAAATAATGTAAGTGTGTCTCCCTACTTGTGTTTTTGGGCGCGCGCATGTGTTTGTGTGTGTGTGTGTGTGTGTGTGTGTGTGTGTGTGTGTGTGGTGTGTGTGTTTGTGTGTGTGTGTGTGTGTGTGTGCGTGCGTGCGTGGTGCGTGCGTGTGTGTTTGTGTGTGTGTGGTGTTGTGTGTGTGTGTTGTGTGCGTTGTGCGGCGCGCGCACTGCGTGTTATGGAAAGAAATGAACAAATAAACTTTAAAAAAAAAGTCTTTTGTATTGGTTGGAATTTCTAAACAGAAATTATTCTGTTGCGTCTAGCTCTATGCCCCCCCCCCCCCCCCCCCCCCCCCCAACCCCTACATACACGCTGTAGTAGCTATTTTCCCCTTTACTGTGATCTTTTAAATCGGGCTTTCTTCAATTTCATCCTTCTTTTTTTTTTTGTTACTTCCTTTGAGGGGTCAGAGGGTGTGAATGTACAGCCGACGGGTCGCGAGTTTGACCCCCTAGTGGGATCGGAGTTAAGCTGCTAAACCTCTTTTTCTGTCCATCCAGCAGTCAACGTGTATCTCATCACGCTGAGCCTGCTGAATGGTTCAATGGAGAGAGGCTTGAGGATGGTGAGGATGGGAGGGGGGCGGGAGGCAAGAAGAAATTGGATGGACCATTAGTTACATTGAAATGATTACACTTGTTGAGATACACTGAATCTGTGCTTAATGAGAGATTATGAACACTGGTCTTTACTAGTTGCGAGTACTGAATTCCTAGTTGATTGCTTTTTCGGTGTGTGTAGATACTGTGCTTAATGATGGATATGAACACTGCACCATACTTGTTGCGAGTGCTGAATTCCTAGTTAATTACTTTTTCGGTTTGTGTCTTGAATAATTATTCATGTGATAAAAATGTTTTGTATCTATAGCTCACTGAAATGGCTATTTAATCTCCATGTCTATACATACTACTTTTGTCACCATGATCGTCCGCTTTGTTGACCAGTATGGAGATAAGATTTTGTCGTTTTTGTTTGTTGGTACATACTTTGTGTTTCTTATGTTACTTTTTCTGGTTTATTTTCACCAACTCAGACTTGCGTCACATCGTATAGATTCTGTTGTCATATATCACTTTTAGAGAGAAAAAAAGTTTGATAAAAGCCGGTTCTGTGGTTTTCATGCAGTGCTGCCAACAGACAAACAAACGAACAGACGCTGGTGAAAATTTAACTCCCTTAGCAACGGTAACAAGAGTCGCCAAAATCTTCTCCTTGAATGTGTAATCTTCGATGATCACCGCTGGCCTTAAAAATAAAAGCAAACAGACAGTCTCGCTCACTGAAGAGACGAAGAACATTCAAACGAAACAAACCAACAACGAAACGGTTTACAGGCTGATATTACCACATTCCTGCTTTCGTGCCGTCTTCTGTTTCGTGTGTCTGATGGTTGGCGATGATTATATCATCTGATTGGGTGGGGAGGGGAGGGGTGAGAACACGGCATGCTGTTCTTTTACGAGGCAACAACAAGCATGCAGAAACTTCTTTTGTGGTATGCCTCTGAATTTGTTTTTCTGTGTGGTGGCAAAATGCGCGATCACTAAACAGTGCCTTGTGTGTGTGTGTGTGTGTGTGTGTGTGTGTGTGTGTGTGTGTGTGTGTGTGTGTGTGTGTGTGTGTACAAGGTAAAAGCAAGTTCGGCATTTTCTCCACACAAGGATAAAATCAAACATTAAAACTCGAGCTTTCGCCCACAGGCTTCATGAGGAGAATGTTTCAAAACGGTGCATGTTGTGTGTGCGCGCGCGCGCGTGTGTGTGTGTGTGTGTGTGTGTGTGTGTGTGTGTGTGTGTGTGTGTGTGATGTTGCTTGTTTTTTTTTTATACTATTGCTGTATATAATAACCCTTTCAATCATTGATGTTTTCTTCCGTTCTTTCTTTTGTTTCTTCTTTCGCTCTTCCTTCCGACCTTCTCTTGATACAATCTTTTCCTCTGTTTCTTTCGTTCTTTCCACCTTACTTTGTTTGGATTTTCTTTCTGTCCTTCTCACGGAATCTGCTGTAAAATGTGTCTCACATCATGCAAGTCCTAACACTTAAGAGTATGTTTCATTGTCGCGGTAGTGCATGGAATGCACACGAGCTTCTTCATCTTTAAAAGGTACGAATGAGTAATACGACGGCTTGTTCAGAAATGTTCCAGATCTTTGAATCTTGAAAGAGATAAACATTTTATGGATCTGAGAATTCATAGTGAAAGAGTTTAACAATTTCGGTGGTTTTTTTTTTTTAGAATGTATTTTAAAGAGTTGTGTGAATGATAACTTGTGAGTTGATTCAACGCGGTGACGCCCTGATATGGTCCTTTGCTGTCGGTGGGTTAATCACATTACCTCATCTTACTTTCGTCTTTTATTCTGCTCCATTTCTTTTCTGTTCTGTTTCTGTCTGTCTTTCGCTTTTGCCATCTGGATTCCATCTCTTCCATCATTCTTTCTTTCTTCCTTTTTATTTTTCCTGTTGCTCGAGACTTCTCTTGCGACTGTCTCTTCTTTCTTTTGGCTGTGCTGCGTACAAGTGACATAGGATAACAGAAGATATCGACAGTAGACGATTTTGTTTCCTTTACAATCTTCGGTTTAACACTAGCTTCTTCTGACTTATCTTGTACTCAATTTTGGAGGTCGCCCCCCCCCCCCCTCTCTTCTTTCTCTCTCTCTCTCTCATCTCTCTCTTCTCTCTTCTCTCTGTCTGTCTGTTGTCTGTCAGTCTTCTTGTCTGTCTGTCTGTCTCTTTTGTCACTCTTCTTTCAAAACAAATGCGCGCGCATTGCGCGCGCATGCACACACACATAGTCACGCAGCACACACACACACACACACACACCACGCACGCTCGCACGCACGCCGCACACACAGCACACACACGCACCGGCACACGCACCGCACACACACACACATGGTCTACTATGCATGCGCGCGCCAACACACACGGAACACGCAACAGGCGTGCGCACGCACACGCACTGTCACACACACACTCACACACACAACACACACACACACAACACCAACACACCACACACAGAATCGCGACCGCATGCATGCACACGAGCACAACACACCGGCTGTGTTGCGACTCCAAATCCTTGTGCCAAGGGTTATTTTTTGTTTTCTTTTGGTGGCGGTATGTTTTTAGGGAAAGAGTGGGAAGTGCGATTTTGTTCGCGAGGAGTGGGTGGAGGGGGGGGGGGGGAGTCGGGAGAGGAGAGTGGAGGGGCTTAAAACATTCTAATGGGTGCAAAAGCTAGGCAGTCTCGGGGGATGCTTTGAAGCAAAACATAATCGAAGTCCGCCTGTTTGTGTAGAGAGATAACACCGCCATTTATAGAAAACAAGGGTGGCAACTCAGTCGGCAACTCAAAGGGTGGAAACTCAGTCGGAGCAGTATAGTGAAGCGTTTTGCAGCAAGAGTTTGTTTGCTGTATTTTTTCCTCTTTGTTATCCTGCTTTTTTGTTTTGTTTTCTTTTTCTTTCTTTTTTTAGCACAGAAGGAGAGAGAAAAAACATCAGTGGATGATGAATGGCTGGTTTGTATTCAAATGATGGCCAGTTTGAAATGAGTTGATTTACTGAACGTCAGTCAGACTCTACAAGGATGATCTTGAAATGTTTATTGTGTGTTCCTTCTGTTTATAGTATTGATATCATGAGGATCTTCAGATCAGTTAAGACGTAAAACAACAACAACAACACTAAACACAGCTATAGACTGGAGCGCAGCGTTCATCAAGGTCGAACGAATGTAGATCCACCTCTGAGTGGAGACAAATTTGTCTTATCTCAGGGCAATTGATTAACACAGGAGTTACTTCCCTGTGGCTTTTCCATAGAGGTACAACACAGGAGTTATCCCCTATGTCTTCTTCATAGAGATACAACACAGCAGTTATCTCCTATAGTCTTCTTCATAGAGCATACAAACACGGGAGTTACTCCCCTGAGAGTAGTTATCTCTTATGAGTCTTCTTCCATAGAGCATACAAACAGGAGTTACTCCCTGTAGTAGTTACTCCTCATATAGTCTTCTATCCATAGAGCATAACAACACAGGGAGTTATCCCCTGTAGTCTTCTTCCAGAGATTCAACACAGGAGATTACTCCTCCTATAGTCTTCTTCCATAGAAATTACAACACAGGGTTATCCTCCTATAGTCCCTGCTATCTTTCGATCTCCTTCAAGTATATGTCCCATCACGAATGCTTCGCACTCACACCGACACCAGGACTTTGCGCTTTCCAGTCACCGTCACCATCGTAAACAGCCATGGTGAACGAGCTTTTTCATACACAGCTTCCAAACTTGGAATAAACTCCCCTATGACTTATAGCATTCTCAAACCGTTATCTTCCTTCAAAACCTCCCTGAAACCCACCATTTCAAACAATATTAAGAAGACAGGTTATTACCTGATAGGTTGATTGACTCTTGTTGTCTCTGGGATCGCTTAATAGTTTGTGATTATTGCGACTGTTGTGTATTGTGTGTCTATTGACGTGAGAGTGTGTGTGCGTGTGGGAGAGAATGGGAGAGAGCCTTTGTTGTTTTTTTTTCATTTTTGAGCCCGTGTTTCAATGCATTTTCTTTACATTTAGCAATTTGTTTTTTTTTCTCGCTTTGTAAAGCGCCTTGTGCCGTGGAAGGCGCGTATATAAATCCCCATTATTATTATTATTATTATTAGTCTTCTTCATAGAGCATACAACACAGGAGTTGCTCCCCTGTAGTCTTCGGCCATAGAGCATACAAACACAGGAGTTACTCCTCTATAGTCTTCTTCCATTGAGCATACAACACAGGAGTTACTCCCCTGTAGTCTTCTTCCATAGAGCATACAACACAGGAGTACTCCCTGTAGTCTTCTTCCATAGAGCATACAACACAGGAGTTACTCCCCTGTAGTCTTCTTCCATAGAGCATACAACACAGGAGTTACTCCATCTTAGTCTTCTTCCATAGAGCATACAACACAGGAGTTACTCCCCTGTAGTCTTCTTCACAGAGCATTCAACACAGGAGTTACTCCTACCTTATAGTCTTCTTCCATAGAGCATACAACACAGGAGTTACTCCTCCTATAGTCTTCTTCCATAGAGCATACAACACAGGAGTTACTCCTCCTATAGTCTTCTTCCATAGAGCAGTCAACACAGGAGTTACTCCCCTGTAGTTTGACTCACCTATTGTCTTCTTCCATAGACATACAACACAGGAGTTACTCCTCTGTAGTCTTCTTCCATAGAGCATACAACACAGGAGTTACTCCATCTGTAGTCTTCTTCCATAGAAGCATTACAACACAGGAGTTACTCCATCTGTAGTCTTCTTCCATAGAGCATACAAACACAGGAGTTACTCACCTGTAGTCTTCTTCCAAAGAGCATACAACACAGGTGTTACTCCTCTATAGTCTTCTTCCATAGAGCATACAACACAGGAGTTACTCACCTGTAGTCTTCTTGCATAGAGCATACAACACAGGAGTTACTCCCCTTGTAGTCTTCTTCCATAGAGCATACAACACAGGAGTTACTCCCCCTGTAGGCTTCTTCCATAGAGCATACAACACAGGAGTTATTCCCCCTATAGTCTTCTTCCACAGAGCATACAAACCACAAAACCTCACAGTTGATACTACATAAAATTTTTTTAGTTTTCCATGAAAATATATCACTTTGTGTACACTCACTAGTTGATGCCAGTAGTTTCACGTTATTCATGTTCAGCTAAGACTTTGTAACAATATGATCAGTAACTGGGACAAACCACAGATGCACTTCCTGCCAAGGGAAGTAGCAGTTGGTACGGACTGACGAGTCACTCCCCATGTACACATCAATTTTGTTAACTGATCCTGAATCCGTAGCTTAATCCGGATCCACGTGACGGATCTGCCTGAAAATTGAATGGTTCCGTCATTAAGCAACATACCATCTCCCCAACAAGTTATGCTAAAACCGATTGAGAGTTGTTGTTTTTATCATAATCCTGTGCACAGACGAACACGCCAACAGACGCCAGTCAGAATACAGCCTTCTCGGTAGAATTAATTCGATGTATTTATTGTCTTTTTTCTTTTTGGTCTAAAGTAAATTTCTAGTGCACTAACCATACAACTTGCCCATTCAGAAGTATTATCTTTGTTCTTTGAGCCTCTTAGCTGCATGTTTGCTGGGGCGGGGCTATAAACAGGATGAGCTGGCTTGAATTCAAGGTGATTGAGTCCTGGAAGCTGCCTTAGGGTAGAGTTATACGCCTTTGTTTTTTATCAGGAGAGCTGAAGTTAACTTTCCTGGTTTGTCATTCCCCATTCTGCAATTGAAGACTGACATAAACGAGAGTATGAGCCAGTTGATGGCGAAGGCCATCTTCAAATGGAATGCGACGTCAGTAGTGTGCTTTCTGCCTGCAGTGACGTCAGTAGTGTGCTTTCTGCCTTGCAGTGACGTCAGTAGTGTGCTTTCTGCCCTGCAGTGACGTCAGTAGTGTGTTTTCTGCCTTGCAGTGACGTCAGTAGTGTGCTTTCTGCCCTGCAGTGACGTCAGTAGTGTGTTTTCTGCCTTGTAGTGACGTCAGTAGTGTGCTTTCGGCCTTGTAGTGATGTCAGAAGTGTGCTTTCTGCCTTGTAGTGATGTCAGTAGTATGCTTTCTGCCTTGTAGTGACGTGAGCAGTGTGCTTTCTGTCTTGTAGTGACGTCAGTAGTATGCATTCTGCCTTGCAGTGCCAGCCACATAAACCTCTGTCGTAGCATTATGATTGTATGGAAAAGTTGTGCGGTCCTCGTAATTTCCAAAGAACTTCCACACACACACACACACACACACACACACACCACACACACACACACACACACAACACACACTCATTCACTCACTCACATAAACACACACACACACACATGCGTGCACACAAACTCACATGCACGCATGCTGCACGCACGCACACACGCATACATGATGCATGGACATACTCAGAGGTTCATATTATTCTACATCAGTTCCTGCCAAAGGACCTTACCAAACAACAACAACAACAACAACAAACAACGACAGCAAGAAGCAAAGCAGCGAACAAAGTGGTTGGATCAGGACTGGCCGATAAAAAGAAGACGGCAGAGCACACAGTGAGCACGGGCACTGGCCTGTTATCCTGCTTTCAGACAAACAGTGACGTTTGTCGTCTGGGTTTTCTGTTTTCGTTTTGTTTGTGGTTAATTATGTATGATAATCACTTCCGACAGGGGTCTGTCTGATCTGTTTACACACATGAATCACGGGAACGGGACTGTGTGATAATAAACCTGTCAGACTCGTAACGCTCTGTCGCACAACCTGTCAATTATCTGATAAACCGAGGCACTGTTATTGAGGGGATAGGGATGGAGGTGCAGGGTTAAGGATGGGGGACGGTGGTGGAAGGGGGGGGGGGGTGGAGGTGAGATGATTGTTGCACGGCAGGGGCTTTTTTGTGTTCCTGTTCAGAGATGGCACGTCGATTGATTTGGCGCTAATCCTGTCTTTCTCGCTGATGTGTATGGTCCAGTGATAAGGACAAAAGCTAGAATCTGTTAGTGTTTCGTTTTTGTTGTTTTTCTTCCAAGTGAAAGTCTGGCCATTTTGCCCAGCACAGTTTCATCAATGTGAACTGTGTGTATGTTTTCTTGTTCGTTTTGTTGTTTTCTTCCGAGTGAAGTCATGGCCATTTTGCCAGCCAGTTTCATCAATGTGAACTGTGTGTTGTTTTCTGTCGTTTTGTTTTTTTTTCCAAGTGAAAGTCATGCCATTTTGCGCACGTTTCATCATGTGAACTGTGGTAGTTTTCGCTGTCGTTTTGAATGCTTCTCTTGGCTTTCTCCTTTTTCTTGTTTGTTAAATTCATGATCGATATGGTGATGATGATGACGATGAAGCTGACAATGATAATGATGATCGTGTTGTTGTTGTTGTTGGTGGTGTTGTTTTTCTTCTTCTTCTTCTTCTTCTTTTTCTTCTTCTTCGTCTTCTTCTTCTCCTCCTCCCTCTCCTCCTCCTCCTCTTCTTCTTCTTCTTCTTCTTCTTCTTCTTCTTCTTCTTCTTCTTATTCTTTTTCTTCTTCTTCTTCTTCTTCTTCTTCTTCGTCGTCGTCGTCGTTGTCGTCGTCGTCTTCTTGTGCGTTTTATTCGCTTTGATGTTCTGATTTTTCTGCTTTCTCCACTTTTCATATTTTTCTTTCTCCACAACATTTTTTCCCTCAGCCTGCTCCTTCTCTACCTCGCCTCCTCCCATTCCAGTTCCCTCCCTTTTGACTTCTTCGCTACACTCTTTTCATGTCTACTTTCCTTGTCTGTCCCATCTTGGACGTGAACTGAATGCTACACCATTTACCCTATCAAAGTGCATCGCTCCTATTGTCGACTTTGTCATTTTTTGTTATGAAGAAGGTTCTCCTGCGTCTGTCATAGCCTGCAGCAAATAGCATGCTTAGTTTCAGGTGGGTTGCCAGGCTATACGTCGGCTGAGGCATTTCTCCAGGTTTATCTAAGGTGTCCTTGAGTCTTTTTCCTCTGGAGATCTCGTCAAGCAAAAGCTTTGTGGTGTTCAGAGATTTTTTGTTTTCAATTTATCCAAGTCCTGGCCTGAGCAGGGGTTGTTGAGGCATTATTGATGACATCCTAAATCTCTCCATCTGTTATCGTTTTTGCAAGGCCTGTTGAAAGCTAGTGACGAGCCGTCTGCCTACTGTTCCAGTGTTTCTCCCTCTGGCAGGTGCTGTGACCTGCAGGATGGACTTTACCGGGGTGTTTGTTTTTGAACGTTGGTTGCCTCGTTTCATCCTCTCTTCATAACAAGACATGAACAGGTCATCCTTTGGTTCAGTGCTTTGTCTGGCTCTGTTGTGAGCTTCGTCCTTTGTAGCTGACTCTGCGGCAGATGTCTGTCAACATGAGTTGTAAAACACTTTCAGAAGGGGTGGAGGAAAGGGTAATGGATGGGATAAGATGAAGAAAAAATGATAAGATCGTTGGTAATGCTACCAAGCTGCTTTGATGTTAAACGCGACGAAATTATGGATGACAAGGAAACGTATGAATAGTTCGAAAAAAACAGGTTTTGAGCCGAATAGAAAATCTGGTGGCCTATGGTAAGTCGAGTACACTATCCTTCCAGTCGTTTTTTTTATTTAATTTTTTTTTAAAATTAATACATTTTATGTCAAAGACGCCAGAATCTGGGTAGAAAACCCTTGACAAGGGGATAATGAACGATGGTCACACACACACACACACACACACCACACACACACACACACACACACACACAAACACACACACACACACACACACACGACTCATTCACATAGTTCAAACACACATGCTCATATGGTTCTGCATACGTTTTATCGGAACGCTCTGACATGATCTGGCCGCGGTGCACATTCCTCTCTAACGGGGATGCAGATGGCGGCGCATTATGGATATATTTTTTTCGTCAATGCAGGAAGACGTTTTGACTTGCAAGAGTAGAGAGGGCGAGGTGTGGCTGTGTGGGCGGGAGTCAGGAGAATGGCTTGGAAGCACGCCACCTAGGGAGAGGAACACCTGACACTGATGGATTTGATTGGCGTTAGCTTTGTACAGCCCTAGTGCACAGGGTGCAATTTCCTCCCAACACTGCTTGATTGATAAATGAACACTTGATCTTGTTCATCAAAAACGCTTTAATGATTATCGGGAACTGAAATTTGTGCAGTATTATAGGAATTCGAATAGCTATAGACTTAACAGTGTGTGTATATTATATATATATATGTGTGTGTGTGTGTGTGTGTGTGTGTGTGTGTGTGTGTGTGTGTGTGTGTGTGTGTGTGAGTGGTGGCGCGCTCGCGCGCCCTGCGTGCGTGGTGTTGTTCACGCGCACGCGCCTTTGAGTCAGGCCATCCATAAAGAAATACGACTGTAATTGTCCAATAGAAATTGGCATGGGAAAAAAAGTAAAGACGACAAGATGAAGTGGCTTTGATGTGTAAAGAACGAAAGAAAAAAAGAAAGAAAGAAAGAAAGAAAATGAAAAAGAAAAAGTGTCTTATCAGTCTACAGAGAAGATTGTTTTATTGTCAGATATCCCGGATAACCAGAACAATGTAAGTCTCTGCTCTGTCTCCTACTTGTGTTTTGATATGCAATCGTGTGTGTTTTGTGTGTGATTTTGTGTGTGTGTGTGTGTGTGTGTGTGTGTGTGTGGTACGTGTGTTGTTTTGTGTGTGTGTGTGTGTGTGTGTGTGTGTATCTATTTATCTATCTATCTATCTATCTATATATATATATATTATATATATATATATATATATATTATATGTATATATGATGGTAGTATGGTGGATGTGTCCCGCCTGTCCCGCCTGTCACGCGGTCGACCGGGTTCATTTCCCCCCCGGGGGAGATCAGTTTTGTTTTTCTCTTTCATACAAAATTTCTACCACCAAAAGGGGAGGGAAAGTGTACAGTGACTGACTTACACACACACACACACACACACACGCATATATATATATATATATTTATATTTTATATATATGTGTGTGTGTGTGTGTGTGTGTGTGTCCTTGAATTGCGCTTTGCTACAGATCCTACACTTATGTTGATTTCTTTGTGTAGAATTGGAATAAAGGAAAAGTATTGATTATCTTTTAAAAAACGTACCTTTAACGCAAGAGGGCGTATTATGATCAGGCTATATTTTTTTATAAGCCCTTAAGGTGAAAAGATTGAAAGACATTTGCAATCGTTCTTCTAAGTTTTATTGTTTATTAAATGTCGGAAATAAGAATTCTACAAAAATATTTCAGACATGGGGGGACATTACAACGAATGTATATCGATCAAGGTCGGTAATCCTGAAAGTTGGTAAATAAATCTGAAAATTGTCCCCCGATCTGTACAAATATTGGGTTAATGGTCTTGTTTCAAGTTGAAAATACAAATTATTGCGCAAACCATTCCGGGAACATGCTGTTTAATGTCTACATCATTTTTCCCCATTATCGTTGTCTTACTTGAACACTTTATTTTTTGATGAGAATGATGGATAAAGAGAAAGATTTTGACGGCGAACTTTTGCACGGGTTGGGGAACAAAAAACATGTAAGGGAGAAAAAAACCAAGATGAAAAAGGATATAACGTACTCCCAGTAAGTAGCAGTAAAACAAAAAGAAATATATATATATATATTATATATATTTTATATATATAATTATATAATGCTGAACAATTAAGTAGTGGGGGGAAAACAAGTGCAGGTTAACAATTCTTCAGTCGTTATAGTAATGAGTTGGCAAAGATTTCAACTTTAAAATTAAAAAAAAATAAAATTTGAAGATGAGAAAATGGGGGGAAAATATATTATAAATATTAGAAGCCTTCACTAGCTGCCTGAGGGAATCTCGTAATCCCTTTGAAAGCAAATTTGTTTGTTTTGCCTGCTCCTAGGCCTTTCGTTCCGCTGGATCGGATTCATCGGGAGACACGGCTGATTGTTTTTGTGCTCTTGGTGTCAAATACAGACCACCCACAGTCCATAATTCTGTGGTTGTTCTCACCCCAAGGGTTAAAAAAAGAATCCAACAGCACCCTAAAAGCAGCCAGCGAAGGGTAGAAAAATGGACAAAACATAAGTGTGGAGATGAAAAAAGTTGCTGAAAAACTAAAAGCATTATTCAAACAATTTAAAATATAGGGGACAATCTTTGAGCCTATGCTTGAGGATCCTTTAAAGGATGCAAGGGAATAAAAAGATATGGAACAGTCCGAGTGGTCAGCTCTGCTGTTCAAAAACCCCAAGCATTGTGAGTGGCTAAAAATTGTAGAGAAAAACCCTTTCCTTGGATCTCCAAAGAGATGCAATCCCCCACTGATTGACCAAACAATGGAATGCTGAAAAATTTAAAGTAGTGGGGGAAAAAATTATATATTATATATATATTTATATATTATATAAAATATATTATATTTATATATATTATATATTTTAAAATGTGTGTGGTGTGTGTGTGTGTGCGTGTGTGTGTGTGTGTTGTGTGTGGTGTGGTGAAATAAATCAGTCACTATGCACTTTCTCCCTTTTGGGGGTTTGAAATTTCGTATGAAAGGGGAAAAAAAAAAAACTGATCTCCCGGCGGGGAAATGAACCCGGGTCTCCCGCGTGACGGGCGGGGACATATCCACCATACTACCAAAGACTTACAACAGTTAGTAACGGATATAACGGTAAAATAAAACATCGGGCATCATCCATGACCCATAATGAAGATATCAACATTGTCAGAAATCGGTCCATCATTTTGTCTGGGGCGAGTGGAACACAAAATTTTAACACAGACGGACAAACAGCAGACAGACACACACACAACACACACACACCAAAACACACACACACACACACACACACACACACACAACCCCACGCACACACGCACACACACCGGCATTTCTTCGTTCCCATTGTAAAGAACTGGGAGTACAAAAGAAGACAACTGAAGGTAAAGTCAGCTATCCCGGAAGGAAGTTCTAGGTGTGAACTCTTGCAGTACCGTGTCTAAGCTTATCGTTCCTAGGGCTGACCTATCTGGCCATTCAACCCTGGGGACGACGGATCCACCACCACCCAATCAGAGCTTAACGGGGGCAAGCTGCCAGGCCTAAATGACGAAATCTCCCTGGGATCTGTTGGCCAAGACTGTCAGAAGAAAGATAGAGGGTAGGAGACGAACGAGGAGCTGGTTAGAGAATGCCATAGGTGATGTTGCTTTACCGTCCGACAAATTACTGGGTCTTAAGAGCGGCGAAGTGAGTTGAATCAGAACTGTGATGACGAAAATAATGAGAAGGGGGGGGGGAGAAGAAGAGAAGAAGAAGAAGAAGAGAAAAAAGGAGGAGGAAGAAGAAGAAGAGGAAGAAGAAGAGGAAGAAGGGCGAAGAAGAAGAAGAGGAAGGGAAAGGGAAAGAAAAAGACAGAAGAAAAGGAAAAGAAGAGGAAGAATGAATGAATGAATGAATCTTTAATGGGTTGAGAATTTGGCTCATTGAAGGCCTTTTTACAATTCTGCCACCAATAACTACAATTTAAAAAGTAAAGGGAACATCGAATTACAAAATAACATCAATATAACGATTTATGCTTAAAATATATCGCTCTTTTCTCTGTCTGTTCCCCTCTCTCTCTCTTTCTCTCTCTTCTCTCTCTCTTCTCTCTCTCTCTCTCTCTCTCTCTCTCTCTCTCTCTCTATGGTTTTTCTGTATTTCTATCTTTTCAGATCATGCTATTCGATAGATGTAATGTTTGACAATGCATATGTATATTGTGCGCATGGTGTTATATTTGAATTGTAATGTTTTCATTTTTAACATTATCATTCATTTTCTATTGTTATTGCTATTATTATTGCTTTGAAAGGTTTTTTCGACAGGTGGATGTTTGGTTAATGGTTGGGGTGTGGAGGGTGGTTTTTGTGTTTGTAATGTTTCTTTTTCATTTTTGAGGGCAAGATGCAAACAAGCCTGCTATGTGCTTATTCTTTTCCCTCATTAAACAAATTTCGTTCGTTCGTTCGTTCGTTCTCTCTCTCTCACCCTCTCTCTCTCTCATCCCTGTCCTCCCCCCCCCCTCTCTCTCTCACACACACACACACACACACACACACACACACACACACACACACACACACACACACACACACACACACACACACACACACACAAGAAGAAGAAGAAGAAGAAGAAGAAGAAGAAGAAGAAGAAGAAACAACAACAACAACAACAGGGAGGAGATGAATGTCAAACTGTAGAAATAACTCTTGGCTAAGTCAATTGGCATCCACCAGTTTCAGACACATTAATCGTTCATGACTCAGAAGAATGGAAGCTGTTTAATCTTCGTTAATCCTGAATGCCTGACGCTCACACAGAAGGCAGTGTAAACTGCAGAACACGGATTTTAAAAAAAGTTAATTTGATTTGCACTACTCCGCCCCCTCTCTCCCTCTCTCTCTCTCTGTCTCTGTCTCTGTCTATCTCAGTGTCTCCGTCTCCGTCTCTCTCTCTCTTCTCTCTCTCTCTTCTCTCTCTCTCTCTCTCTCTCTCTCTCTCTCTCTCTCTCTGTGCCTCTGTCTGTCTGGCTGGCTGACTGTTTCTCTTTCTGTCTGTCTGTCTCCCTCCCTGTCTCTCTCCCTAACTGCATCTCCGTCTCCATTTCTGTCTGTCTGTCTGTCTGTCTGTTTCCCTGCCTGTCTCTCTCCCTAACTGCCTCTCCGTCTCCATTTCTCTCTCTCTCTCTCTCTCTCTCTCTCTCTCTCTCTCTCTCTCTCTCTCTCTGTCTCTGTCTCTCTGTCTCTCTGTCTGGCTCTGTGTCTGTGTTGTATTTTTTTCTTTTTCACATCAGCATTTTCTCCCCAAACTTTCTGATGTTCAAACGTGTCATGGAGTGTCTCTCTCCCTAACTGCATCTCCGTCTCCATTTCTGTCTGTCTGTCTGTCTGTCTGTCTGTCTGTTTCCCTGCCTGTCTCTCTCCCTAACTGCATCTCCGTCTCCATCTCTCTCTCTCTCTCTCTCTCTCTCTCTCTCTCTCTCTCCTCTCTCTCTCTCTCTCTCTCTCCTCCTCTCCTCTCTCTCTCTTTCTCTCTCTGTCTCTGTCTCTGTCTCTGTCTCTCTGTCTGTCTCTGTGTCTGTGTTGTATTTTTCTTTTTCACATCAGCATTTTCTCCCCAAACTTTCTGATGTTCAAACGTGTCATGGAGAATTTCAACACACACACACACACACACACACACACACACACACACACACACACACACACACACACACACACACACACACACAACTTATGACGAATCTTCGACGGAGAATAGGGCATAGAGAAAGCGGATGAGAGAGAGAGGGGAGAGAGAGAGAGAGAGAGAGAGAGAGAGAGAGAGAAGAGAGAGAGAGAGAGAGAGAGAGAGAGAGAGAGAGAGAAAAGAAAGGGAACAGCCAGAGCAGGATGAGTGGAGAGATGAGGGGACAGGAGAGACCGGGCTGGAAAGGGAGGGGGGGGGGGGGGGGGGAGGAGAGGCGGGAAGAGATGACGTTTCTGGCTGGCGATGTTATTGATGATACGGGAACCAACTGCTGAGTGGCCCACTGAGGGGCTCCAGGGTTCCAAAGCAGAGCAGAACCTTCCCCCCCCCCCTCCCCGGCCTCCCGACCCGCTCAAAGGCTAACACAGATCGAATGTCCCTCTTTGTCTAGGTTAGCACTTGAGACGAAACAGCCACAGACGCCGGAAGCAAGGGTGTGAGGATAATACTGGCCCGGTTATTGGGGGAAGGAAGAAAGAAGAAAGATTTGCAGAATGGACCAAAAAAAAAAGAGAGAGAAAATATTCTGTTAATAGTGAAGAGTTTTCAAAGAAAACACACACACACACACACACACACACACACACACACACACACACACACACACACACACAGGAATTTGCGCGGGCATGCACACACTCACACGCACGCACGCGCGCGCGCGCCTGCACACACACACACACACACACACACACATTCACACACACACACACACACACACACACACACACACACACACACACACACACACACACACACACACACACACACACACACACACACAATTTATTATTCATGCAGTGATAAGGTTGGTGTATGTATTGAAGAAAATTAGTGATCCGGTCTACTTTTAAGTGTGGGGAATTCAAAACGGGGGTGAACAAAAACGTGGTATCCGTTTATTTGATGAGCCAGTGATTTGAAACCCAATGTGTGCAACGAAATCTTTTCTCTATACTTGGAATTTCAAGCCGATAACCAAACCAATTAAATCTGTCCAGTCAAATGTTATAGCTGTGTGTAGCACAAACAATTGAACAAAATACTTGTGGCCTGAGTGCTTAAAAGTCAGTTGTGTAGAATATGTAATTTCGACAATGGGGAAATTTGACGAGCCTTCCAGTTGCCCATGCGGTACAGCCCCAATGACAGTGGAACACTTCCTGCAGGACTGTCCCACATATAAAAAGCAAAGAACAGAGACCTGGCCTGCCAACACACCGATGAGGGAAAAGCTTTATGGATCACTGGAGGGCCTCCGCCGTACAGCAGCCTTCGTCAGTGCCTCTGGGGTTCCTGTCTGAATGAACGAAGAAGAAGAAGAAGAAGAAGAAGAAGAAGATGACGATGTTCATGTTCGTATGGTGTGGGTGTGTGTAGGGAATAATCGTTACACACATCCAAACTTTTGAAAGTGAGAGTCAGACAATAATACACACAGCACTACACGAACATGAACAGCCAGGCAACACACAAGTTTAGCTTCTTTCTTTTATATGCTGCCTGAACCATCAAAACATCAACACATATCAATATATATATCGGCACAAAATCAATACGCGCCACCACCAGTAAGGGCGTGCAGCAAACACAGGGAGCTTCAACCGTTGCTCTCAGAACAGACACATTAAACATATCTTTTCTGGCGCAGTTCTTTCTGGCACCGTCAGTAGTGTCCCAACAGACAGAGTGCACACAGCTGGCTGCAACGAGCCCAAGTCACAGTCTTCACACGGCTAGCAGAGCCGCTCACGAATACAGTTCAAAGTGGAGTCCTACGGGTACACCCACACAGCTGAAAATTACGTCGGACAACCGACCTGGCGGTCAGCCTCTCCACATCGTCGTGACGGAGAATCCTGAGGCCCTTTACTACACACTTCCATCACTGACCTGGCGGTCAGCCTCTCCACATCGTCATGACGGAGAATCCTGAGGCCCTTTACTACACAGTTCCATTACTGACCTGGCGGTCAGCCTCTCCACGTCGTCGTGACGGAGAATCCTGAGGCCCTTTACTACACAGTTCCACTTCCGACCTGGCGGTCAGCCTCTCCACGTCGTCGTGACGGAGAATCCTGAGGCCCTTTACATGCAGTTCCATTACTGACCTGGCGGTCAGCCTCTCCACGTCGTCTTGACGGAAGCAGCGGCTGGGGCACGGGCTGTATCCCCACACCCGGTGGTAATCAGTTCCAGGCCGGACTCAGGGGCCTCAGCGACACCTAGGGAACTAATTACCACCATAACTAAGCTGCGAGTCTCTCTTCGGCACCGTGGGGATGTTTCCAGGCCGGCAAATCTCCAAAGACTGAAAGGAAATCCTCACTCACATGACTGACAACAAAACGCGGCTGAGTTGCTGTCAGGTAAACATGTCAACAGGTGAACGGGCAAACTTATGCCACTTCAGAATGTCCCCACAATTTGGGACCAGACAAAAATGGTCCGTCACAACGCTGTTTGTCTCAGTCCTGTGGGGATGTCAGGGGGCCTTTCACATTTGATCTGACATCGTGTTTTTGCATAAGTGTGGGTGTCGGTTTGATGTTCAGTGTTCATTTGTTCTACGGAAGGCGGGGTTTGGGGAGGTAGGGACCACTTCTGAGTACTGGGAAATCGTGAGAACCTGATATTCTGTGCTCAGAGTGATAAGAAATCATTAGGACATCAAAGTCTGAGAACACGATAACCAATTCTCAAACGGTAACAACATATTTCCACGCCGAGTTTTTGAGAACGTTCTATGCTCAAACGGTAAAAGTACATCATTTGTACCATTAAGATCTGTGAACATGTCACTGTGAGCTCAGCCAGTGAAAGGAATTAGTTAACCAAGGTTTGAAAACATGATTTTCTGTGCTCATGCACTTAAGGACACTGTTTATACATCAGATTCTGCAAATAGGATAGTAACAGTCGTTAGTTATACGTCAAATAATGTGACTGGTGTTAGAGGCTCTTTAAAAAAAAAGACTCGTTATAAATGGTGTATGTAGAAAACCGCGGGGAAATGGGAGGAATCACATTTCTAAAAAAGAAAACAACAACAACAACAACAACGTCGATTTATTGCCTTTAATCATGGGAAAATCTTAGGTATATCCTCTGCATGTATTTGATGCTTTACATACGTTTTGCATCTGACGTATTTGTGATGTTTGTTTTTAGTAGTTTAGTCACCGTGAAACGGTCTTTGACTAACTGGATAGGGGTACTAGCAGATAACTGATCCCGATGTTCCCGTGTTTTTACTTACTCATGCAGTGGCTGCTACGTCATTTGCTGAATATAATATTGACTGTCCTCGAACATCCATCATGAAAAAGGGTTATGAGGGACCACACAATTGAGTCTACTCTTTGTCATTATCGTGAGGAATATGATGATACATGCTAGGGGTTCCATTTGGGTCGTAGACTGCATGACAGGGCTGCGCTCTATATTCCTATACATGAAGTACACCTGCATTCCAGGCCCGATAGATACATGCTTTGGTGCCGTTAGGAGATGAGCTACGACGTTCTCAGGAACTGCATCCATTCATAGGCGACTGATCCCTGTATGGTTCCTAGGACTGTATACTGCTATGGTTCCTAGGACTGTATACTGTTTGGTTCCTAGGACTGTATACCGTATGGTTCCTAGGACTGTATACCGTATGGTTCCTAGGACTGTATACTGTATGGTTCCTAGGACTGTATACTGTATGGTTCCTAGGACTGTATACTGTATGGTTCCTAGGACTGTATACTGTGGTTCCTAGGACTGTATACCGTATGGTTCCTAGGACTGTATACTGTATGGTTCCTAGGACTGTATACTGTATGTTCCTGGACTGTATACTGTATGGTTCCTAGGACTGTATACTGTATTGGTTCTAGGACTGTATACGTATGGTTCTAGGACTGTATCTGTATGGTTCCTGACTGTATACTGTATGGTTCTTAGACTGTATACGTATGGTTCCTAGGACTGTATACTGTGGTCTAGGACTGTATACTGTATGGTCCTAGGACTGTATACTGTATGGTCCTAGGACTGTATACGTATGGTTCCTAGACTGTATACCGTATGGTTCCTAGGACTGTATACGTATTGGTTCCTAGGACTGTAACGTATGGTTCCTGAGACTGTATATTAGGTTATGAGTGGTCCTAGGACTGATACGTTGGTTCCTGGACTGTATACACGTATGGTTCCTAGGATGTATACGTATGGTTCCATGGACTGTATACTGTATGGTTCCTAGGACTGTATACTGTTGGTTCCTAGGACACCTGCTACTACCGTATGGTTCCAGGACTGTATATACAGGCTTACGTTGGTTCTAGGACTGTAGTATGTATCTCAGGACTATACCATGCCTAGGAGACTTGGTTTAGACTGTTACTGTATGGTTCCTAGGACTGTATACCGTATAGTTCCTAGGACTGTATACCGTATGGTTCCTAGGACTGTATACTGTATGGTTCCTAGGACTGTATACTGTTTGGTTCCTAGGACTGTATACTGTTTGGTTCCTAGGACTGTATACCGTATGGTTCCAGGACTGTATACTGTATGGTTCCTTGGACTGTATACTGTATGGTTCCTTGGACTGTATACTGTATGGTTCCTTGGACTGATACTGTATGGTTCTAGGACTGTATACTGTATGGTTCCTAGGACTGTATACGTATAGTTCCTAGGACTGTATACTGTATGGTTCCTAGGACTGTTACTGTATGGTTCCAAGGACTGTGTACTGTATGGTTCCAAGGACTGTAGTACTGTATGGTTCCTAGGACTGTATACTGTATGGTTCCTAGGACTGTATACTGTATGGTTCCTAGGACTGTATACCGTATGGTTCCTAGGACTGTATACCGTATGGTTCCTAGGACTGTATACCGTATGGTGCCTAGGACTGTATACTGTATGGTTCCTTGGACTGTATACTGTA
This sequence comes from Conus ventricosus, assembly GCA_018398815.1. Classification (NCBI taxonomy): domain Eukaryota; kingdom Metazoa; phylum Mollusca; class Gastropoda; order Neogastropoda; family Conidae; genus Conus; species Conus ventricosus. The sequence goes on along the minus strand of CM031613.1, from coordinate 76,816,179 downwards.
TGGTTCCTAGGACTGTATACTGTATGGTTCCTAGGACTGTATACTGTATGGTTCCTAGGACTGTACACTGTATGGTTCCTAGGACTGTCTACTGTATGGTTACTAGGACTGTCTACTGTATGGTTCCTAGGACTGTATACTGTATGGTTCCTTGGACTGTATACTGTATGGTTCCTAGGACTGTATACTGTATGGTTCCTAGGACTGTATGCTGTTTGGTTCCTAGGACTGTATACTGTTTGGTTCCTAGGACTGTATACTGTATGGTTCCTAGGACTGTATACTGTTTGGCCTAGGACTGTATACTGTATGGTTCCTAGGACTGTATACTGTTTGGTTCCTAGGACTGTATACTGTATGGTTCCTAGGACTGTATACTGTTGGTTCCTAGGACTGTATACCGTATGGTTCCTAGGACTGTATACCGTATGGTTCCTAGGACTGTATAATGTATGGTTCCTAGGACTGTATACTGTATGGTTCCTAGGACTGTATACTGTTTGGCTCCAGTCTTTCAAGCTGAGTCCATGGTACACCCACAGTGGTTGAAAAATCGTACTGGTAAAATACCTCCGACTGGACTCAACCCCAAGACCTCCCACCTCCCAAGCACGCAGCGCTACCCGCTGCGTCACGGTGGCTGGCAGCTCATTGGAGTGTTTCTTCCGTGTCATGCGAAAACTGGATGTTAACTTTAAAGAATGCACTTGGATGGCTCCTGCTGTTATCTCCCTGTTAAAATACCTTTTACTTTTTTTTTTTTAGTAGGTACCGTTTTCTCTGTCTTTCAACGTCTTTCTCTCTTGTCCCCAAGGTATGTCTGGGATTAGTTCAGATTGAACTGCATTCCCAGCTGCTGAAAGTTAAGTGCCTGTAATTTCTCCTTTCCCATTCACATTCTTTAATTCCACCTTTTGTTTTTGCATCGACGTTATCATTTATATATATTCTTTTTCTCTTTCTCTCTTTGTGGCTTGTTTACTTGTCTTTGTTCTGGAAAGCTACCTATCTTTCACACACTTTGTTATACATTAGCTTTGTTTCGGTCGTAGTCTGGTGACTAGGCAGTGAAATTTGACTGAATGTGCTGATTTGGTGTGTATCAGAGAGACGTTCTTTTCCACCAGTGATTTATCAGTTCTTTTTCGTGAGATTTCCGTAGATCTTATTTTTTCTTTTTTGAAAGAGGTAAACTTATTTTTTAAAATATAGTGTTTTAATAATGTATACAGGTGTCGTTGGAGTTGAACAGATAATTGTGCTTTTGTCCTCATAAATTTTAAGCGATGTGTTAATACTAGTGTGGGTATTTGTATTTAGAGACTTAGCAGATATGATAGCTGAGGTCTTGATTTGGCTCCTAGCAGTCCGCTGGACCCTATAAACACTAACTAACTAACAAATATGTACATAGCTGTAATTCATCTGATGTGGACGTATCTGTGATACATATGATATGTACATATCTGTAATACATATATCTCCATGTTTGTGATACACATGATATGCACATATCTGTAATACACATGACGTGGACATGTCTGTCATACATATAATATGTACATATGTTATGCATACAATATGTACATATCTACAATACATATGATACGTACATATCTGTGATACATATGATACGTACATATCTGTGGTACATATGATACGTACATATCTGCTTGTTGTCGGTTTTTGTTCTTGTTTTTTTTTGTTTGTTTGTTTCGCAGGACCGGACTTTTCCTTTCATTTGCTGGTGACAGTCATGTACACAAGCCTTGTGTCCTGTCAGCTGGTTTACAATACAGTCATTGTCAAACTCACCTGAAGGTCCTTCTCTTCTCCTGTCACTCGTGTCTGTGTGTCTGTATAATCATTGCGCATCTGGCTCCAAACTTCCCGGCTCTGCTTTGTTTTCTTTCTTTCCTTCTGTTTTGTTTGAACACTGATCCGTTTCTGAAAGGCAGGGGTGTTCTTGTGGTCATTACGACGAGCTTGATTCTTCATCCTCTGCGCGCATGTCTTCAATATCTCGTCATCTACTTTAACGAGTAATTCTGTCCTTAGACGTCCCTCATTAAAGCCACTTATGCCATTCATTTTTCCTGCCCCCATCTCTGTGCTCTGTCGCTCCTCTGGCCTTCTACTTTTCATCTTTGAAACATATATACATCGGAGCTGGTCTATATCCGTCCCAACCAGACCCGTCTTTGTCATGCAATTACGCCAAGATTCTTTTTCATATCCCTGCCCATCTCTCTCGCTCTGTCTTTCTATCTATCTGTCTGTCTGTCTGTCTGTCTGTCTGTCTCTCAGTCTCTCAATGCACACATAATGTCACGTATCAATTACGCTTCAACAGTGTGGGACGGAAGTAGTGACGTCCATAAAAAAAGGCTGAATTCTCTCCATAGACGTGCAGCAAAGCTACTCCATCCAGCTGTATCTCTAACAACAGACGAAAAACTAAAGCGCTGAACATACTTCCTCTGAATAGGCAATTGGAATTCAACAAGGTATCATTTATGTTTACAGTCGTGACAGATACTATGCCATGTTATATCAATGCCCTTTTTACAAGATCGAACAGCTTTTCTGGCTCGACGAAATTCCTTCTTCCCTACCCACGCATTGATCTATACAAAACAAGCCTAGCTCACTCTGGACCATATGTCTGGAACTCATTTCCACCGAATCTACAAAACATAAATACTTTAAAACTTTTTAAGGAACATTTGCATAAACCTTTTATGTCTCAGTAATTTAATTATACGATTACAATGATTAGCGCCCATTCGCAAAGTCTTCTGTGTACCATACTTTGAATAAATCGTCTAAACATAAAACCTACTCCGTTAAAATTGCTCATCCCCACTCCCACTCTGTCTACCATCCCTTTTCTCCTCCCCTACCTACCATTCTCTCTTCCCCACCCTCCTCTGACCTCTCTCTGTGTAGTTTTGTTTGTTTGTTTGTAAGTTTCCTTCTGCTTTACCATCCCCCATATCATTAGTACTTTTATGAATAGCTTGCTTATCATTGTAGAATTAGACTACCATGTTGCAATCTTGAATTGTCAGTATGATTGATATGTGTTGAAATAATGTATGCATGACAAGGACAGATTGTAAGACTAGGCTTTGGCCTAAAATCTTCATCCTTGTGTATTAAAGATCAATCAATCAATCAATCAATCAGTCAGGCAGTCTGTGTGTGTGTGTGTGTGTGTGTGTGCGTGCGTGCGTGCGTGCGTGCGTGCGTGCGTGCGTGCGTGCGTGCGTGCGTGTGTGTGTGTGTGTGTGTGTGTGTGTGTGTTTGTGCGACTATGTCGGTGTGTGTATGAATGCGTGCGTGCTCGTCCGTGTGTGTGTGTGTGTGTGTGTGTGTGTGTGTGTGTGTGTGTGTGTGTGTGTGTGTGTGTGTGTGTGTGTGTGCGCGCCTCTCTCTCTCTCTCTCTCTCTCTCTCTCTCTCTCTCTCTCTCCCCGCCCCAATTTTTTCTCAGTCTGTGTCTGTCTGTCAGAGGTATTTGACGATGAACTTTAAATATCTATCTCCGTCTATCTCTCTGTGTGTGTGTGTGTGTGTGTGTGTGTGTGTGTGTTTACGTGCGTGTGTGTGTGTGTCCCCCTTTTTGCACACATGCCCACGCGCGTGCAGGAAACCATGCAGACTGTCAAGAAACCAGCACACGTCTTGGCTTGTGCCAGGAACTCCTGGGCGTAATATGTCGGGATTTTCCCCGAAGATGGAGTACGGCTGCCTTAATGGCCGGATAAAAAACGGTCATACACACAAAACTCCACTGCCTGTCTATACAGGCAGTGTCCGCAGGAGTATCAGCCTGCGTACGCAGAAAGAAAAGAAAGAAAATATGTCGGAATTACGGACAGGACATTGTGAGCGTCCTCTTGACTTGTAGGTTGCCGGGCACACAGAGCTCTGCCTCATTGTCCAGAACCCTGTGCCGGAACTATAAACACAGCAGCCATAGATGCTGCTTTCCATTTGAGGTTGTCAGTTAGGTCTCCCTGTGGGATGTGTGTGTGTGTGTGTGTGTGTGTGTGTGTGTGTGTGTGTAGAGTGGGAGGGATGTCGGAAGAAGATGCTGGTAAAGGAGGGTAGAGTGGGAGGGGGGGGGGGGGGGGTAGAGGGTGAAGAGGAAAGAGACGGAGAGTGTGTTTCAGTGAAGACTGTGTCCTCGACCTTCTGGAAGCTCTGTAGTAGCTATTTCCCTCTTTCCTGCTGGTCTTTCTTCTATTTTATTTTATCCCCCATTTTCGTTATTTCCTTCAAATAGAGCCCACCGTCAGAGGGGTTAGAGGTCAGTGCGGATGTACAGCTGACTGGTCGACGGGTTGCAACCCTCTCACGGGATTTAATTGGAGTTTTCCGGCTAGAAAGACCTTGGCTCAGCTGGTAATTGGGAACGTGATTCAACCCACGTGAAGTTAGGAGAATGAAGGGAAAGGGGTTAAGATGAAGAGCACCGCTTGGCGTAATGCTTTGGTCTTGACGTGGTAAATCTCTTAACTATCCACTGCCTCGTCGGCCTTTAGGTTGTAGATCTTAACCTTCGGCGTTTTAAGTGATGTGGACTGGTTTTATGCCCCTAGCATATTCATGTGCAGATGCATGCGTGCAGGAGCATACTCCCATAAGTTCACAGATCACGCACACGAATACACATGCACATCTGCACACTCAGACTCACAGACACGCAGATACAGACACGCACATACACACACACGCGCACGCACACACGCACAAGCAAACACACGAAAACACAAACACACACCTTCCCCCTCCCAAATCTCTCACCCCCCCCCCCCCCTCCCCTCCCCCGCTTACTCTCTGTTTTATTCAGTCGCTCATTATCTGCTTCTTTTCCGGATGAGTTCATTCTTCACTGACTGTCCTAATAGCTATCTGCTTTCCTTGGTACCACTAACTGCTGACTCATTAATGGTTTTTCTTTTTCGCAGAGCAGATTATAGAGGATGGCAGGAAACCGTGTAGACTGCCAAGAAACCAGCACACGTCTTGGATTGTGCCAGGAACTCCTTGGCATAATGTGTCGGAATTACGGACCGGACATTGTGAGCGTCCTCTTGACATGTAGGTTGCCGGGCGCACACAGCTCTGCCCCATTGTCCAGAACCCTGTGCCGGAACTATAAACACAGCAGCCATGGATGCTGCTTCCCGTTTGAGGTTGTCGGTGAGGTCTCCCTGTGGGATGGGCGTGTGTGTGTGTGTGTGTGTGTCGTGTGTGTGTGTGTGTGTGTGTGTGTGTGTGTGTGTGTGTGTGTGTGTGTGTGGTGTATGTGTGTGTGTGTGTGTGTGAGGTGTGTGTGTGTGTGCGTGTGTGTGTGTGTGTGTGTGTGTGTGTGTGTGTGGTGTGTGTGTGGTGTGTGTGTGTGTGTGTGTGTGTGTGTGATGTGTGTGTGTGTGTGTGTGTGTGTGTGTGTGTGTGTGTGGAGTGGGATGGATGTCGGATGAAGATGCTGGTGAGGAGGGTAGAGTGGGGGGTGGGTGGGGTGGGGGGTAGGGGGTGAAGAGGAAAGAGAGGGAGAGTGTGTTTCAGTGCAGATTGTGTCCTCGACCTTCTGGAAGCTCTGTAGTAGCTGTTTCCCTCTTTCCTGCTGGTCTTTCTTCGTTTTTGATTTTGTTTTTTACCCCCCCCCTCCCCCTCCCCCCTATTCGTTACTTCCTTTGAATGGAGCCCACGGTCAGAGGTCGGTGCGGATGTACAGCCGACGGGTGGACGAGTTGCGACCCTCTCGCGGGATTTAATTGGAGTTTTCCGGCTATAAAGACCTTTCAGTTGGTAATTGGGAACTTGATTCAAGCCACGTGAAGTTAAGATGACGAAGGGAAAGGGATGAGGAGCACCGCTTGGCGTAATGCTTTGGTCCTGACGTGGTAAATCTCTTAACTATCCACTGCCTCGTCGGCCTTCAGGTTGTAGATCTTAACATTTTGCGTTTTTTAAGTGATGTGGACTGGTTTTATGCCCCTTACATATTCATGTGCAGATGCATGTGTGCAGGAGCATGCTCACATAAGTTCACAGATCACGCGCACGTATACACATGCACATCTGCACACTCAGACACACAGACCACACACACACACACACACACACACACACACACACACACACACACACACACACACACACAAACAAACACACATCTTCCACCTCCACCCCCACCCCACCCCTTCCCCTGCACACTCTCTATGTTTTGTCAGTCACTCACTATCTGCTTCTTTTCCTGCCGAGTTCATTCTTCACTGACTGTCCCAATAGCTTTCTGCTTTCCTTGGTACCGCTAACTGCTCACTCAATGTCTTTTTCCTTTTCGCAAAGCAGATTATAGAGGATGGCAGGAAACCATGCAGACTGTCAAGAAACCAGCACACGTCTTGGCTTGTGCCAGGAACTCCTCTGCGTAATATGTCGGGATTACGGACCGGACATTGTGAGCGTCCTCTTGACATGTAGGTTGCCGGGCGCACAGAGCTCTGCATCATTGTCCTGAACCCTGTGCCGGAACTATAAACACAGCAGCCATGGATGCTGCTTCCCGTTTGAGGTTGTTAGAGAGGTCTCCCTGTGGGATGGGCGTGTGTGTGTGTGTGTGTGTGTGTGTGTGTGTGTGTGTGTGTGTGTGTGTGTGTGTGTGTGTGTGTGTGGAGTGGGAGGGATGTCGGAGGAAGATGCTGGTGAGGGAGGGTAGAGTGGGGGTGGGTGGGTATGGGGGTAGGGGGTGAAGAGGAAAGAGACGGAGAGTGCGTTTCAGTGAAGATTGTGTCCTCGACCTTCTGGAAGCTCTGTAATAGCTATTTCTCTCTTGACAGCTGGTTTTTCTTCTATTTTTTTAATCTCCCCCCCCCCTCCCCCCTATTCGTTACTTCCTTTGAATGGAGCCCACAGTCAGAGCGATCAGAGGCACTTGCGGATATACAGCTGACGGGTCGTCGAGTTGCAACCCTCTCGCAGGATTTAATTGGAGTTTTCCGGCTAGAAAGACCTTTCAGTTGGCCCAGCTGGTAATTGGGAACTTTATTCAAGCCATGTGAACTTAAAACGACAAAGGGAAAGGGATGAGGAGCACCGCTTGGCGTAATGCTTTGGTCCTGACATGGTAAATCTCTTAACTATCCACTGCCTCGTCGGCCTTCAGGTTGTAGATCTTAACATTTTGCGTTTTTAAGTGATGTGGACTGGTTTTATGCCCCTTCTATATTCATGTGCAGATGCATGTGTGCAGGAGCATGCTCACCCAAGCCCACAGATCATACACGTATGTATACTCATGTGCGCACACATGCGCTCACACACACACACACACACACACACACACACACACACACACACACACACACACACACACACACACACACACATACACACTCAATCACTCACTCACTGACTCACTCTCTCTCTCTCTCTCTCTGGAGTGACTTCCCTTGTCTGGCTGCCAGGAAGTCGAATTTCTCACAGCTCTGCTAGATTTTGTCTGTCTGAACACGAAAACTTCCAAAATGCCCGTCCAAGGTTTTCCGTTGAATTTAGAACATTATTAAAACGCCGCTCTGCGTGATATGACGTTATCGTCTTTTAAAGTTGACGGCAGAGACAATCGGATTGATGTCGTTCTTCGGTTAAAAACGATTGCCGACCAATACCCTGCCACGCAAGCCCAAGCTCAACGTGCCGTGTTCAGGAGAACATGTCCACTGCAGCTCAACAGGGACAGGAGAAGGGCCGGGGAACACTGGAGGCATTCCCACAAGGAAAGTGCGCGACGGCGGAGTGGGGACATAACTGACAAGACTTTGTAGAGCAAAGACAGGTGTACTGGCCTGGAAGCAGAAACCCCCCCCCCCCCCCCCCCCAACAAAAACAGTGGGATATCACATGAGAGAGAGAGAGAGAGAGAGAGAGAGAGAGAGAGAGAGAGAGAGAGAGAGAGAGAGAGAGAGAGGGGCAGGCAGACAGACAGACAGACAGACGTTCAGACAAAAGAGAACAGAATTTCCCGTGAGCAGGGGCACGATGTATTCAGCAAGATCCTCTGGCATTCTCAGGGGACGGGGAAAAGGTAGAGAAGGCCGTGGAGCGGGGAAGGGGGGGGGGGGGGGACTTTGAGATGGTGAGCAAACCGTTTGGCGGCCCGAATGGGTGGACAACAAAACAGCAACAGTAGTCAACCCCTACATGGTGTAGATACTATCCTGGCGAACCGCCCGTCTGTCACATGCCAGCTTGCATTACCGCAGTGGTGTTGTTTATTTCTTTTGTTGTTGACTTATCTGCTGTATCTCTCGGGTCCATTAGAGCCACGTCGCTTACTCCAGCAGCTCCTGCAGGCATAGCCGCTTCTCACAGGCGTGTCCTGTCGCAAGCTAAACACCTCTTAAATAAATGTTCGCGAACCGCCAAGAGAAACGTGGACAAGCGAGTCCCAAGACAAAACGCGACGCGTTTCGACCTCTTAGGTCTTGTTCAGGCGAGACACAAACAAATAGGACAATGAAAAGGAACGAGTTTGTTACTTAGGTTTGATCTCTTCAGCGCAAGGTAGGCGTTAAATGAAAACGAGGCTGTTAGAAGGGAGATAACGTGTGAGTCAAGGTAGTATGATGATAATTATATTATTGATAAGAATACTAATAAAGGTCAAAATATTGGAATAGTAAATTAAAACAGGATTACCTCTACTTTTGGTGATAATAAGGCAATAGCAGTTGTAGTGTGGGAGAAAGGAGAGGGGTTAGAGGATTCTTAAACAGCATGGTTGCTGTAGCAACAGTGTTAGTGGTGATGGCAATGGGGATGCTAATGCTAGTGGTGGTAGGATCAATACTAACAACAGTATTACTGATGATACTGCAAACAGCTATTGTGAAGGTAAAGCTAAACACCGTCAGTTCGCAGAGCGCTATCAAGATCGGGTCGTCGTCAAGCCACCCCGCCAGAGAACACGCCGCAGTGACACAAACCACGTGTGTTGTTGCACGCTGCCTTGGAATCCATTTTTTTTTCAGAGAAATCTCTCAGTGAAGAAAACCGAATTTCTTTCAGTAACAAGGAAGTGTGCCATCGTCGGATTTCTCGGATTGCAGTTGTCTCCATCGTGCAGCTTCCTACAACTATGCGCTGCCAAAGCCGCAGTAAGATCCATCTACTTTTCCCAAGTCGAAAATTGGCACAGCTGGCATGAACGAGAAAAACAACAACAAACAAACTAAAAAAAAACAATAAAACTATTTTAAAATCCGTAAAATACATTACTTTCATAGATATTTGTCAAATGAAAGGACGTCACAGTCAAAAATGCGTCATAATGTATTTCGTCACTTAGATATTCCATGAAGAAAACCCGTTTTGGGCCGTCATAGCCGTTAGTAACGGCTATTCTAGTAAAATAAAAAAAATCGGGCATCGCCCGTGACCCATAATGAACATACCTTCAAATTTTCAGAAAGATCGGCCCAGAAGTTTTGTCTGGAGCGAGTGGAACACATTTTGACCACGGACAGACACACAGGCAGACACACAGACAGCATTTCTTCGTTCCCATTGTAAAGTACTCTCTGTTCTGTAAGAACTGGGGGTACAAAAATCGTAGTCTGGAGTAGTCCAAAAGTAGTGACAGTTGAACACAGCCCAGGTCTTCTTCATCCTCCCAGCCGACCACGTGGGGCTTGCTGGGATGAACGGCGCGTGTTCACGCATAGGTACAGGAAGCAGGGGGGGATGTCTTGTACGTGTCTGGGGAAAGGGACAGAACCCTGGCTGTGTACATGAGAGGCACTACTAGAAGCGGCTGCAGGTGCTGTTGTAGTGATGGAGTTGTGCTGTTTCTGAACTGTCTGCAGGTTGCTGCTGCTGCTGCTGCCACTGCCGCGACTCGGTGAGACTTTTAGAACTCCTCGCTGCTCGCTGCTTTTCTCAGCAGAACTCGCCTCAGACCTTGAGAAAAGAAACTCGAGATGGAAAGTGTTGGAGAATGTTCGCGTTTGCCGTACACGGTGCTTTGTGTGTGTGTGTGTGTGTGTGTGTGTGTGTGTGTGTGTGTGTGTGTGTGTGTGAGTGTGTGTGTGTTGTGTGTGTGTGGTGTGTGTGTGTGTGTGTGTGTGTGTGTGGACGTGTTTCTGCGCGCGTTTACTCGTTAGTTGTGTGTATGCTTGGGTCTGTGCGTACGTACACACTTAGTGGCATGCTTAATTAAAAAAGATAAAAGACACAGTGTGAAAGAAGCACAACATAACCACAAGGAATTAATCAAGTGAAAATTCATTTCCGTCTGTTCACTTCATTTCCATCCGTTGACTAAGACAGAACTCCCACCATTCTATTATTTGTGAATTGTAGACAAAGGAATCACAAGACAAAACACGACGCGTTTCGACCTCATAGGTCTTCTTCAGGCAAGATGCAAAACACTCAGGACAACGAAAATGAACGAGCAATCACTTATCTTCATTCACTTCAGCGCAAGATGGGCGTTGAATTTTGAACATAGATGAACTATTATTTGTGTCATTAAAAAAAAATGTCAAGTTTTTTTTTTGTGTTCGTTGAAAGCAAAGATCAGCTAATGATTGATATTTGTCAAAATACATCATGTTGCCTCCCGGATATTCTTTTCTTTCCCTGATTTTTTTAAAAATCCTTGTTAGATCATTATTCCATTAAAACAGCTTTGGCTCCTTCTTCCTGTCTCCATCCTAATTCTTCTTTCTTTTTTCTTTTTTTCTTTTTTTTTTGCTTCTTCTATGCCGCTGTTCTTTTGTTTCTTTATTTACATTGCTCGCAAGGGTTGATACGTTATGACTTTGCATGCAGCTGTCACGCTATCTCCTCTTTATTGTGTAATGT
>CM031613.1:76795297-76800297 GCA_018398815.1 Conus ventricosus | reverse complement strand
AAAAAGCACCCTTGAACACAAACTAGCCACATATGGGGAAAATTGTGTATGCCACATGTAGAGACGCCTATGGAGTAAACTACCCAAAGAGAAAACACCTCCAAAGAAATCCAGACGCCAAGAAAAGATGGACATGATCAGAGTCCAAAAGAACAACCTCAAGAAGCAAATGAAGACCGCACTGCCAGCTGAAAAACAAGGCTTGGAAAAACTGTGGGAAGACCTGAAAGAAAAACACAGCGCCCTCAGCAAAGCGGAATCTGCGAGAAAGAGGAAGAGCAAAAGAAGAAAAACACAAGAGCGCTTCTTCAGAGACCCCTTCCAGTTTGCCAGAACACTGTTTGAGCAGCCAAAAAATCTGGGACCCTAATGTGGACAAAGGAGTTCTTGAGCAGCATCTGAGGAAAACATACTCTGACTCACAGAGCAAAGCACCACTCGACATTCAAGGTCTGGTGTGGCCAACCAACCCTGAGGAACAGTTCAATGGCAAGCCTCCAACGTTGGCGGAAATCAAGAAGGTGTCGACAAAGCCAGAGCCAAATCATCACCAGGGCCAAACGGAAATACCTTACCAGCTTTACAAGAAATGTCCCAAGGTGCTGGAGTGGCTCCACAGGCTGCTGCGATGGGCTTGGAGAAACCAGAAGATCAGCAGCCAGTGGATGACGGCAGATGGTGTGTACATCCCCAAAGAGCAAACTCAAGTGACATCAGCCAGTTCAGGCCAATATCACTACTGAACGTCGAAGGGAAAATCTTCTTCTCTGTCATGGCAGCAAGGCTGACCAAGTAAACCCGATGGAAAACAAGTACTTGGATGTGTCAGTCCAGAAAGGTGGGATCCCAGGCGTGGCTGGCTGTGTAAAAACACGCCACAATGATCTGGGACGCAATCCAAAAAGCAAAAAAAGAAAGAGAGACTTGGACGTAGTGTGGCTTGATCTGGCAAACGCATATGGATCTGTGCCCCATGAGATGAAACAGTTGGCTCTTGAGATGTACCATGTGCCAAAGAACATCCGCGACATGCTCAAGAAGTACTTCAATGGCTTCTCAAAGCGGTTCTCTACCAAGGAGTATACAACAGATTGGATCAACTTGGAAGTGGGCATTGCAATGGGCTGTGCAATCTCCCCAATACTGTTCGTGCTGGCAATGGAACTCATCTTGAAAGCAGCAACAAACAACGCGAGACAAACAGACCTTGGCGATGGATACAAGATGCCTCCTCTCAAGGCCTTCATGGATGACACTACAGTGATTTCATCCAGAGAAGACGAGACACGTCATGTGCTGGAGAGGCTGGACGACATAGTTGCCTCATCCAGAATGCAGTTCAAGCCAAAGAAATCACGGAGTCTCTCACTGAGGAAAGGAAAAAATGGCCGAATCTGTGGTCTTCAGTGTTGCCAACCAGGCCATTCCAACAGTCACAGAAGAACCAGTCAAGAGCCTTGGAAGATGGTATGATGATACGCTGAAAGACACACAAAGAGCAAAAGAAACCAAGCAGATGGCGGAAGAAGGCTTGGAGACCATTGACCAGTGTGAGCTCCCTGGCAAATACAAGGTCTGGGGTCTGCAGTTCATGCTGATACCAAAGCTCCTATGGCCTCTGATGATATACGACATCTGCACCAGCACAGTCGAGGCAATGGAAGCCAAAATCAACAAGTTCACAAGGAAATGGCTTGGTGTCCCACCCTGTCTGACTGACATCGCGCTGTACTGTCGCCAAGCAAAGCTGAAACTACCCCTGAAATCCATCCTGGAGGAATACAAAGCAGGGAAGATCAGACTTCAAAGCATGCTGGAAGACTCAGGAGACAAGGTGGTAGAAGCAATCAAGCCCCAGCTGAAGACAGGCAGAAAATGGAAAGTTCAAGAGGCGATGGATTTTGCAAAAGAAAGTCTCAAGATCAGAGAAATAACAGGACACACACAGACCAACAGACAAGGACTGGGGGTGACCAAAACTGAATGGTGGTCAAAGGCCAAAGGAAAAGTCAAAAGAGACATGATGATTCAGGAGATGAGAAAAGAAGAAGACCAAAAAAGACTCCAAAAAGCAGTCCAGCAGAGCCAGCAAGGGCAATGGACAACGTGGGAGAATGCACTCCAAAGAAGTCTCACTTGGAATGACATTTAGCACATGGCCCCTCTCAGGATCAGCTTCATTCTCAGATCTGCATATGACCTTCTGCCCTCAAATGCAAAACCCGGTGAAGTGGGGAAAACAGACGATCCTGCATGCCCCCTCTGCCATGAAAAACAAACAGTGGAGCATGTTCTAAGCTCATGTAAAGTAGCCCTGGCTCAAGGAAGGTACACATGGAGGCACAACCAAGTGCTCAAAGAGATTGTACAAGTAGTCTGGGCCAGTACCATCACCACAAAAGGGAGAATCAGGACTCCAAAAGCACCCGCAACATTCTTCACGGCAGGAGGCAGCAAATCATGGCCAAGAACAACAGTGCCACTCGAAACATGCAGGCAGAGTCTGCTGGACGGGGCAGATGACTGGGAGTGCACTGCAGACCTCCCAGAATGGAAGAGTCACCCAGAAATCATCAGCAAGAGTGGCATGAGACCAGACATAGTAGTCCACTCTAAGTCAACCAAGCAGCTGATCATGATCGAGCTCACGGTGCCATATGAAAACAGAATGGAGGCAGCTCAAATCTACAAGACTGAAAAGTATGCTGATCTGGCAACAGCCTGAGAGAGAAAGGCTATCAGGCCAAAGTCCTCACTGCAGAAATTGGAGCTAGGGATTTGTAGGACGTCTGCATACAGCCTCATGAAACAGCTCTCAGTTGCAGGAAGGAAAAAACCAGAGCCCTGAAAGCAATGGCAGAAGCGGCAGAGAGGTGTTCAAGCTGGATCTGGTCAAGGAGGAACAAAAGTGAACTTCATAAGGCTTAACTTCCCTACAAATATCAGGTGTCCCTGTGGCTCACTGGTTAAAGCGCGAGTCATTAAGTGGAAAATGAGCATCTCCAGAGGGTCATGGGTTCGAATCCCAGCCATGGCTCGTCCCAAGATGGGGAAACAAAAAAAAAAGGGGCAGCAGAGGGACATCCGGAGTCATGAACCGGGTGTGGCCCAACCCCCCTAGAGTGTCAGGAGATAAGGGCCGAAACACTTGCTTGAAGGGCTTCTCTTCTGAGGACTCTCTGCTGCCACGCTCTCCACGAGTTTCTTTCTACTATAGCAGTGACGTTGTATTGTACATCACTGTACTGTGTTGTGTACTGCGTAGCATGGCATTGCATTACATGGCATTGTACTATGTAGCAGTGGTGTATATTGTACATCACTGTACTGTGTTGTGTACTGCGTAGCATGGCATTGCATTACATGGCATTGTACTACTTAGCAGTGGCGTTGTATTGTACATCACTGTGTTGTGTTGCGTTGCGTATGTCATTGCATCGCGTTCTCTTCACAAACAGAATTTTTCGATGTGAAATTGGGGCTGCCGTCTCCGGGGAAAGGACTGGTCGCCATGGTACAGCGCCACCCACATTTCCCCGCCTTTCACCCTTCTGTCTGTGTACATTTTGTCTGTGTAAATGTTTTGTTAACTTATCAGAAAGGATTTTTTTCACAGAATGTTGCCAGGGACGACACGACTCTCCTGTTGGTATGCTTCGTCCTTTTACGCCTTGCTCAGCGCATGGTACACGCAGGATGGCGTTTTATCATCTCTTCTGAAAGACTAGCTCTCTGAACACGACTTTTGGTCTGGTGAAAAGGACGGGATTGGGGTGGGGGATGAGGGGGCGGGAACGGAGAGGCGGGGAAGGAGGGAAAGGGAGAGGGTGGAATCCAAGCGAGGATCGAACCACGGATCTAAGAGTCTGTCGCTTTCTGGGTTAAATTTTCTTTACAAGTCCACCTCTCTCTCTCTCTCTTTCTCTCTCTCTCTCTCTCTCTCTCCTCTCTCTCTCTCTCTCTCTCTCCTCTCTCTCTCTCTCTCTCTCTCTCTCTCCACACACCACACACGCGCACACACGTGCGCGCGCGCCACACCCCGCACGCACGCACGCACGCACGCACGCACGCACACACACACACAAGTGCGCGCGCTCGTGTTTCTACACGTGCGAAATGCAAAAAAAAACAACAACGCAAGAACATATGCGCATACACAAGGACATGCACGTGCGCACGCGCGTACACAGACACACAGAAAGACAGCGAGAGACACACAGAGAGAGACAGAGAGAGAGAGAGAGAGAGAGAGAGAGAGAGAGAGAGAGACAGAGAGAGACACAGAGAGAGAGAGAGAGAGAGAGAGAGAGAGAGAGAGAGAGGAGAGAGATGGAGCCAAGTACTTTTTGAGGTGATGATAGTACATCTCTCTCTCTCTCTCTCTCTCTCTCTCCTTCTCTCTCTCTCTCTTCAGTTAGAGCAGACAACGACTGCATAAAACTGGTGGCCGCTCCTGTCGATATAGCTTTGTAGAAGTCGTTTGCACACACGTGCTACTCTCTTCAGTGGGATGGAAGTTTGAACCACTGTTGTTAGTATCCCCACTCTTTTTTCTCTGTCTCTGTTGCTGTCTGTCTGTCTGTCTTTTTGTCTCTGCCTTTTTCCTGTGTCTGGGTCTCTGTCTGTCTGTCTGTCTGTCTGTCTGTCTGTCTGTCTGTCTTTCTCTCTCTCCGTGTCTCTGTTTCTCTCTTTCTCTATGCTTTTTTCTCTCTCTCTCTCTCTCTCTCTCTCTCTCTCTCTCTCTCTCTCTCTCTCTCTCTGTGTGTCTCGTACATTGATATTTTCACCCGCGCGCATGCACGTACGCGCGCGCACACTCGCACACACACGCACACACACACTTAAACACACACATGTCTGTCTGTCTGTCTGTCTGTCTGTCTGTCTGTCTGTCTGTTATTTTCTCCTCTGTCTTAACCATTATTTTGTCTTCTTTATCCGTGGTGATTTCCCTCTTTCTTTCTCTCAGCATATTGAAGAACCATAGTATGTTTTGCTGT
>CM031613.1:76783561-76786797 GCA_018398815.1 Conus ventricosus | reverse complement strand
GAGAGAGAGAGAGAGAGAGAAGAGAGAGACAGACAGACAGACAGACAGACAGACAGACAGACGGACAGTATGTGTGCCAATGTGTCATTATTTTTTGTTGCGCACACTCGTTCTGTTCGTGATCATCGGATCGCTGTGTCCACCCCACCGTAGTGGGCTTGCACTGGGCTACCCTCTCTTAAGCCCCTTGCTGCTCGCTTCTCTCCTTGTTTGAAGGGCCCCTAAATCTGTTTGATCAACGGAATCAGGGACGGGTTGTGGCGCCTGATGGGTCCAGGGAGATAACAAAACGGAGACGAGGCTTCCGTGATGTAAACGGCGTAAAGTTGATCGGGGTCCCGTTACGTGCGCGGCACGTTGCTTGTCTGATTGGTTGCGGTGGCTGGTTGGATGTGTGACAACGGGTTTTTGTTTTGTGTGACGTGTGCTGGTGGATTGTCACGAGGAGATGATGTTGTGTTGATAGGGCTGATCTGACAACACTGATTGCAGGTGTCGCTTTTTGCGACATGAGAGCTTTATGTTAGATCCTCTGATGGTGGTTTTTTGGGGTTGTTTTTTTTTGGCATGTTGGAATTTCTTCTTTCGCTTTTTGTACTCCAGTTCTTACAGAACAGGGAGTACTTTACAATGGGAACGAAGAAATGCTCTGTGTGTGTGTATGCCCTGTCTGTGTGTCCGTCCGTGGTCAAAATGTGTTTCACTTGCTCCAGACAAAACTACTGGGCCGATCTTACTGAAAATGTGTAGTATGTCCATTATGGGTCACGGATGATGCCCGATGTTTTATTTTACCGTTATAGCCGTTACTAACGGTTACAAAGGCCCATAACGGTTTTTCTTCTTTATAGAATATCTCAGAAAGTACTTGGGCCGATCTTTCTGAAAATGTCATGGAAATGTTCATTATGGGTCACGGATGATGCCCAGTGTTTACCAGAATAGCCGATGCTAGCAGCTATAACGCCCACAAGGGAGTACGTGTGTATGCTTTGCATCTTGTTATATATTTTTCTTTCGTTTTCTTATCAGCCTCTGATCTTCTTTCTTTGTCATCATGGCCATGACAAGATTAATATTTATACAATGACATGATGTTGATTTTAGTCTGCAGAAGTGAGTCTCCTATAATCGTGTGATGGACATGAAACTGAATTTCGCCAATGGCGCTTGAAGTGAAATAGGAGAGAGAGGGGAGAGAGAGAGGGGAGAGAGAGAGAGAGAGAGAGAGAGAGAGAGAGAGAGAGAGAGAGAGAAGAGAAAGTAGTTGAGGTCACATGGTTTTTCGTTGTCGCGGAAACAGCAAGGCTTTGTTTGTAGTTTTGTAGTTGTAGTTGTAATAGTTCTGTAGTTGTAGTTCTTATAGTTCTGTAGTTGTAGTTCTATTAGTTCTACAGTCGTAGTTCTAATAATTCTGTAGTTGTAGTTCTAATATTTTCTGTAGTTGTAGTTGTAATAGTTCTATAGTTGTAGTTCTATTAGTTCTACAGTCGTAGTTCTAATAATTCTGTAGTTGTAGTTCTAATAGTTCTGTAGTTGTAGTTGTAATAGTTCATAGTTGTAGTTCTAATAGTTCTGCAGTCGTAGTTTCAATAATTCGTAGTTGTAGTTCTAATAGTTCTGCAGTCGTAGTTGTAATAGTTCTGTAGTTGTAGTTGTAATAGTTCTAATGTTGTAGTTGTAATAGTTCTGTAGTTGTAGTTGTAATAGTTCTATAGTTGTAGTTCTAATAGTTCTGCAATCGTAGTTGTAATAGTTCTGTAGTTGTAGTTGTAATAGTTCTGCAGTCGTAGTTTGTAATAGTTCTGTAGTCGAGTTGTAATAGTTCTGTAGTTGTAGTTGTAATAGTTCTGCAGTCGTAGTTGTAATAGTTCTGTAGTCGTAGTTACAATAGTTTCTGCAGTTGTAGTTCTTATAGTTCTGTAGTTGTAGTTCTATTAGTTCTACAGTCGTAGTTCTAATAATTCTGTAGTTGTAGTTCCAATAGTTCTGTAGTTGTAGTTCTCATAGTTCTGTAGTTGCAGTTCTAATAGCTCTGTAGTTGTAGTTCTAATAGGTCTGTAATTGTAGCTCCAATAGTTCCGCAGTTATAGTTCTAATAGCTCTGTAGTTGTAGTTCTAATAGGTCTGTAGTTGTAGCTCCAATAGTTCCGCATTGTAGTTCTAATAGCTCTGTAGTTTAGCTCCAATAGTTCTGCAGTTGTAGTTCTAATAGCTCTATAGTTGTAGTTGTAATAGGTCTGTAGTTGTAGCTCCAATAGTTTCCGCAGTTGTAGTTCTAATAGCTCTATAGTTGTATTTTCTAATAGGTCTGTAGTTGTAGCTCCAATAGTTCCGCAGTTGTAGTTCTAATAGCTCTGTAGTTGTAGTTCCAATAGTTCTGCAGTTGTAGTTCTAATAGCTCTGTAGTTTAAACAGTAAACAAGTGGGGTAACTTTTGCTCACAAAAGAAAACCTAACACAGAGTAACTTTTATTCAAGACTGGCACAGCCTTTTAAAACTTGAATAAAGTCAGACAAATACATAGACGAACAATCTAATAGTGGGAGAAAAACAAGCACAGGCCAACAACTGTACTGTCTTCATAGTAATGACTTGGCAAAGATTTGGACTTAAGGAGGGGGGGGGGGGGAGGAGCTTGAAGGAGAAACTGGGAACATGAAATTAAGAAAATATATTACAGATATGAAAACTCTTTACTAGCTGCATAAGGGAACCATCGCAATCCCCTTTGAAGGCAGATGTATTTGTATTGCCTGCTCCGAGGCCTTTCGTCCGCTGGTCGGAACTCATCAGGGACACGTCTGGTTGTGTTTGCGCTCCGGGCGTCAAATAGAGACACACCACAGTCCATAATACTGTGGTGTTCTCACCACCAAGGGTGAAAAAAAATCCAATAGCACCCCCAAAGCAGCCAGTGAAAGAAGTAATTTTAAACCAAACGAAAGTGTGGGGAGGAAAAAAGTTGCTGAAAAACTAAAGGGATTATGCAAATAGTATAAAATGTAGGGACAATCTTTGAGCCTACGCTTGAGGATCCACCCAAAGATGCAAGGAGATACAAAAGACAAACAACACAGACGGACCCGAAACAAATACAAATAACCTCAATTTAATCGAAGCAAAATTGGAAATGAAATGAGGCAGGGAACAGTAAACAATAAAAAGTGAACAAGTGGGGTAATTTTGCTCCCATAAGAAAACCTAACACAGGGGCAACTTTTTTTCAAGACTG
>CM031613.1:76778561-76781061 GCA_018398815.1 Conus ventricosus | reverse complement strand
AAAACTTTTTCTAAGTTCATTTTTTCAAAAATGTTGGTTTGAAGGGATTCAGCCATCTTTATGGAAACAATCTACTGTTACCCCTATTCCCAAGGAGGAAAGTCAAAATCAGATGAAAATAATACAGACCTGTCGCTCTTACATCACATGTGGGAAAACTTATGGGAAGAATGATTCTAAAAAGGCTTGAACATTTCTGTGAAAAAAATGGTATAATACCATACAACAGGCGGGTTTTAGAAAAGGTAAATCATCAGTTGATCATTTAGTAAAAATTACCACACAGATTAAACATCAGTTTTCACGTAGGAAAAACGTACTTGCCACTGTTTTTGACATTAGAAAGGCATATGACCAAGTCTGCATTCAAAACTTCTAAACAAACTAGGATCAATAGGTATTTCAGGTTGTATGTACAACTATATAAAGGCATTTTTAAGTGAAAGAACAAGACAGACTAAGGTTGGTAATGCCTACTCTAATCAAAGACGTACACAGATGGGAATCCCACAAGGCGGTGTAATAGCCCCAATCCTTTCAACATTTTGATGCATGATCTTCCAAAAGTGGTCTCAAACAATGTTGAGCTAGCACAATATGCGGATGATATTTGCATATGGATGAAAGTCACTCTAAAAAAGCTTACACCGATTAGATCAATTAACTATATTAAAAAGGTATATCAAAATGAACTAGACAAAATCAGCAAATATATGATTGAAAACGGACTAAACCCTTTCATATGAAAAATCGCATATGGTTCTCTTCAACTCGGGGTATGATCCTAAACCTCTACCCTCTTTTCAAATAAATGGAATGCTGCTTGAATATAAGAAAGTTGTTAAATTTCTAGGAGTAAGCCTGACTTCTAAAATTGAATTGGAACTACCATTTGGAAAATATTCTGACAAAAGCCAGAAAAGGATTAAATTTATTAAAAATGATAAATCGACAGTCGTGGGGAAAAGATAGTAAGGTACTTATTCATTTAGCAACTGCGCTTGTGAGATCAAAATTATCTTACGCTCAGGAAATATTCTTTTCAGCTCCAAAATATTTGATAACAAAGATGCAAAGCATTGATAGCAAAGCTTATAAGATAGCTCTCGGTGTCCCTGTCCATGCCTCAACACTGAAAACCTACACAGAAATAGGAATTTTGCCCTTTACCGAAAATATGAAACTTGCTTCAGCAAAATATATATTAAGGAGTCATTCAACGCAAAATTCATGTATCAAGGAAACCGGTTTAAAATCAGAAATACATTTTCCAAAGCGAGCACAGAGTTTTGACTCTGTAAAAAACTATAGGCTCCTATACGTCCCAATTATTTACAGATGCTGGTGTTGAACCCCAAACAGTAGCTCCTCAAACGAGTAACAGTAATATTCCTCAATGGGAACTTAGTAAGGCTAATTTCGATATTAATTATACAGATTTAAGGAAAAGTGATGGGACCATGCTGCCAACATATGTCAAGGCACATATAAACGAAAAACAAAATCATCTTAAAAATATATACAGACGGTTCTCTACTTGAAAACCAATTATCAGGTGCTGCATTCATTATTCCATCATTAAAAATAGAGAAATCGTATCACATTGGGAAAAATTACTCTGTATTCACAGCAGAGCTAATTGCCATTATTATGGCACTGAACTATCTTCATAGCTTTCCATATTCCATATTTCAAATATTATTTTGTGTCGATTCAAAATCTGTCTTACAAGCTTTAAAATATTCTCATACAAGAGTGAGAGGAAATTGATATCAGAGATATACCATTTAATTAATTTTTTGTCTTTACGTGGTTCTTCTATTGACTTTTGTTGGATTCCATCACATTGTGGTTTAGCAGCAAATGAAAGGGTTGATCGGTTAGCCAAAAATGGTGCAGCTAAGGAAAAGATCTTTACAAAAATAAATATTCCTTTATCCTTGTATGAAAATTATAGCCTTTTAGGTAAAGCATCATGGGATTCGGTGATAGGAAGACAAAAAGAGTGTCTAAACATAATAAAGGACAACAAGGGAAAATTCTTTAAGAAGCTTGTAAATATAAAACGGGACATAATCTCCACCAGGAACGACTTTTGAAGAGTCTGATATTTAGACTCAGACTTGATGCATACAAAACAAAATATTGTAAAAATGTCACTTGCATTTGTGGCCAAAATATTACACTATTCCATGTCATCTTCCTTTGCAGTAATACTAATAAATATTTACCTACTTGGTTATTAAGTTTGAACCCATCAATCGTGAATTTTTGGGAACGAAGCAAAGGCTGTAGAAGTTGTTAGGGCAATTGTTAAGAGTCCAGTTGGACATTTACTTTGATTCTCGAGTTATTTGTTTGATTTATTTCTTATTATTTCAATGGTTAAAAATGTTTTGTTTCGTTAAGAATGTTCAGATATGAATCCAGGCTAAAGCAGTTTACCGATATGCCGGTAGATTAGAATGGTGTTAAAGTGATAGTCACTTATTGGGATCTC
>CM031613.1:76761931-76766931 GCA_018398815.1 Conus ventricosus | reverse complement strand
GGGAGAAAGAAGGTAATAATGGTGGAATGAAGGTAATGACGGTAGAAAGAAGGTAATGGTGGTAGAACGAAGGTAATAATGGTAGAAAGAAGGTAGTGCTGGTAGAAAGAAGGTAATAATGGTGGAAAGAAGGTAATAATGGCAGAAAGAAGGTAATAATGGTAGAAAGAAGGTAATAATGGTAGAAAGAAGGTAATAACGGTAGAAAGAAGGTGATGATGGTAGAAAGAAGGTAATAAACGGTAGAAAGAAGGCAATAATGGTGGAAAGAAGGTAATGATGGTAGAAAGAAGGTAAAAACGGTAGAAAGAAGGTAATGATGGTAGAAGAAAGGTATTAACGGTAGAAAGAAGGCAATAATGTGGAAAGAAGGTAATAACGGTAGAAAGATGGTAATAACGGTAGAAAGAAGGTAATGATGGTGGAAAGAAGGTAGTGATGGTGGAAAGAAGGTAATAACGGTGGAAAGAAGGCAATAATGGTGGAAAGAAGGTAATGATGGTAGAAAAGAAGGTATTAACGGTAGAAAGAAGGTAATTTGGTGGAAAGAAGGTAGTGATGGTGGAAAGAAGGTAATAACGGTGAAAAGAAGGTAATGATGGTAGAAAGAAGGTAATGATGGTAGAAAGAAGGTAATATATGGTAGAAAGAAGGTAATAATGGTGGAAAGAAGGTAATAATTGTAGAAAGAAGGTAATAACAGCGTTTAGAGAAATTGAACGTAAAACTGATGAAGATCTGAAATTATTAAAACATAAGAATGAATGAACTGGAAGCATTGCGTAAAAAAGAAAATGGAAGGAGTAATGATAAGATCTAGGGCCAGATGGATTGCAGAAGGGGAAAAGATCACACCGTATTTTTGTTCGCTAGAGAAAAGGAATTATGTGAGCAAAACAATGACTAATCTTGTGGATAAAGATGGGAATGTGTTGCAAGACCAATGTGAAATACGAAGGGAAGTGCATTCTTTTTTTCAAACACTTTATTCTGAAAGAAAAGTGAAAGAAAGTCAAATTGAGAATTTAAATTAATGATGTACCTAAATTAACACTAGATGAAGCACAATCACTGGAAGGTGACATTACACTTGATGAGGCAGCATTTGCTTTGAAAAATATGGCAAATCATAAAAGTCCAGGGACTGATGGATTCAATGCTGAATTCTTTAAATTCTTTTGGAAAGACCTTGGCCCTTTTATTGTGAGAGCATTAAATGATAGTTTGAAAGATGGTGAACTCTCCCATACCCAGAGAGAAGGAATAATAGTGTGCATACCAAAGGACGATAAACCTAAACAATATATAAAAAATTGGAGACCCATTTCCTTACTTAATGTTATATATAAAATTGGTTCATCCTGTATTGCCAATAGAATTAAAGCCGTATTACCTTCAGTCATTCACGAGGATCAAACAGGCTTTATGGCAAACCGTTATATTGGTGATAATGTAAGGCTTATTTATGATTTAATTCACTATTTGAAAGATAAATCCTTACCGGGGGTGTTGATTTGTTTAGATTTTGAGAAGGCATTTGATTCTTTAAATTGGGAATTTATGTATAAAGTTCTTAGAGCTTTTGGGTTTTCTGAGAACGGTTTAAGGTGGATTCAAACATTTTATAAAAACACAAAGTCGACTGTTATAGTCAATGGTCAGGTAACGGAATGGTTGACTGTCCAACGCGGATGTAGACAAGGGGACCCCATCTCTCCTTATTTATTTATTTTATGTGCTGAGATAATGGCAATAATGATTCGTGAAAACAAAGATATAAAGGGGATTTTTATTAATGAAACAGACCATAAAATTTCTCAGTACGCTGATGACACTCAGTTAATGAACATAGGAGACAGAAAATCTTTTGAACAAAGTATGCAAACAGTGGAAATATTTGGACAATACTCTGGATTACACATCAATGTAGATAAAAACTCAAGCAATATGGCTAGGATCCATGAGAAAATCAACTAAAAGGTATTTACCACATCTGAAAATAAACTGGAACTCAGACAGATTTAAGATACTGGGAATTTGGCTAACAAGCGATCTAAAGCATTGCGAGGCAATTAATTATAATGATAAATTTGAAGAAGTGATAGCTTTGTTTAAAATTTGGTCCAAGAGAAATATTACTCCGCTGGGAAGGGTGGCTGTTCTGAAATCTTTGATTCTTTCAAAACTGATACATCTGTGGATTTTGTTGCCTAACCCACCTGATGATTTCATGGCAGATCTCCAGAAAGCGTGTTTCAGATTTGTGTGGAATGGAAAACAAGACAGAATTAATAGGAAGACAACAGTTAAAAGTGTAAAAGATGGTGGCTTGAATGTACCTGAAGTTAAGACATATTTAATGTCTGCTAAAATCACATGGATACGAAAATTGTATTATTCTAAGCATAACTGGAAAAGTATTTGTATCGAGTTATATCCCATATTAAATAAACTAGATATGTATGGACCATTGTGTGTTAATCTTAAAAAAACGGATAACCTATTTTGGAAACATTTTTTCAGTGCATACCATCTGTTTTGGAAGAAAGTACAACCTAAAACAAGTACAGATTTACTAGCCGAACCATTCCTGTACAATGAACGCTTTAAACGTGGAAACAAAGTTATTCAATCAACGAACTGGACAGCAAATGGCGTTCCTTGCATTGCAGATTTTGTGAATATAGACGGAAGATGTTTGTCTTTAGCTGAGTTCAACCGTCGTTTCCAGGTCAGCATTGACTTTTTGACGTACGGTGGATATATATCATGTATTCGACAATATATGATTAAATATAATATCGTTTTAGAAAATAATAGCAAGTCTGACCTGCCATGCGCCCTGAAAACGATTTTATCGAGTTGTAAAGGTATGAACCTTTATTATCGCATATTAATAGACGAAAGCCCAGCTCCTAACTGTTGTAAAAAATGGAATAATACATTGGAAGGCGAAATAATTTGGCAAAATGTTTTCAAAAAGATACACAAAATTTATGAAGTGAAATTGAAATGGTTTCAAATGAGGATCGTACATCAAATTCTTGGTACAAATATTATATTGAAAGAAATGGGTGTGGTTGACGATAATTCTTGTACTTTTTGCCACACAGAAAAGGAATCTATAAGACACTTATTTTGGGGTTGTAATAATTATGATCAAATCATTCTGGACTAAACTCATCAATGAAATTAATGAAAAATGCAAAATGACGTTAAATTTGACCGAAAATTTTGTAATTTTAGGTACTGATAAACAGATTGAAAATGACGAAGCATTTGAAAGAATGATTCTGTTTGCAAAATGGTTTATTTTTCAATGTAAACAAAACAAATGTGTTCCAATGTGCGGTGTATTTAGGAAACGACTATCAGGAAAGTTTAAAATTGAAGAATATATAGCCAAAATTAATTGCCTGACACGATTTGAAAAAATGTGGGAATCGTATATACCTTTTATTATTACAGATTAAGGAAAAACTTCATTGTCAAAAACAAACAAACAAACAAACATGGGATACGAGTGCTGGTTGCAATGGAGATCTTCGCTTAGAAGCAACCTAGCTATCACTAACTTCTTTATTATGTTCTGACGACAGTGGGGCTGAAAAGGAAATCTTGCACAAAATATGATAATCACTACACAGTCATTTAAATTTGTGAGCAAAGTTCTTATTATAAAAGAAAAGCTTGGTATTCATGTCTTATAAACTGTAAAATTTATTATTATTATTTGAACTAATGTTCATGGTACCATAAACTTATATAGACCAGAGACTGTAAAGCGATTGTTACTGTGCTTTGGCAGATTGATCGTGAAATTAGTGTATTTCCTTGATGTGGCCTCATGACGCCTTAAGTACTTGAATATTGATTGTATTTTTTGTATTGTTTCCATGCCTCCCACCCCCCTCATGGCCCATTTGTGAATTAAAAAATGAAATTAATAAAAAAAAAAAAAATAATAATGGTGGAAAGAAGGTAATAACGGTAGACTGAAGGTAATGGTGGTAGAAAGAAGGTAATGATGGTAGAAAGAAGGTATTAACGGTAGAAAGAAGGCAATAATGGTGGAAAGAAGGTAATAATTGTAGAAAGAAGGTAATAACGGTAGAAAGAAGGTAATGATGGTGGAAAGAAGGTAGTGATGGTGGAAAGAAGGTAATAACGGCGGAAAGAAGGCAATAATGGTGGAAAGAAGGTAATGATGGTAGAAAGAAGGTATTAACGGTAGAAAGAAGGTAATGATGGTGGAAAGAAGGTAGTGATGGTGGAAAGAAGGTAATAACGGTGGAAAGAAGGTAATGATGGTAGAAAGAAGGTAATGATGGTAGAAAGAAGGAAATAATGGTGGAAAGAAGGTAATAACGGTAGACAGAAGGGTAATGGTGGTAGAAAGAAGGTAATAACGGTGGAAAGAAAGTAATAACGGTGGAAAGAAGGTAAAAATGGTGGAAAGAAGGTCATAATGGTGGAAAGAAGGTAATGCTGGGGGAAAGAAGGTAATAATGGTGGAAAGAAGGTAATAATGGTGGAAACAAGGTAATGATGGTGGAAAGAAGGTAATAATGGTAGAAAGAAGGTACCGTTGGTAAAGTAGTAGTGGTGGAAAGAAGGTAATATTGGTGGAAAGGAGGTAATAATGGTGGAAAGAAGGTAATGATGGTGGAAAGAAGGTACCGATGGTAAGGTAATAATGGTGGAAAGAAGGTAATGATGGTAGAAAGAAGGTAATAATGGTGTAAAGATGGTAATAATGGTGGAAAGAAGGTAATAATGGTGGAAAGACGGTAATAATGGTGGAAAGAAGGTAATAATGATAGCAAGAAGGTAATAGTGGTGGAAAGAACGTAATAATGGTGGAAAGTCGGTAATAATGGTGGAAAGAAGGTAATGATGGTAGAAAGAAGGTAGTACTGGTAGAAAGAAGGTAATAATGGTAGAAAGAAGGTAATAGTGGTGTAAAGAAGGTAATAATGGTAGAAAGAAGGTAATAATGG
>CM031613.1:76751931-76756931 GCA_018398815.1 Conus ventricosus | reverse complement strand
ATCGTGAGCGCAACAAGAGCAGTAGATAATAAAGTTAAAGTATGTGTGTTTTTGCCCCCACCGTTGTTTGTTTATAATTTTTCAAAAGTTTAAACTTATCCTTGCTTTATTTAAGATATATTCAATGTGTACATTCCAAGAAAGTTTGGAGGTTAAGTAAAACACCTAGGAATTTACCAGTTTTTACATACTAAAGCAATGCCATCTAAAGTAAATGAAGGGAGTTTCTCCAGGTCATACCCCAGCATTGAAGAGCATAATATTTGTTTTTCTACTGAAAGGACAAGCCGTTTCTTTTTAAAAAAAAATAATAATTTTATTCAGTTCTGTTGGTATTTAATTCGTATGTAGTTTAGCCACTAAAAGGAGTTTTTCTTTTCATAGTTACCTTTATCCATAAGCATATTTTCATCAGCAAACTGTGCTAACACTGTATCTTTACATAGGCCTTTGGGTAAATCTGCCATTAGAATATTTTAATAAAATTGGGGATATTACTGATCCTTGCGGAAGACCCATTGTAATTTTCTTGGATTTCAAAAATACCTGTTCTAATCTTGCTTGAATTGTTCTATTTTCTAAAAAGTGATTCACAAAAAATTATACATGTTACCACTTATTCCAATAGTTTATTAGTTTAAAACAAGAGTCTTTTATGCCATACTTGCTCGTATGCTTTTCTTATATGAAAAAAGATTGCAAGGATATTCTTTCGTCGCGCGAATTGTTGTTTTACATGTGTGGTCAGTTTGACTAAGTGGTTCTAATTGTTGACTACCACTTTGAAATTCAGCTTGATTAATGGTATAATCTGGGTGCTTATTGCAATGATAAACTAATCTTTTTAATATGATTCTTTCCATTAGTTATACAAATGTGTGATGTTAAAGCTATTGGACGATAACTATTAATATTTGAGCGAGGCTTCCCATTTTGAATTTGGGAAAAATAACTGTTTCATACTGAAGGTATTTTGCCATCATTCCAACATTTTTCAATACAAAAATAAGAAATGTGTAACATTAGGTGGCAGGTGGCACAACATTTCATTGGAAATGCATCCAGACCTACCGATGTTTTTGTTACCTAGGTTTTAAAAAGACTTTCCTTAACTTCTTGAAGTGTTATGGGGGCGTTTAGATAGTGGTTTGATTTCGGTCTGGTTTGCTTAGATAGCTTTTTTTTTCCCTTCTTGCTCCCTATGTAATGCGCTTTGTGTTGATAAACTTTCCATACAACTGTTTTTTGCAAATAAAGAAACAAATGCTTCTGCTTTTTCTAAATTTTATGGAAAGTTTGAGATGTCAAGTTTAATGGGGCATTGGGGGTAAACAAATTCAAATTTGTCATCGTTTTTAATTTTTTCCCATACCCTTCTGTAAATCTTATGGTTTGAAATCTCATTGTTACAAAGGAAAGACCAGTAATTTCGTTTAAAATTGTGCTATTATTCTGTTTTAAAACTGTTTTTGCTTTTTTCTTCTCAAGGAGTTTTTCACGCGCCCAGGCCCTTTACATCGTAAGTACTCTCTCAGTTTTATATTCTCTTTTTGGCCTCTTCACAAGTCTTGTTCCACCACACATTACCCGTACGCTTTTTTTGAGTTCACAGGTTTGATCTTCGGAATTGGCTGGTTGGCTGCAGACAGTAACGCATTCTGAATCCGATAAAATATTTTATCAACGTCTTGGGATATTTAAATCATTGGGGTCATGTAAAATGCCCTAATAAATGTGTAAATTATTCCAGTTTGCAAACTTGTAGTTATATTTTGATATTTTTTCCTGGTCATATCCGTTGGTTTCAGGACTTAAGGGTTTTAAATTCAGTTATTATAGGTATTTGGTCGCTGTTCAATGTATCATCGAAGTATTACAATCACATAAGGGCACTAGCTCTGGAGTTATTAACCCTCTTATACTCGCAACGGGGAGAATCCGGGAGGAACGTCGGGCGCCTGTTCTTTTCCCGTACCGGGACGACCGGGAAACCCCTCTGAGGGAATTTTCCATCACGCAGTGATCACGTGTGTAGACACCACACAGTTGCAAAAACAGTAACTAGGAAGACTCAGGCATGGCCCAATCATGTGTTGGCACTATTTTTGGGTGAGGAACCATGTGTGAAACCCCTGAGAATAAGCACGAACGCAGCGAGTAACTTTGTGAATGGAAACTGCCGACTTTCACAATGGCGGCTTTCGCGTCTGCTACGAACGACGACGAGATGGTCGACCACTCGCAAGAGGAGTAGATGAAATTATTGTAGAAGTGGAGACATTTGAAGAAAAATGGAGAATGAAAGTGATATAGAAGTAGGCAGTAGTGTTGAAGAAGACGTGGGAAATGCAAAGCGACCGGAATACAATTTTCACTGGCCCGCGCTTCAGACAAAATGGCGGCCCCGCGACACCACGGCATGGCAGGGGTGCATCAGTTTCAGGAACCCACTGGGCCGGCTCACCCCGACACTGCCTACACCACTTGTTTTTTTTCGTTTTGTTTGTTCCTCTTTGTTTTTTAAGACTGCTACGGATGAAAGAAACGGGTTTTTACAAGACAAAAACAAGCTGCAAAGGGCGGGACCTGACCCTCTTTATAGTATTGTGTGCGACATGTGACAAGTTTTGTATGACAAATTTGGGGGGACAACCAGTGGGGCCTGTACTGCCAGGCACAGATGGTTTACGTCAGGTAGGCCTCAGGTTTATCTTACATAACAGCCTGCATCTGCATGGTGACTGCGCATGCTTGCATGCTGTAAACTTTGATTGTCATCATAAAATGTCACGGTGTCGGGTGACAATTTGGTGACCCGTGAACCCGGGTATATCTCTAAGACAGACAAAATAGAGTTCAAAGTAAAGTGCATGTCTTCTGAAACTGGTCTGCCAATTTTCTTTCTCCTAGCGGTTCACATACATTCCCCTAAGTTAATAATCACACATACCCATTTTTAGGCTGAAAACCTGTAAAAGAATCTGAAATGTAGGGGAAGTTTGCAGTCAGAGAAACTATTGCACTTGGCTGATGCTTTGGATTGTCGGGAATGCGTGTTATTCTACCGTAATTGAAAAGATAAAGTGATGAATCAACTATATTCTCAAGAAAACGATTGCTTGATATTGGCTGGCAGTCTTTTTCCCAAAACGGCGAATGAGCGTTGAAATCGCCAGTTATCAAAAAAATGTTTTTATTTGGCTGCAAGGAACGTAACCATTCAGTATTAATATCGTTAGGTCCTTGTGGTAAGTAAACAGATACAATAGTTAATATTATGTTAGGGTTTACTTGAACTTTAACTGCACATGAATATGAACCCCGGGTTGTCTGGTGGAACAGGACTGACACATGGAGTGTATTTCTCGCCTTCATGAACGTAAATGGCAACATTGATTTTATCCGATGCATCCACTTTTTGGATGATTGGAGGATAGTAATAATTACTCAGTTTTGGCAATTTGTTCTTTCGCACATTTAGTGACTGCAAGGTTAGTACATTGTATTTTTCTTCAGCAAGATGTTGAATTAACTGATCATGACTGGTAGCGATGGATCGACAGTTCCACTGGAAACCTTGAAAGCTTTGTCCGTCAACATGAACCTAGCAACACAACTACAATTTGAGTAATTTGAACAGGAAAAGTCAGCATACGTTTGTGTGTGTGTGGTGTGTGTGTGTGTGTGTGTGTGTGTGTGTGTGTGTGTGTGTGGTGTGTGTGTGGTGAAATGGTGAAGCTGACAATAAATAAATCAGGGATGTTGAGTTAGTATGTCAGCAATACTAACTGGCACAAGTGGTGAATAAATAGATATTATTCTACAGTCAGAACGTCGAGCACTGAATTTCTGCAAAGTGTTTCCATCACCAGCCATACAATGCGCTAAACATGTTCCTCCAGGGGCGAGGATCGTAGCGTAGGTCTTCCAGGAACGGCTGGTACTGGGAGGGGCCCGCGTTGCTGGAAACGGTAGCGTCGGGCCACTTCTTTGGGTGTTGTCCAGAACAGGCTCCTGATGTGTCTCCCGATGTTCTTGGCGAGAACACTAGCCCCTCTGTAAGTAGGATGGAGGTCGTCCCGGAAGTGCCAGGTGTTGACGTGAAGGTTGGTGTGGCTGATGAATGAGATGTTGTCTTCAATCAGCTCTGATCCCAGCAAGGCGTTGAAGAGGTCCCCCTTGATGTTAAGCTGGGGGTATTTAGATGGTGCGATTTTGCTGATGATGATTTTCATTCTAGGTTGTTTTTTTTTAAAATGTCTCTGATGCACTTTATGAATTCTTTGCTGGTTTCTATCGCAGATTTTGATTTCAAGTCATTCACGGCACAGTGAACTAAAACGGCGTCAAAGGCTTTGTCAGCAGATTGACGAGATGATTCGAAGGACGGTCGCAAATCCTTGATCGTAGACGCCCTGTGACACTGCATCGAATCCGTAGGACTGGCCCAGTCTTCTGCTATTCACTTTATTTGTCACCGAGTCATGAAGAATCAAAACACTTGGGAGATTAGGGTCAGAGTTTCGATGTGCGTTCTCTTTTTCCGTAGAACTAGGTCTTGGCCTATTACGTTTTTCATCGGGGCTTTGTTTGACGTCATGACAGTTTGCGATTCGATTTTTTTCCTTCTGATGTTCTTTTTTTCAGATTCTTTGGCTTTGTTTGTTGTTTCGGTGCCTTTTTTCATTGCATTTTTCCTGGGTGTTATTGTAGGCCTACTGGATTGAGGGATACGTGGTGGTGATGATCCCGAACCAGCAGCTTCAGCATATGTAGGCTTTCCGATACTGTTGGACTCTGTTTGGGTTCCAACGCTGTTGACCATTTTCTTCTTCTTTATATCATTTGACCGGACGACCTCATTCTGCTGTTGAATAATTTTTTCTAAATTTGAAATTCGTGTGCAGAGCGCTGCTACCATTTATGTAGGTCAGACAGACTAATTCTACTCACGCCAGGTCCGATGTGTTGACTGCTGGTTCCGGCATTGTAGCGCGGTC
>CM031613.1:76734431-76736931 GCA_018398815.1 Conus ventricosus | reverse complement strand
GGCCGAGGATTCAGGTCCTTGGGCTTGGCTGCCTTCTCTTCAGCCTGAATGTATTGTCTTTACTGTGGAGATGGTATCGTGGACGGCCTCAGTCAGACAGAAGGTGATGGCGAATGGAAAGGATGAGAGAGAGAGAGAGAGAGAGGAGAGAGAGAGAGAGAGAGAGAGAGGGGAGGGGAGAGGGGAGAGAGAGAGTTTGTGTGTTTGTGAGAGAGAGTCAGGGAGAGAGAAAAAGAGAGAGAGAGAGAGAGAGAGAGGTGTTGTGTGTGTGTGGTGTGTGTGTGTGTGTGTGTGTGTTGTGGAGAGGAGAGAGAGAGAAGAGAGAGAGAGAGAGATTGGTGTGGTGGTGTGTTGTGTGTTGTGTGTGTGTGTGTGTGTGTGTGTGTGTGAGAGAAGAGAGAGAGAGGAGAGACGAGAGAGATAAAAGAGAGAGAGAGAGTGTGTGTGTGGTGTGTTGTGAGTGTGTGTGTTGGTGTGTGTGTGTTGGTGGACCAGCCCATCCCTTCGAATTCACATTAGAAAGACAGAGAAGATATAAATAAAATCTGTGAGGATTGCTCTTTTAGAGGTGAATATTAACCCCCCCCCCCCCCCAACGAATAGAGGAGGAAAGACAAGAGAACAGGTTGTAGACAAGACTAGAGAATCGGCCATGAGACAGAATTTGTCCCTCATTCACAAGACTTTGTATTTGTCACGTGCTGACATTATACATCGAGCTATAATCAGAGTGTATGGTATGTTCCAATTAGCGATAGAACACGAAAAGACTCAGAATTTCACCAGGAATCCATTCGTACTAATTAATGAATATTAATAGCGCCTAAATTTTCGCTAGAGACCAAGCTCCTAAGCGTTTTACAATCAACACTCGTTGCACAAAAGGCCTGCCTACCTGGGTAGTGCCGACTGAAGAGTGCAGCTGCGCTGCAACGTCATTTTCCCGTGTCAATCCGGTCAATATTGTTCATATCGCTCATTCAGTATTCATTACTTCCATCATTCTTCCATTTCTAACGCAGGGTGCATGTTATGTGTACGTGTCTCCATACCAACGGCCAAAGTGGCCTTCTCTTCGAAAGTGGTGATGGGGTTTGACGTATGTGCAAATGTTATGCGTGCGTTCACACACGAACCTCGTTTATGGTCTCATTCGAAGGACTGTATGGGAAATGGAGTCAACCAATGTTAACTCTGAGGGAAAAATCCCCTGTACCGAAACGCCCCGGTGGAGATTCGAATGCGCAACCCCAGGATCACCAAGATTACGAGTCCGGCGCTCTACCAACTGAGGTATTCTGGCTCCGTGGAGAGGAGATGTGCAACGTCAATTATTCCCCATGTCCACAGAAACGCCATGATGAACACTGAACAGTAATGGCGTTGTTCACATCTCTGTCACGACAAATATGTATAATGGTGTGACGAGAGGTGTGAGTGGTAGGTGGGTCCTCTAGGGGAAGGACTTAGAATAATTTCTCAATGAGAATTATCTTAACATTTCACCAACACCCTCTCTCTTACTATTGGTGGAAGGAGCAACTTTCCAGTACTAGTCATCAAAGAGATTTGTATTTTGTTCCGGGTCTTGGTAAAATACTGACGAGTGGCTCTGAGATAATTTTCCTTAGGCCTGTACTCTTAGAAGTACTTGTAGCTCCGAGAGACAGAATTGAAGAGAGAAGTTCAAACATTCAACATTGGATTGAACAACAGAGAACTGACACAAGTTAAGTGCAATTTCACACATCAACTTTGCTTGCTTACACATAGGTAAGTATAGGCATGTCACTTCCATAGGCTAGGTTTTAGTTCTCATTGGACTACCACAATGAAGGGG
This sequence comes from Conus ventricosus, assembly GCA_018398815.1. NCBI lineage: Eukaryota > Metazoa > Mollusca > Gastropoda > Neogastropoda > Conidae > Conus > Conus ventricosus. The sequence goes on along the minus strand of CM031613.1, from coordinate 76,735,091 downwards.
CCCTTCCTCACTCCTACTTTACTTGCTTGCACTCTGTGCAGCAGCTTAAGTTGGCATACAGTGGGCCTGTCTAAGTTACACCGAATGCATCTGGTTGAGATACATCCACTTCGCTTGCATACACCCAGTGCAGTTAGTAGCCGAAGTGGTACTCATAGTTTCTCAATGTTTCATCATAAAGTGAGGGTAAGGGTCTGATGGATTTGAGTCCAGGTGGTTAGCTAACTTAGCTTATATCGGAGAGGGTAGTTGATCTCTCATGTGGCTGGTGACTGCCCTGCTGGTGAAGATTGGTTGTCTGGTGTCGCCCCAGTTTACAGTGAAGCCATGGTGTCTGGCATTCCCCCGGTTTCTGGCATAGCCCCAGCTTCTGGTCCAGCCGCAGTGTGTAGCATGACCAGGATCCCAGTTCTGCGATGAAGAGAACTTGGTCTGTAGGTGAGATATCTGATGGCTGGTTGGTCGAGTGCACACATTTACCCTGGTTTACTTTCAGAAGAGGTGTGAGACTCAGCCAGCAAAGTTTTTTCTCTGAGTACAGTTAATTATCAATGTTACATAGTTTCAGTCAAACAACTTTTCCATTTTTCTTATGAATTAAATCACATCGACTTGGGCTACACTTGGTCCAAGTACACATGTGGTGTAGACTTTAAGTCA
>CM031613.1:76716931-76729431 GCA_018398815.1 Conus ventricosus | reverse complement strand
TTACAGCATTTTTCAGCATCTTCAGTGTATGTAGACTAGGATATATAATTATGACCTCCTCCTCCTCTCCTCTTTTTCTTCTTCTTCTTCCCGTGTATGAGTGTGTTTGTGAAATGAAAATCTGTAAGTGTGCGTTATGAGTATGTGTATGATTTCGGGGGGAGGGGGGGGGGGGGGGGAGGGGGGGGGGAGGGGGGGAAAGGAAGGGGAACGAACTTACCAACGCGCGAACGAGCAAAATGTTATTTGAAGAGAGTAGTTGCGTAAGCATGAAAATGCTTTTTTTTAACATCCAGGGCTCTGGGGCAGAAATACAAATAGCGTATTGTAAATAAAACTGGGCACATGGACACATTCAGACTCTTAATTAAGTAAACAAGTTGGAAATATAAAAGAGGAAAATAAACCATAAAGATGAGCCTTAACAACTGAGGGGTAGGGAAAAAACATGCAAACTATACACCAAACCTGCAGCCCCAACAAAGAAAGGCTTCCAGCTTCCAGACCGTAGGCTTCACACACACACACACACGCCGCACGCACGCACGCACGCGCCGGGCACGCGCGCGCGCGCGCCGCGCGGCGCACACAACACACACAACACCACACACAACACACACTCACCACAACACACACACCACACACAACATCTCACCCGACATCAGACACCCATCCCCACCCGCACCCATCTTACCAACTCAAGACAATCACAGATGAAACACAAAAGGAACCATTACTTATATACACTTTCAATCCCACGCTTGCTCACAAAGCTCAGATATACGGATATCGGGCAGAGGGACCTATGAGAAAACACTGAAAAAAGGAGAGAGAGAGAGGAGAGAGAGAGAGAGAAGGAGAGAGAGAGAGAGATTGAGAGAGAGAGAGAGGGAGAGTGTAGTGTGTGTGTGTGAGGGTGTGTAGTTGTGTGTGTGTGAAAATATGAAAGAGAGTAGGAGAAGGAGGAAAACAAAACCTGCGTGGGGAGAGGGAGAGAGAGGAGAGAGAGGAAAGAGAAATGAAAGAGAGAGAGAGAGAGAGAGAGAGAGAGGAGGCGAGAGGATGAAGGAGAGAGAGAGAGAGAGAGAGAGAGAGAGAGGTAAAGCCATAACAATATCCAAAAACATTAAAACCATCCAGAGGTTGAGAGAGGAGAGGAGGGGGGAGGAGGGATGGAGAGAGAGAGAGATGTGAGAAGAGAGAGAGAAGAGAGAGAGAGAAGAGACACAGAGAGTGACCAAAGACATGACAGAGGGAGAGAGAGAGAGAGATGAGAGAGAGAGAGAGAAGAGAGGGGGGAGAGAAGAAAGAGAGAGGAGAGAGAGAGAGAGAAAGAGGGGACGGAAGAGAGAGTGAGAGGACGAGAGAGAGAGAGAAGGAGGAGGGAGGAGTGGGGGTGGGGGTAAAGAGAATGGCAAATCATAAAAGTCAAAACATGAAAAGTATCCAGAGAGGGAGAGAGGAGAGAGTGAGAGAAGAGGAGAAAGAGAGAGAGAGAGTAGAGAGAGGAGAGAGGCAGGACAGACAGCAGACACAGACAGACGACAGAAGATGGCTCTGCAGCGTCCTGGAAGGAGAGAGATCAAAAACTGTGACAGCAAGTGTCCTGTCTGTGCGTTGGTTGTCAGATTTCTCCCAGAATTCGACTTTGATTACGCGGTTGTTGCAATTTGGACGTGGGTTTGTTTTCTTCATGTGGTGGTTGTTTTTTTTTTCCGCTTGATTGCCCGTTCCTTCTCCTCCTCTTCTTTCCTTCTCCTCTGGCAGTCTGTCTGTCTGTCTGTCTGTCATCTTCTCTCTCTCTCTCTCTCTCTTTCTCTCTCCTCTCTCTCTCTTCTCTCTCTCTCTCTCCTCCCTCCCTCTCTCTCTATCTTTCATATTATTTATCATCCTCCTTTCTCATTCCTACTCTACCCTCTCTCTCTCTTCTCAGTCTCTCTCTGTCTCTATCTTTCCACCTCCTCTCTCTCTCTCTCTCTCTCTCTCTCTCTCTCTTCTTCTCTTCCTCTGTCTTCTTCTTCTTTTGTTGTGTGTGTGTGTGAGTGAGAGTGGCGAGAGGGAGGGAGGGAGGTCGGGGGGTATAAAGGCAGAGAGGGTGAGAGCAAGAGAGAGGATGGGGGTGGAGAGAGAGAGGAGAGAGGAGGAGAAGAGAGAGAGAGAGAGATTTAGGGTGAAGTAGTGTTAGAGAGAGAGAGAGGTAAAAGAGAGCGAGGCGAGCGTGAGAGAGAGAGAGAGAATGGGTGAGACGGAGAGAGAGAACGAGAGAGAGAGATATTTATGAGAAGTAGTGTTAGAGGAGAGAGTTAAAAGAGCGCGAGGAGAGAGAGGAGAGAGAGAGAGAGAGAGAGAGAGAGAGAGAGAGACAGCCAAGCAGCCAGCCAGCAGCCAGCCAGCCAGACAGACAGACAGAAGACAGAAGAAATAGAAGAGGTGATTGGATGGAGTGCGTATGTCTGTTAGTTCAGTGTTCTGTTCGTTGTAATGGCTCATTGGGTAGAAACTGTTCAAACTGCGTGCAACATTGTTCCTGAATTACTGATCAGGAAGATCGGAAGAGGAGTGCATTGATTGCCGTTGGGAACAGCACAATGTGAAAGTTACGTTTTATGCATTTTACTCGACAATGTTCTCATTAGTGAGCAGGATATGGAGAGGATATGAACGATGACATTGCAACTGTTAATGAGGAAGATGTTGTAGAGAAATATTGATTAAACGGTATGCCATCAGATACCGGAGCACAGATTCATCCACAGGAATTGAAGAGTTGTTGATAGGACATTGACGGACTTATTGATCAGGAGATACTGTCGCAGTTATGATCAGAAAATTAAAACATTGTCGCAGATTGATCAGGACATTTGTTGCAGTTATTGTTCAGGAAATGGTCCGCATTTATTGATCAGGTTATTTTGCATTTATAGAATTCGGATATTGTCGGCAGTTATTGATCAGGACATTGTCGCAGTTATTGATCGGTATATATTGTCGCATTTGATCATGATATTGTTCCATCTATTGGATCGGTTATTGTGGCATTTATTGATAGGATATTGTAGCAGGTTCTTAATCAGGATATTGCGCAGTCATTGATCAGGATATTGTCCATCTATTTTGATCAGGATATTGTCGCAGTTATTGATAGGATATTGTCGCAGATTTTGATTAGGATATTGTCGCTTTTATTGATCAGGATATGTCGCTCAGTTTATTGATCGGGTAATTGTTTGCCAGTCATTGATCAGGATATGGTTCATTATTGGATCAGGATTGTAGCAGTTATTGATCAGGATATTTGTGCAGTTATTGATCAGGATATTGTTGCAGTTCATTGATCAGGGATATTGTCCTATTATTTGATCAGGTAGTGTCGCAGTTATGATTAGGATATGGTCGCAGTTATGATTAGGATATTGTCGTTTTATTGTTCAGGATATTGTCGCAGATATTCATCAGGAACTTGTTGCAGTCAGGATCAGGATATTTTCACAGTTGATCAGGGACATTGTTCCATTTTGATCAGAATATTTTGTAGCAGTTTTGATCAGGGAAATTGTTGCAGTCATTGATCAAGATATTGTTCATCTATTGATCAGGATTTTGTCACAATTGTTCAGGAATTGATCCTTTATTGATCGGATATTGTAGCAGTTATTGTTCAGGATATTGTCGCAGTTAATGATCGGAGGAAATTGTTGCAGTCATTGATCAGGATATTGTTCCATCTATTGATCAGGATATTGTTGCATTTATTGCTCAGGATATTTGTCGCAGTTATTGTCAGGATATTGTCGCGTTATTGATCTGGATATTGTCCGCAGTTTAATGTTATTGATCAGGATATTGTCGCAGTTTATTGATTAGGATATTGTCGCAGTTATTTGATCAGGATATTGTTGCCGTTATTGATCAGGATACTGTCGCAGTTATTGATCAGGATATTTTCGCAAGTTGTTGGATCAGGATTTGTCGCAGTATTGATCAGGATATTGTGGCGGAGGTATTGACTAGGAAGTTGCAGCTATTACTGCTACGAATACTACTGTATCAGTAATGATTCGGTTATGGAGGCAGTAATTGATCATGATAGTGTAGTGCTGTGGTTCAGGGTGTGTTTGGACGTCTTTATGATCAGAGGTATGCAACAGTTTCATGCTGAGGATACTGCCCCATAGCAGTGTTGTCAGTAAGGAAATTGCAGCAATTATTGATAGATATTGTTTACGGGTTTGTCTCTCTGTGGTCCTATTCCCCCCTTCCTATCATTGCAAATCGATTCCTGTGTTTTTGAGTGATTGTGTGACTGACAGACAGGGACAGAAAAGGAAAAAAAAACAACAACAAAAAAAAAACCACCAGACCTGACCCTAACGACCTCCTTGGAGGAAGTGTAAACTGCAATAACAACAACAACAACAACAAACAACAACAAACAACAAACAACAACAACAAAAAACAGCAACAACAACAAACAATTAATGATAATAATAATGTAACAATACGACAGTGGGTTAGAGTGCTTCAGATGCTGCTGTGCTGACTGCTGCTGATTGTGATGATTGATACCGATGATGATAAATGATAATGGCAATGATGAAGATAGTGAAAATGATTTATAATGATAATACCACCATTAATGGAAAAAAAGATCAAAAGTTCCCCATTGCCTTTTGAACAGGATGGGCAGTGGACTGTCAGGGGGCATTGCATTATGGACACCGGAGCCATACTTCTTCCGTGACCTTAAACTTTCCTGAACCTGGACCAGATACCCATTCATGCTGGGTGGAAGAGAGAGTTTCAAGCCGGAATAAAAAAAATAAAAAAAAAAAAAAAAAAAAAAAAAAAGCCGCCTCACGAGAGGTTTGAACCCACGCCGTCAGCTCCTTCAAGACGCCTCTCAAGACTGGACCGCGGGCCCCTCATCATAAAGAAATAATACATTTCATGAACTAATAACAAAGGATTTTTTTCTAATTGAAAGAGAGGGGTTGGTTACCGCCAAGGACAAAGGACAAAAAGGAGTTACATGACTAGACACAATGCATTTCCACCTTTGGGTCTTCTTCAGGCGAAAAACACACAATATTAGGGACAGTGACAAGAGGAACAGTAGCACTTTATCTGCGCTTCTCCTGTTTCGTCTTCAAATTGAAGATGGCCGCCAGAGGAAACGAGGGGGGAAAAAAAATTAATGTGGAGGAGGAAGAGGGTGGGTGGGGAAGCGGAAATATGCTCAATTTATCATCATCATTCATCATCATTGTCACGACGAACCCCTGGAGGTCTGCCCCTGGGACCGGATCGGTCTAGGTGGGAGTGAAGGGAGTGACTGACCTCACACGCCTCGCAAGAGCCCACAACAAGAAAGATTACGATACAACACACCCATTTATTCACACCAACACAAACAGTCATAAAATAAGCATTCCAACCACAACAACATGCACTACACAGAATCAAGATTCCACCGCATACAAACATTGCACAATCACCATCAAGCACTCCAATACACACAACATGCACAATTATAAATAAACCTTTCACCATACGACGTTACACATCCTATTACAGCATTCCAGCACATATGACATATACACAATATAAAGGAATATTTCAGTATTGACCCTTTTCTCACACCACGGAGTGCGTCACATCCCTGCCCCTGTCAAGTCCGCAGGGAGCACCCTGTCGCATAGGTGCTCCGAGGGGTTGGTTCTCGCAGGAGTCCGCCCAAAGCCGACACCCTGACTTCCAAGCGGGGCAGTGAAGGAGCGGTCCCGGGGGGGGGGGGGGGGACGTAGTGTTACTGGAGGTCCTGGACGGGGGGTCCAGCCGGCCAGTCAAGACGGGGGGCGTCTCTACCAGCCCTCGGTCCCGCCAAGGCGTGGCCTCGATCAGCGTGTGGCACCATCCGTCCGTGGTCTCAGCCTGAACGTGCCTCGACCAGTACGTGGCACCATCCAGATTGCTCCAGGTTGAAGGCCCCCGGGAGGGGGGGAGGGACGTAGCTGGGAGGAGAGTCGGAGTGTGAGGAGGAAAAGAAGAGGAAAAGAAGAAGGAAGGGGAAGGAAGAAGGGTACTGGAACCCTGCCGTCAGTACGTTGCATTGCTGGCAAGGTCTTTTCTTAACAGGCCCCACTCGCATGAAGGGGCGAGGGGGGAAGTGTATAAACCGCACACAGTACACCCATTGAATCAAGTCTTCTCACACGATGCAGGTTTTAAAGACTGCATTAATCAACAGTGTTAATAAATCAAATAGAATTATCTTCAACCTTTTCTTCACTCACGCTTAACGTTTCCTTCCTTAGGAAAAAAATCAACACAGGACTATCGCTATAAACTGCCACCACATTTGCAAATAATATTTCAATGGCCATAACTGTCACATTTTCTAAACACATTTCAAATTAACACAAAATCTTCAACCACGCATCGAACGACAAATTATGTTAGCACGCTCGTGAACATAAAACTCGTTCTCTAGCCCACACAAAACAGACGGTGGCCGAAGGATAAAAGTCGGCGAATGTGACAGGGGCGGACGAGCGAGACCAAGCAAGTTCCAAAACCCTGAATCACAGGTTCTCTCCTTCCCCACGACTACGCACACCAGAACATAAAAGGAGACAAGAATTTTTGGAAAAATTTCAGAATTGGCCAGGTTAAAGATGGAATTAACCAGAGAAAGGTCTCACACAATATTTCTCTTACATTTCGAAAACAAAAAGAAAATTGCGCCAAAAGCGAAGACTAAGCCGGCTAACAACAACAAACCAAAACAAAACAGAACGAAATGATGCTTACCAGCTACCGTGGGTGTGACCCCGAAGAGGCGGTCAAAGGACTCTCTTACTCTGTCCAGTCGCGAGGACAGAGGCGAAGATGCGGAAACAGGAGAACTGAATGTCCTCTCCTACAGGCCGACTGCAGGAATTGAAAGTACTGTACTGTACTCTCGATGATAAGGTAAAGAACCAGGACTGGAGCAGGCGCCCCCAGAGGGACATCTTCCGCTGAGTTGAAGAGCTAACCTCCCTCAGCAATGGCGGCCATCATGCCATTTGCGCGTACGAGTGAGATACTTAACTAAAAGGAACGAAAGCCGTGGACAGGTAAAAAGAACAGGGCGAGAGGCCGAAAGACAGAAAGTTCGAGAGTAAGGTACCGGGCACCGTGAACTTGCAGGATGATTAGCACCGGGGCGGTGGAATTAGACAGAGAGAGAGAGAGAAAGGACCGAAGTTGAAGAAGTTGAGCTGAACCAACAAGGTGCAACTGGACACAAGCCACCCTAAGGGGCGGATACACGACACAACAGCAACGACACTCAAACAAATACGTATTCGCCAACCAGGTGGGTCGAAAATCGTGTAGGCCTCGTGACATACTCGTGACAAACCCCCTTCTAAAAGCTTCTGTTTCTTGAGATCACAGTGCTCCTTTGAACCTTGGTTCGCATGTGCAACTTCACAAAAATGGGCCCGAACCCAACTCTCTGTGATCGACAGAGTAGAAAATCCATAAAAACATTCCACGATAGGAACCACACCGAGAGGAATACATAATTACTACATTTTATCAAACAACTAAGCAAACCTTCCAACCATGAAAGTAACAATACGAACCATGGTGATTTCACTACCGTTAACTCACTGAAGTGACAACTGTCACTACACCTGATACAGAGACCAAAAAGGGTATAACCCTGGTTGAGGGGAGGTTGTTCCCTCTGACTGATTTTTCAATATGTAACTACGGAGCTCGGCTAAGATAAGTCAGCATCCGTACGTATTACAGGAATCCTTGATATGACGGAAAGTGAACGCATGATCTGCAGCGCCACTGACTAACTCATGAGTCGAGCGGAACCCTGAACGCCGGATCCGGTCCTGGGCACTGGCGAGGATGCCGATCGCTCTCCAGTACAAACATTTCCGGCGTATACTTCTTCTTGGGCACGCCAGTGCGCGTCCAACAATTGCTGAGAGATTCGCAACAGTAGGGGCATCGATATAGTCTAAGCGCGGACAGCCTCTGGGTACCGACTCGCAGATTCTACCAGCTACCGAAGTGTAGCGATTGACCGCGGATCGGCTGGAGGATTAATGGGTCACCAGGTCAACCCCCAACCTTGCCGAATGCCTCCCCAACCAGTGGCCACTGACCCTAGGGGAACACGCCTTCAAGCGACCCTTAGGCGTTGTCGTTGGCAGACATCGCAATGCGGCAGTACTGCCTAACTGTGAGTTCATTCCTGGCAAAAAGAAGTCTTGTCTTACGCGTCGAGAGTCCGCTTGGAGGCCATATGACCTGCCATGGGGGAATCGTGGGCCTGCCGGAGGACAGACTCTCTTCAGGCTTTGGGGAACACGAGCTGCTTGGCCACCCGATTGCTGGGTGGAAACCCTAAAGAGGATCCCTTGTGAAGACTTGAGCTCACTAGGCGTGTCGGGCAGACTGAGGGGACGATCCAACCAGTTGTCGCAGGCGTTGTACATCCAAGTCCCTGGCCTGAAGACGGATAATGGAAGCAGATCGGCCCTAGCACGAACTCGTCAGAGATCGGCTGAAGAACGGGGACGCAATTCCTGTTCTGACTTTTAGCTTTGGCGCGTGTGGTGACTCCCACACACGCCTGTACGGCAGATCCGTAGACACGGAACTGACTGCGTCCGTCTGCGAAGGTGATAGCTTCCTATGATAAAGGAATACAGAGGTCGCTCACCGCGATGGATACTTCGCCACAGAAAGTAGGGGGTGGAGATAGAAATGAGTAAGAAGGACGGGTGGAGGTAAAAACCAGCCTCCAAGCCGCACAACACTCATACTGGGCCTGCCGGGCCTTAGGGGAAATAAATCCTTATCCACAAAGAGTGTTGAAGCTCCCGAATCCTGATGGTGTCAACCAAGGAAAGATCCAAAAACAGAAAGAAACACTGGGCACTCTGTTACCACCAGAAGCTGAGATGGAACCCACATTAGCCGAGGCACGAGGATCTGCTGGAAAGGACTAGCCCCATGACTACCAGGAGGCTTTAGGGACAATTTTCCTAATGTGGGCAGGACGACCACAAAAGAAAACAAAATTCGAGGTGCTGAGGTCCCGATGGACTGCCTGCCTTATTGACCCGCTAGCAGGTGTCGGCGCTTATTGCCACTAAATCCTGTGGATGGCTTCTTCCGTATCTGGGCGATGCATAAAGCCTGCGAGCTTCAGCAAACACTAATTTTGTGAATCGCAGGCGAAATCTGAGGTGCTGTTCTCGCCTATCGGATCCTAACTCTGGGGACAACCCAGTGTTGGTGAGCTTTCAATGAGGATCAGTTCCTCCAGCTCCATCTTAGCTAACTGGACGCAGTACCCTAGCGTCTTGCGCAGCCTTTCACCAACTGCACGAAGAAGGTTATCATTATTCTTCTTCATGGACCTAAACTTCTCTGTAGGTCTCAGGGGTAAGGTGGAGGGAAAACGCTTACGCAGAGTACGCATGTCTGCAATGAGTGCGCCCCACTTCATTTAGATGTGAGCACACACTCCTTGCAGCACCAGATAATCCAGGAAAAAAAGGGTGCATAGCCGTTGTCCTCAGACAATTGGTATGAACAAGCAACTTGTTCGAAATGCACTAAGAAATCAAGTCCTCACTGGTCTGAATCTGGAAGCTTTACTTTGGGCCTCTAACTCTATCACATGCCTGGTGATTAACCCCTGGTTTAAGAAGCGGGAGGCCGCGAGAGAAGTTGTTCCATCTCCTCCCTACGCAGAGCCTCCCATCTGTCTAGTTCTCCCTACGGAGGGCTTCCTGCTGTCGCCTCTTCCCTACGTGAGAGCCTCCTTCCCTACGTTGGGCCTCTGTCTTGGCAGCTCTTCCCTACGCTGAGTCTCTGTCTAGGCAGCCTCCTCCCTACGAAGGAAAATAGCCTCTTCCCTATGCAGAATCTCCTGTTTGCAGTCTCCTTCGGCGGCAGAGCCTCCATCTGTCTAGCATTCCCTACGCAGAGCTTCCTGCCTGACTGGCCTCTTCCTAGGAGCATTGCCTCTTCCCTACGGTAGGGCCTCCTGCTAACATGTCTCTTTCCTACGAAGAGTAGTCCTGCTAGCAGCCTCTTCCTACGCTGTGCTCAGAAACATAAGGACGGAGGCGATATATCCTGAGCGGGGTTCACCACTCGACACGAGGAGGATGACCCGTTGACCCGTTCCCTTGGGTCTCGTCTTTCCCATAAGGAAAGTCTTTGGGGATGCTCCTTACGAGGGGAAGCCTGGCGAGGAGTAAGGTTTCGGTCTTGCGACTCAACAGAAGCCCACAATAGCTTCGCTAATTCTCTGGCGCCTCGAGCGGAAGTGCCAGTCGGGAGTCTCGAAGGAAGACCCCCCCCAGCGAAAAAGAGGTAGTAAATGTACTCACTGGACTACCTGCTACAGCATGGAATAGGTAGAGGTTACCGTAGTTCCGAAGTACTGGTATAATAGTAGGACTAACAGTAACAATTTTGATACCTTCTTTTCGACGCCGCGTCGCCATACACAGGCCGGGACGTCGCCATGACAACAATATCTACAGTTTTCAAATACAGGGGAAAAACAATTCAACTAGAGATAAAAAAAACAAATATTTTAGGGGGTGTGTATATGTGTGTTGTGTGTGTGTGCGTGTGTGCGGACAAGTTCCGGCTGTCCACTCAGGAACACGCGTCTCCAGCACAGCAAACAGTGCGGTGGGGGCTCACCGAAAAAAAAAATAAAAAAAAAAAATATGTCCGGCTGCCCACTTGGCAAATACACCGCGCTCTACAGCATGAGCAACAGTGCGGTGGGGCTTGGCCGGGAAAAAAAAAACAAAACAAAAACTAGCAGACGGGATCCGGGAGAGAGGAAAAAAAAAAAAAGGAACAAAAAAAAATAACACAAGCGTCGATTAACAACCCCTGTACTCAACAACCCGGTAGAGAAAGAAAAAACAAAAACAAGAATCTGGCTAAATACAAAACCGGAATGGAAAAACTGAGCGGCAACAGATGGGCAAGATTACGGCCGTACCTGCGTGAGGTACCCGGCGGAGGAGGTTGGGACGGGTGATCTCCTAGTCTCACTCGACCGAGTAAACCGGATGGTCCCTCGGCACAAAAAGACTCCCTTCACGCTAGAGTCACCAGCCAAACCACCCACGAACAAACACGAACAAACTGACTAAAACTATACACAACAGACAAAACTAAAAAGGTATCTGCGAACGAGGCAGAGACAGGGCCGAGCCCTTACATCCGACGAGCCCCCACAATTGTCACGGACCGACCCTGGAGTTGCCCGACAGGATCGTCGGTGGGGAGTGAAGGGAGTGACTGACTCACACGCCTCGCACAGAGCCCACACTAGAAAGATTACGATACCCACACCCCATTATTCACACCAAACACACACAGTTCATAAACTAAGCATTCCCCACACACAACATCACAACACAATCAAGCATTACACCGACAAACATGACACAATCACAATCAAGCACTCCAATACACACAAACATGCACAATTATAATAAACCTTTCCCATCGACGTACACATCGCAATTACAGCATTCAGCACATAGATATACAATTATAAAGGAATATTTCCAGTATTGACACTTTTACACCACGGAGTGCGTCACATCCTGCCCCTGTCAAGTCCTCGGGAAGCACTGTCGCACTAGGATGCTCGAGCGGGTTTGGTTCTCGAGGGAGTCGCCCAAAGCCGAACACCCTCGACTTCCAAGCGGAGCGCAGTGAGAGCGTTGTCCCGGGGGGGGGGGGGGGGGGGGACGTAAGCTGTTATGGAGGTCTGGACGGGGGGGTCCAGGCCGGCCAGTAAGACGGGGGCGGTCTTCCAGCCCTCGGCCCGACCAAGGCGTGGCCTCGTCAGCGTGTGGCACCATCCGTCCGTTGTCTAGCCAGAACGTGGCCTCGACCAGTACGTGGCACCATCAGATTCGTGATCCAGTTTTTGAAGCCCCGGGAGGGGGGAGGATCGTAGCTGGGAGGAGAGTCGGAGAGAGCGAGGAAAAGAGAAGGAAGGGAGGAAGGAAGAAGGGTACTGGAAACCCTGCCGGTTCAGTTACGTATGACCATTGCTGTTCAAAGTCTTAACAGCCCACTCGCAAGATGGGCGAGAGGAAAGTGTTATTAAACGCACACAGTACCCCATCATTGAATCAAGTCTTCTCACACGAATGCAGGTAAAAGAACGCATTAATCAACAGGTTATTAAAACAAATTGAATTATCTTCACCCTTCTTCACTCACGCTTAACGTTTTCCTTCCTTAGGAAATAAATCTACACAGCGGACTATAGCATAATAACTGCCACCACATTTGTTACAAATAATAATCAATGGCATAACTGTCACATTTTATAACACATTTCAAAATAACACAATCTTCAACCAAGCATCCGAACGACAAATCATGCGTCCGTACGCTGGTGAAACATTAAACCTCGTTCTCCTTGCACACAC
>CM031613.1:76706931-76714431 GCA_018398815.1 Conus ventricosus | reverse complement strand
CAGCACACACACCGTCTCGTTGGTACTGTGGTTATTGTTGTCTATGGTAGTGGTTACTTTCACCACGGTGGGAGAATGTTTGCACCATGTCTCTTGCTTTCTTTGTGTGTCTGTCGGCAATATAATATTTTTTTTCCATGAAAGATTTCTGGTTGATGTCAGCGAAACCCCATGCTTCAAGCAAGAGAGAATGTGGCTCGATATCGAATCGTGCAATTTTTGGTGAAGGACCAGGATCTTTGGTGAAGATCTGGATCTTTTGATGAAGACCGGATCTTTTGGTGGAGACTTGGATTTTTGGTGAAGATCTGGATCTGTTGGTGAAGAATCTCGGATCTTTTGGTGAAGACCGGATCTTTTGGTGAAGATCTGGATCTTTTGGTGAAGACCTGGATCTTTAGGTGTAGACCTGTTCTTCTTTTGATGAAGACCGGGATCTTTAGGTGAAGTTATCCATTCTGTATCGGGAAAGGGCTTCCGCGGTTCGAGTGACTTTCGCAATACCATACTCACCCGGAAAGACCCTTCCCCTCGCAAACGTTCCGAGGTCGTGACAACGACACCACGTAGACCTTTGGGCCAGTTCGGGGACAGAACAGAAGTTCACAAAATCATTTCCGGCTGCCGATCAGACAATGCGATGTTTCTTTGTGAGGCAAGTTCCATCTAAAAAAGAATTGCCCTTTCAGACCGGGTGATTCAAAACCCGCATTAGTCTCCACTGATTGTGAAGAAGGCCTTGTTTTGGCACCAGATCAATCTGTTGATGGACTGGTGTTAGAAAACGGAGCCATCAATGGTTTTGCAGGTTTGGGTTTTTGCGAGACACTGGGTGCACTACTGCGGGTGAAAGGGGAAATTTTTCGTCCTTCAAGACCAGTATCTAAACACTGTCCAAAAGTGTAGGTCGTTTGGAGGCAAGTTTGAAACGTTTCCGCTGGCGAAAATTTCAGTCGATAACACCGTACTACTCCGGGTTTTTTCTTACCGCCTGTGTTATTGATAACCCAGTCTGCGACTTGATCTTGGCCATTTTGCCAGGTGTCGCTACAGTACATGGTGGTGCTGGAGGATCGTTTGTTCCTTGTCTTGTGAGTACTAGATCAAACTCATAGAGCAGGAAAGGCTAACAAGCCCTAAAAGTCTCAAAACTGGATGAACTCCAGTTTTACCCCAGATGTTTAAAAGAAATGAAAGGGAAAAGACGAGACGCTGACGACAATACTTTCTGCTGCTAAACAGACTGTCACTGACGTGCAAACGACATACCTGACAGTAAAACTGTTTACCAATACGTTTATGACTGCAAATCGTTTGGAAGATGCATGTGAGCTTGCTAAACCAGTCAGCTGATAGGAAAACTGATGTGTACAAGGTCTTTACAGACAAAAAGCAAAGGCACGTTCCTTCAGTGAGGGATAAAGTCCTTGTATTACTCACTGATGAACATAACAAGCTTCGTGTTTATGTGGAAGGTCCTTTTCAGGTGGTCGAAAAACTTTCTGAAGTAAATTATAAGATAAAAATGCAAACACTGAGAAGGTATTTCATGTAAACATGTTGAAGAAGTATGTTGAACGTACAAATGTTGCCATCAATCATCGGTTGAGTGATATGTCCTGTGTCAGAATGTCAACCTCGGTGATGTCAGTGGAGGAAGGACTAGCGCACAGCCCAAACACACTCACAGCTTGCTTACGATCTCATTCAATATCATGCATTCGTCACATCAAACCACTAGTAAAGTCTATAATTTTACTACACATGTTCATAGAACAAACCCATCAATGAAATATGGAATCAAAGAAATAAAACATTCTCTCTTTCCTGAACTTCACAAAATCATTTATCTAAACATCATTAACTAACCCGGTATAAATAGATTTCTACTTTACCTGGCCAGGTGATCTTAACTATTCACGAATCACTGTCTTTTCTTTTCTTTTCTTTTCTTTTCACTGTCACTTTCACAACACGACACAACTGCTGGCACTGGGGTTGGTCTGATGGCGCCTGGTCAGGTGTGACTGGGTTTGGGGTTGGTCCCGTGGTTTCTGCTTGGCGAAGTGACGCTGCCAGGTATGAGGTCGAACCCCCGGTTAGGATAGAACAGTGACTATCAACATCGATCTGTTTCCCCTTTTTTTCTTCCTGCCATTAACGCATTGCACTCTCTCCTCTCTCTCTTCTAGTCTGCTCTTATCAAATGGACATGGTTGCTTTTCTTTTCTTTTTTTTTTCTCTTTCTTTTTCTCTTCATTAGTTAGCAACTCTCTCCACATCTCTCCTCAGTCCTTCCTCTGCAGACTATCTCATGCTAATCTCTCAACCCTTTGGGTTTTCTTCTCTCCTCCCCTCATCTCTCTCTCTCTCTGCCTTCTCTCCTGCAGAGCTCCACTCAGAACCTCCTCTCTCTATCTCTCTGTTCGTTCTCCTCTCGTTCTCCCGTTCTCTCACTCTACATCCTCTTTATTTGTTCCGATCCTCCAAAAAGGGCGGTACCATTGGTCAGTATTTTTACCGCCCTGACACCCTGAAGTTATCTCCCTCTTAATTTCCATTGGAATTTTAAATCATGACAGTCACGCCTACACGTCTTACTCTCTGTGGGGTCAATTGGTCATTTAATTGATTAGCTAGATTTCATCCCCACCACACACTACCTTCCCCCCTTCCCACTTAACTGGCGCCGGTGGCTTAAAATCGTGGAAAACTGTCACTCTAAAGTGGCTAGCTGAGTCTGGGTAAGGGGCCACGACGTCTGATTTAACAATGACGCTGGGTTCCACAAAATGGCCAGATGAGCCTGACCAGGGTCTACGACTCGTCTCGCTAGACATCGAGGCGTCGGTCAAACGGCTAGTCAGTCTGGGTGGATCGGGACCGTCTCCGTGAAGCCTCTCCCTAAGTTTTAATTCCCCATCCAAACCCGGGGCCCCCGGTTCGGGCGCCAAGATGTCGGGTTTTGGATTTTTCCAGTCGAAGGGGCCCGGCAAAACGGCCAATTTTGGGTTTTTGTGAATTTTGCCGGACACAAAACTGATGTTAAACATGACAGACATTTTCAGTGAGAATTTGTACCCAATGAAAAGTACAGGGAAGATAAAAGGTTATGAAACAGAAAATTGTAGGATGTTAAATCTACCGTCAGATAAATTTTGTCCCCCTTCTTTTCTGTTATAAAAGGTGAAACCTATGGGATGGGGTTCTGTCAAATGTTTTGTTACAATAAAACAGAACAGCCAAAGACTTTTGAAAGATTTTGGGGAGTGTTACGGCCCCCAGGTCAGTAACTGGTATTGAACCCCATAGTATTCAGTTAATTCTAAAAACCCTGCGAACCAGACCATACCCCCTCCCATTTCAAAAAAAAGAGGGGGTTGAGAGAGAAATCAATGTAATGTGGTTTTAAAGGTGATGAACCTTCTCATCTCCGTACGCTACAGTGGTTTTGGTGGACAAACCGAGGTTGTGTTTTTCTGCATCGTTACAAAAAATAAAAAAGATCACTGGTTGATGCGACCAATCCAGCATTGAAGAACCCCTTTGGTCGCTCTGGGAAAAAAGTATTTTGTGAAAGTAGATTTGATAAGGGTACTGGCAGTTTCCAATGGTTTAAGCTGCAAGGAAAAGACGGGTTTTCAAACACCTTTTGGTCTTTTCCATGGACAAAAAATCCCATTTGGTTTGCAAAATGCCCCACTTTTTTTTTTTGCCAGAATATGCGACCCCTGAAATCCATGAATTGGTGCAGCAGTTTTTTTTGATGACATTTTTTTGGGCAAAAAGTCATGGAGTGACCTCCTTTCTAACTTACGAGTGTTTTTTCAGACTCAGAAGTTTTGGTTTGCTCAAGACCATCAAAAATTCTTTGCCGGTTTTTTCAAACCTCGAGTTTTTGGTCACACATTTCGGGGAAAAAAAATGAGCCGGGGGGAAAAAAAAAAAAAAATGGAAAGATTTTTCCTTACATAAACCCAAAACAAAGAAAAGTCGGTCACTCATCGATTGTTGTCTTACTAAGACTTATGTACCCATTTTTGGCGTCCCTGACGGCCCTTTGACTAAACACGAAAGGGGGACGAAGAACAAAAGTTTGTGTGGTCTGATGAGTGCCAGAAGGCTTTGGGTGGTTCAAAACACCCTCAACTCATTTCCTGTTCTTTGTCACCCCCCTCTCAGAAGATTTTTTTTAAAGAACGATGCATTTCTAAAGGAATGGGGCGGTACTTTTGCAGGAAAAAAAATGCTTTGTTACCCCCGTCAATACCCCAGTAAGATTCTCAAAGCAAGGAAAAATATAACTTTTGAGAGAGAGTCTTGGCTATTGTATGGGGCAGTGGAATTCGCCAGGTTCTTACGGGAAGAAAGTTTCATTTTCAGACTGCCCATGGGCCATGACGTTCTTGAAACTAAACAAAGAACACAGGTTTTTAAAGGTCTTTGGATTGCAGAATTCCAGTTTACGTTGAACCAGTGCCTGGAACCAAAATGTCATGGCAGTTTGTTGTCACGGCTAAATTTTCATGGAAAAATGTAACTGTTTTCAAGGGAAAGACTATTCCTGTTTTTGTCTTTTTTAAAGGTTTACGGGTAAAATTTTTTGAGGTGCTTTTGTTGCTATTGACGTTTAAATCAAGTGGTATTTATGCATAATTTGTTTTGAAGTGCTATATGTTTTGCAAGCAAACGCTACTTGATTTTGATGTAATCATATTTATTTTTGGAAAAACAATGGAAAAAATAAAGTACTATTTATGTCAAATTTTTCTTGTAAAATGAATTTTAATTTTTGTGTAAAGAGCAAATAACTCTTAGAAATGATATATAATTTTTTTGATTGTGCAATGAGACAAACCAATTGTATTCATTTGTCTTTGTAACAATGGAAAAGATGTGATTTTTAAATGGCAAAAAAACATGTGGGGAAAAAAAATTTATGTTTAAACTATTTTTTTATTTTGTTTACATGTCTATTGAGAAGCATTACATTGGAAATATTCCTTTTTCATGGGGGTTTTTGAAACACGGTTGTGAGAAAAAGAAAAGGGAAAAATAGGTTCACACTTAATGGATAAACCAAAATTTGTCTTTTGAATTGTTAATTCCCTATTTTTTTTTATCCATTTTAATTTGTGAAATGTTTTTGTGAGATGTGGTGATCAATTTGAACTTTTTTTCTTTTAAAAAACTGAAGTTTGAAATATCCTATTTATGGTGGTCATGATGATTTATTTTATACGTTATTATTAAATTTTGGTGAATCATGTGTGATGGGACACATTTTGAGATTCATGCTGAAAATGTGTTTTTTTGAAGTTGTTATCCTTTAAAAAAATTTTTGGGGGAAATTTTTCATCCCAGGAGGGGGGTGTTGTACGTAGCCCCACTCAAGGCATGTGCGCTCCATCCATGTAGTTTGTGATATGAATCATTTTCCCCGTCCCCAATTAAAGGAAAATATTCGTGGCTTGAATAGTGTGCGGGCGTCCCAAAATAATTGTGAGGACCATTCAAGAACGAATGTGGTCATTTGGGTAAAGTGACCCCTGAGTGAGAGTTTAACAAGGGCGGTAAGGAAGGTGCTGGTCATGTGTTTTTGAACACTGGTAGCACTACTAGGAGAAGGGGGAAAAAGTCATTTTAACCCAGGAGGCCCAAGACTCGAACCCCAGGCGGTGGTCCTGTTTTTGACCCGCATTACCCGGTGAGCGATAGATAGTTGGGGAAAGCTACAGGGGGAAAACTAAAGAAGGGAAAAATTCAATGTTGAATGAGAAGCATTATTACCGAACTTATTCGTGTTTCAGCCCTTCACCCTTTTCCCCCCGCCCTTCACCCTTTATCTTTCCCCCGTGGGTGGTTAAGATGGCCCTGGGTGGGGAACCACCGGATTAGCCCCCCGCCGTACCAACTGGGGGGAGTTAAATCGTCATTTCGCAAGAGAAAAGAATCGCGGGAAAAGAAGTCGAGACTGTATTCCAGGCGGGAGGTTCGAGGGGCATTATGTTCAAAGAGAGACAGGGAATTGGAAAGGGGAATTTTTTTCTTGAGGCGGGGAGGTCCCAGTGATTTGGGAGTTTGTATTCTCCTGGGCCGGAAATTTTGGGGGATAAAGGAATGTGAAAGGCCATGCTTTAGAAGGGAAAAAGATTATTTTATTTCAGTGAAAAAGAGATACAAGTGTGAAGACTATTTTATCCTTTAGTGTAAAAGAGAACAAGTGGAAGCATTTTTTTCTCCAGTGTTAAAGGAGATACTGTGTGGATTGATTTGTCTTCGGTGTGAGGAGGAATACATGTGTGCGGGTTTATTTGTCTTCAGTGGGGAGGGTACAGGGGTAAAAACGTTTACAAGTTTTGTTTTGATTAGTAAAGTGTTTTCCCGGGAAAGGGGAAGGGGGGGGAAGAAAAACATTCGGGAGGCTCCCCTTTTTGGGGATTGGAAAAAGATTGCGTGTGCGATGGGTAAAAGCTGTCATGAATGGGGTAGCAAGAGTGACAGTGTGCAATCGTCCCTCCCCCCTCCCCCTCCTCCTTTCCCATCTCTTTTATCCTCAATCATCTCTCATCATTTTTCAGACTTTTTTTAAAGCAGCTACATAAAAATTGAACAAACAATTTTTTTCGGGTTCTTCAATTAAAAACAATCCGCAGTATGGGGAAAAAAAACAAACACACAAAAAAACAATCCAAACCCAAACCCCCATCCCAATTCCACCCTTTAGAAAGGATGCTGGGGTTATGACTTCGATCGCCCACCCCACCCCCTACCCCCCCCCCCACCCCCCCCCCCCACCATAAACCGGCGCCTTTCAGAGGGGGGGTTGGGTTTCACATGGATCAATGGGGGGGGGTGGGGGGGTGGGCAGTGGAAAGGGGGGGGGGGGGGGGGCAGGGGGGGGGGGGGGGGGTGTTGGAGGGGTGTTGGGGGGGCGCCTTTTTGTGTCCCCCTTTTTAGTGAAGCCTCAGCGGGGGGGGGCGGATAACGAATGGGGCTAAGGGGGATAAAAGAGATGTTCTGTAAGGGAACAGAATTGAAAACGCTGCCTCTGGTTTGGGGGCGTCTCCCCTTCCTGCCCCCAGCCCCCCCCCCCCCCCCCCCCACCCCCCCCCACAACATACACACAAGAAACCACACACACCACAACACCACCCCGCGCCAACACACACGCGCGCCGCACGCACAACACACACACACACACACCACACACACCACCCACACACACACACCACACACACACACAAACAAAACAAACACACACACACACACCAAACACACCACACACACCAACACCACACACACACACACAAGCGCGCACGCACGCACGCACGCGCCACACCACACCACAACACACACACACAACACACCACACCACAACACACCACACCACACCGCACACACACGCTCGTATGGTACTGGGTTTTCTGCTTGTCTTGGGAGTGGTTACTTTCACCCCGGGGGGAAATGTTTGCACCCGTCTCTTGCTTTCTTTGTGGT
>CM031613.1:76699431-76701931 GCA_018398815.1 Conus ventricosus | reverse complement strand
AGATGTAGCGGAGGGGGGGGGGGGGGGGGGGGGGGGGGGAGGAGGAAAGTGACCGTAAAGATCGGGACAGTAGTCGATGGTAGAGAGGGTAAAAGTTTCACTTCGTGAAACGCTTGCAGCGTCAATGATTTCGGGCGAAAAAGAAAAGAAAAGAGGTGGGACTGATAGGTCGATGTCGTCATCGTCACTCCCCTCCCCTCACTCTCCGCCTTTCCCTACTCCACCCTGAGTCCCCTTTCCTTCGTTCTACTTTCTGTGCACAACTGTACAGTGTGCAAAACTGTTTTTGGAAAAGAAAATGGCCTTGAAATGAGGAAAAATCAGATTCAGTCAGATGCTGAACTCGTGGAAAATAATATGGACATGTATTCTGTGATGCCATTGTACCAGTATTCACAGTAGTGTTGTCAATGTTATCATACAACACACCCAAAGCTATGAAGACAGGAGAAAAAGGGAGAAAAAAGCAAGCGGATTAATCAACCAATATAAAAACATGAAGAACCGCCACTATTTGCTTCGCTTTGGGATGGGTTACACTCCATGAATGCTGTCGCTATTTATTTGCCTATTCATTCATTGTCATTGTAGCAAGGCCAAGTTGAGACTGGCGATCATGAGGAAACTTGAGGGGACGGACTGGGGGGCTGACGAACGTATCCTGAAGAGACTCTATACAGGGAGAGTCCGACCAGTAGTTGAGTACGGGACGTCAGCATGGGCATCAGCTGCAAAGTCTAACCTCGACCATCTCAATAAGATACAGAACCAAGCTCAGCGTGTCATAACTGGCGCCATGAGATCCACCCCAATCCTGAAGATGGAAGAGACCACTGGGCTACAGTCATTGGAGGACAGAAGGGACACAAAGATCCTCATCCAAGCAGCAAAATTCAAACACCTTGAAAACCATCTAATGAATAAACAGAATGAGCAGACCCACCAAGAGCCGGTTGAAAAGAGGCAGCTTCATCCACCAGTCAAGACGCCTTGAAAGACACACCCCAGTCTTGATGGAACATGAAGCAAAGCCTATCCCGGCAAATGTCACCCACCCATCTTGGAAGAGGCAGGTGTTCCCAACAGTCGTCACCAGAATTCCGGAGTGGAGAAGAGAGGAATACAGTCAGACACCCAAAGGAAGGCTCTGGCCATGGAGTACATCTGCAACCAGTATCCCCAGGAAGACTGGACCCATGTCTTCACAGATGGCTCCGCCACAGAGGCAACGAGGGATGGTGGAGCTGGAATCTTCCTCCGATACAAAGACGGAGATGAAGAAATTGCAATTCCAACAGGAAAATACTCCACCAACTTCCGAGCTGAGCGAGAAGCCCTCTGTGAGGCAGCCACAACAGTCTTGCAGAACTCCAAAAGAACAACGGGGCAGGTGGTGGTCTTCTCTGACGCTCTCTCCGTGCTCCAAGCCCTCAAGAACTCCCGCTGAACCATCTCACTTCAGCCCTTGTTGCCCTGAGTGCCAGAGTGGAGAAAGTGGTGATACAATGGGTACCAGCACACTGTGGCATCAGAGGCAATAAAAAGCGGACATTCTGGCAAAAGACGGTGCACAGAAGGAGCAGGCCAACAACCTGGTGTCATACGATGAAATTAGGACAATCATCAAGGCACAACAAGGAATAAAATGGCCCTCCTGCATCCCAAATACAACCCAGAAGACAGATACCATTTGCTGGGACGACGGGAACAGGTCAAGATCTTCTGCCTGAGGACTGGACACAATCGCCTGCACCACCACATGCACACAAAATTTGGCATTGGACAGAGTGGAGAGTGCCCTTGTGGTGAGGGACCAATGACAACTGACCACATCCTTCAAGTCTGTACGACGTATGCAGCATCCAGGAGAAAGTACTGGCCAACACCGACAGCAGTGGAAGCCAAGCTGTACGGCACCCTGGAGGAACTGCGACGGACGGCAGCCTTCATCGAGGACACCGGGCTGCTCATCTAACGGAATGGCGAACGAGGAAGAAGAAGAAGAATTCATTGTTATTATATCTTTTTTTTCTCTCCATCCCACATCAATGACGCCACAAACGCTCCAACATTGCCTATTCTATTTATGGAAACAAGGCCGGAGAGTGGAGTGTATAATATGTTGGAGGGGAGGGGGGGGGGGTACTTGAGGTGCCGGTGTTTGGCGGCAGCCTTGCTGTCTGTCGTCCTGTGTGTGTTTCAGCCCTTGGCGGCGGTGGATGGGTCTTGGACATGGGTTTGAGGAGATAAAGAGCAGGCTGTGTGGAGAGACAGAATGGAATCTGCCGCCATTGCTCTTGGGGGGCAGGTCTTTTTTGCCTTCTGTTTCTTCTCACTCCTTTTATTCTCAAGTGGTCTTATTTCTTCTTTCTGCTGCTGTGTTGCAAGTGCTGGCACTGCCAACAGAAAGGCAGCAACAATCATTACAACGTTAACGACCACAATTTAGTCAACTGCTGTGGCTGTTGGTACTACTAATATACTGCCATTGCTGGTTCTG
>CM031613.1:76681931-76686931 GCA_018398815.1 Conus ventricosus | reverse complement strand
AGGTTCCGTGTGTGAACGCACGCATAACATCTTGCACACACGTAAAATCCCATCACCAACTTTCTGAAGAGAAGGCCAGTTTGGCCGTTGGTATGGATGACACGTTTACACATAGCATGCACCCTGCATGAGAAATGGAAAGAATGAAGAACGTAAGGAAAATGAGTGATCGATATTGAACGATACTGACTGGATGACACGGAAAACGACTGAATGAAGCGCCAGCTGCAGCCTTCAGTCGGCACTAAACCCAGGTAGGCAGCCCGTTGTGTAAACGAGTGTTGATTGTAAAGCGCTTAGAGCTTGGCCTCTAGCCGAGAATAGGCGCTATATAAGTATTCATTATTATTATTATTATTATTATTATTATTATTATATTATTATTATCATCATCATTCTTATTAGTATATTATTTGTTGTATATATTTTGTCGTGTGTTGTCCCCCCCCCACACCCCACCCTCCTCTTTCCTTCCCGATTCGCTTCCACTGCCTTGCTTTCTGTCCTGTCTGCCAAATTTCTGGCTCCCTTTCCTGTCTCGCTGTCCCAATCCTGCCTCCCTTTCCTGTCTCGCTGTCCCATTCCTGCCTCCCTTTCCTGTCTCGCTGTCCCATTCCTGGCTATCTTTCCAGTCTCCGCTGTCCCATTCCTGTTCTCCCTTTCCTGTCTCGCTGTCCCATTCCTGCCTCCCTTTCTGTCTCGCTGTCCCATTCCTGGCTATCTTTCCTGTCTCGCTGTCCCATTCCTGTCTCCCTTTCCTGTCTCGCTGTCCCATTCCTGGCTATCTTTCCTGTCTCGCTGTCCCATTCCTGCCTCCCTTTCCTGTTTCGCTGTCCCATTCCTGGCTATCTTTCCTGTCTCGCTGTCCCATTCCTGTCTCTCCTTTCCTGTCTCGCTGTCCCATTCCTGCCTCCCTTTCCTGTCTCGCTGTCCATTCCTGGCTATCTTTCCTGTCTCGCTGTCCCATTCCTCTGCCTCCCTTTCCTGTCTCGCTGTCCCATTCCTGGCTATCTTTCCTGTCTCGCTGTCCCATTCCTGTCTCCCTTTCCTGTCTCGCTGTCCCATTCCTGTCTCCCTTTCCTGTCTCGCTGTCCCATTCCTGTCTCCTTTTCCTGTCTCGCTGTCCCATTCCTGCCTCCCTTTCCTGTCTCGCTGTCCCATTCCTGCCTCCCTTTCCTGTCTCGCTGTCCCATTCCTGCCTCCCTTTCCTGTCTCGCTGTCCCATTCCTGCCTCCCTTTCCTGTCTCGCTGTCCCATTCCTGCCTCCCTTTCCTGTCTCGCTGTCCCATTCCTGCCTCCCTTTCCTGTCTCGCTGTCCCATTCCTGCCTCCCTTTCCTGTCTCGCTGTCCCATTCCTGCCTCCCTTTCCTGTCTCGCTGTCCCATTACCAATTTGTTTGGTCAAATTCCTGCCTCCCTTTCCTGTCTCGATGTGCCATTCCCCATTTGGGGAGCCGGAATAGCTCAGTTGCTAGAGCACCGGACTCGTAATCTTGGTGATCCTGGGGTTGCGGGTTCGAACCTCCGCCGGGCGTTTCGGTTCAAGGGGATTTTTCCCTCGGAGTTAACATTGGTTCTGACTCCATTTCCCATACAGTCCTTCGAATGAGACTATAAACCGAGGTTCCGTGTGTGAACGCACGCATAACATCTTGCACACACGTAAAATCCCATCACCAACTTTCGGAAGAGTAGGTCAGTTTGGCCGTCGGTATGGATGACACGTTACACATAGCATGCACCCTGCGTGAGAAATGGAAAGAATGAAGGAAGTAAAGAAATTGAGTGAACGATACTGACTGGATGACACGGGAAACGACTGAATGAAGCGCCAGCTGGCAGCTCTTTAGTCGGCACTACCCAGGTAGGCAGCCCGTTGTGTAAACGAGTGTTGATTGTAAAGCGCTTAGAGCTTGGTCTCTAGCCGAGAATAGGCGCTATATAAGTATTCATTCATTCATTCTTCTCTTCTTCTGCATACACAGGCTGATACTCCTGCGGACACTTCCTGCATAGACAGGCAGGTATTAATCCCATCTGCTTAACAAAGGCAGTGGAGTGTTGTTTGTATGACCGTTTTTTCTTATCCCGCCATTAAGGCAGCCATACTCCATCTTCAGGGAAGGTGCATGCTATGTGTAACGTGTCATCCATACCAACGGCCAAACTGGCCTTCTCTTCCGAAAGTTGGTGATGGGATTTTACGTGAGTGCAAGATGTTACGCGTGCGTTCACACACGGAACCTCGGTTTATAGTCTCCTTCGAAGGACTGTATGGGAGGAGTCAGATCCAATGTGAACTCCGAGGGAAAAATCCCCCATGTACCGAAACGGCCCGGCAGAGATTCGGACCCACAACCCTTGGATTACGAGTCCGGCGTTCTACCAACTGAGCTATTCCGGTCCCCCGTTCTTCCTTTTTCCTCACTTTGTAATCCACCCGTCCTCTTTTTCTGGCATCCCTTTTTCTTCCTGTCTGTTCCATTTCCTTTCTAATGTCTCTCGCCCTTCTCCTCCCGCGCGTCCTTGTCCCATTCTTTCCCTGTGTTTTGCTTGTCCTTTTTACCAGCTCCTTTTTTTTTTTTTTTTTTTTTTAACCAAAATCCACCTCGTGTCTTGCTTTTTTTTTCTTATTTTTACCTTTCCATACCTTTGTCTCTCTTGACTTAACTCTGTTCTCTTCCCAGAGTTTTGGTCTCACCAATTTCCCTTTGGTTATTCTGTCACAGTATCCCGTTGTGTCTGGCCATTCTCCTTCTGTGCTGTATCCTCTGTCTCCTTATGTTTCGCCCTTCCCCTTCTACACAGTGTGTCCTGTTTCTCCCCCTTTTGGTCTCCTCGTGTCTCTTCCCTACGCTCTGTTCTATGCTGGCGAAATTGTGTATCATTCTTCACTCATTCTCCCGCTTACATGGCCTTTCCCCTCCTCTGATTCACTGCTTTTTTTTTTCTTCCCTTTATGTGCTAAAAAGTAGCGATGATTTCTATCAGGGAGGGGTGGGGGGGGGGGGGGGTATTTACTTTGTTTAGGGGGAAAAAGACCACAAAAAACCTATTTAGAGAAGATTTTCTTTCCCATTCGTGGCTGTCATGATTTCTATCAGGGAGGGGGGGGGGGGGGGGGGGGGTATTTACTTTGTTTAGGGGGAAAAAGACCACAAAAAAACCTATTTAGAGAAGATTTTCTTTCCCATTCGTGGCTGTCATATACAGCATTTATCTTGTTTACATCAAGGCTTAAAGAGACTATGACAGAAAAGAAGATGATTCAGAAACTGAATATTTCAATCTGTCTGTCTGTCTGTCTGTCTGCCTGTCTGTCTGTCTGTCTGTCTGTCTGTCTGTCTCTTTCTCTCTCTCTCTCTGTCTGTCTGTCTGTCTGTCTGTCTCTCTCCATCCATCTCCAGACTTATGCGATACATTGTATGCCATGTTATGTTGCAATTGCAGACCCTAATCAGGACGGAGAACGCACATGATAAAAAACGACAACACTAATGCTAACTTTGTCTCCCATCCTCACCCCCTTTGCCCCCCTCTCTCTCTCTCTCTCTCTCTCTCTCTCTCTCTCTCTCTCTCTCTCTCTCTCTCTCTCTCTCTTTCGAAGGGGCTATGGCCTTTACGAATAAAAAAACGTCTACGTCTCTCTCTCTCTTCTCTCTCTCTCTCTCTCGCTCAAGTTTTCTTTCTCTCCCACCCTTTCTCAGGATGGTCAGTAATCTATATGGATCTGAACTCATATCATCATATCCTTTAACGAAACTGTCACAGCAAACCAACATCATTGGTGTTCTCCCCGTCCCTCCTTTCCTCTGTCTGTGCGTGCGTTAGTGGTGTGTGTGTGTGTTAGTCTCTGTGTGTGTGTGTGTGTGTGTGTGTGTGTGTGTGTGTGTGTGTGTGTGTGTGTGTGTGTGCGCGCGCGTGTGTGTATGTGTGTGTGTGTGTGTGTGTGTGTGTGTGTGTGTGTGTGTGTGTGCGTGCACACTAAAGCCATCACACCACCGATGACACTCCGACCTTTCATTACTCCCGCCTAAGGTAGATCTCAACGTCCTCTGACCAGGCAGCATCAGTAATACCGAAGCGTGGGGGGGGTGGGGGGGGGGGGGGGTGGGAACAGCTCAGTGGCAGATCGCGCCGGACTCGTAATCTTGGTGATCCTGGGTGTAGCGGGTTTGAATCTCCGCTGGGGCCGTTTCGGTACAGGGGGATTTTTCACTCGAAGTTAGCGTTGATTCTGTCTCCCATTTCTCATAAAGTCCCTCGAAGAAGATTATAATAAACCGAGGTTCCGTGTGTGACGCACGTTTAACATCTTGCACGCACGTCAAATCCCATCGATCACCAACTTTCGGAAGAGAAGGCCAGTTTGGCTGTTGGTATGGGTGACACGTTACACATAGCATACACCTTCCCCGAAGTTGGAGTATGGCTGCCTTAATGGCGGGATAAAAAAAAAGGTCATACACAACAACCTCCACTGCCCTTGTTGGGTAGATGGGGTTAATCCTTGCCTGTATATACAGGGAGTGTCTGCAGGTAGTATCAGCCTGTGTACACAGGGGGTGGGGGTGGGGGTGGGGGATACGAAGCGTGAGACAGAACAGATTGGAGGAAGAAACGAAAAAGACAAGCAGGTGGGGTTGGATTGGGTACACGATATCTCCACCGTCGCTCAGCATCAAACACATGCGGGTATCTCGGGTGGAATACCCGAGGCGAAAGGAACAGAGGCTTCCGAAGGGCAATTGGCACCAGGACCTTGAGGTGGACACCAGACAGACGGGCTGAACCTGGAACCAGCCGGAGAAGGATAGCCCAGGACAAAAAACTCTCGGTGGTCCATTGTTACGGGGGGGGGGGGGGGGGGGGGGGGGTGCTTGGAAGTACTATGGTGTATGTTTTCTATCTTGGCGGGATATATTATATATATATATATATATATGTATATATTATATATATATATATATATATATATATATATTATATTATTTTTTTTTT
>CM031613.1:76669431-76676931 GCA_018398815.1 Conus ventricosus | reverse complement strand
GCCTAAATGAAAAGAAAAAAAGTCTTACCTGCTGGGGCATCTGTTTCGTTATGAAAAGCCCCAGATACGTAGAAGAAAGCTATGACGGATGCAGGATCTTAAGAAGCGAACGTTTTTCTTAGAAGTAGGATCGATTTCTGAGAATATACTAACACGTCAGCAATCGTTTGGAATGCTGTTCGTCTTTAGTGCTATGAGTTTCTGAAGGTTACCCCTTCCTTTCCTCAGGTTGATCACGTTTGTGGCGTCTTTACCAATCATCTTTGGCACTTGAAAACTGCAGGCATTCGTTTTAATCAATTTCAGGAATATAGAATGGCACTCCAGTGAAACTGAAAGGCCCGGAGAATGTTAATAGAAAACGATCATTGTCACGAAGACGTGGTTTGTGTTTCGCAGCGAAAATGGCATCACTGGCTTTACCAAGGTGTTTCTGCAATGACTGAAAACATTCGTTATATTCATGTTGACACTATTGAGAAAAGTGTTAATCAATAAATTGCAATAAGAAAACTACCAGCCGTGGAATACGCATACAAAGCAGTGAGAGAAAAGGCATATAGAATCTTATATCGATTGAACAGAAAACGCTTTAAAGCAAAACTATTCAAAGAAAAAAAATGGCATTTATCATACACGTAATGAACTAATAGCAACAGAAGAAAAAAAAAACTATCGACCCTCTCATATCAAAAGGCCATTAGAAAAAAAATTGTATCAATTGAAAGCAGACAGCTTTTGAAGGAAAAAAAAAAGAAAACAAAAACAAAACAAAAAACAATACAGCTACAGAGAAGACTAACGGCGATCATTCACATTCATATCTGAAGACTGCTTCATGACACCTCGGAAGATAAGATGATGAACCAAAAGAACCAACTAAAAAAATTGCTTAATTAATGTGTCTATTTTGTTTTCTCAAGTTGCTTATTTTCCTCGCTAATTTCGCTGTATTTTTGTCCGTTTCATATCTCGGATGAAGACGTTTTTACTGTAAAAAGAGACCCGTCACCTCGGATTTGGGCGAAGAGGGAAAGTACAAAACAGGGCGACGTACTCGATAGAGACAATATTTCATTGCAGCGGCCAAGTAGAATATAGCACAGAGGAAAAGCTCAGAATGTATGTGTGTGTGTGTGTGTGTGGTGTGTGTGTGTGTGTGTGTGTGTGCGTGCGTGCGTGCGTGCGTGCGTGCGTGCGTGCGTGCGTTGCGTGCGTGCGTGTGTGTCAAAGGAGTATTGAGAGAGATACAAACAGACAGAGAGACAGACAGACAGACAGACAGACAGAAAGAAGGACAGACGAGAAGACAGACAGATTGACACGCACGCGCGTACGCGCGCGCGCACACACACACACACCACGCACGCACGCACGCACGCACGCACGCACGCACGCACGCACGCACGCACGCACGCACGCACACACACACACACACACACACACACACACACACAGAACGATTAAGGGCATGGAAGGTCGAGAAATGGAAATGACAGTGATTCTGACGGGAGAATCAGATGGAGCACAAGCCAAGCGAAGGTCACACGAGCATAAGCCAACAGAGATAACGTTGGCCCCGATTAGATATTGCCGTGCCAGAACAATAACGTCCCATGAGCGTAAAGCGGAGTTCGCTTAAGATCTGGCCAAATGAGCTGTACGTAATGAGCCGACCTTTTTGCCTTCTGTTCTTTGTTGGATGGCAATGACCAGGACATCGTTAATCAGCACAAGGTAAGGGAAAACAAAAACAGCAATAACAACAACAACAACAACAACAACAACAACAACAGCGGCGGCGGCAGCAGCGGGTAAAAGCAGAATAAAACAGCTGCAGCAACAACATCGATACGAATACAACAGTAGAGCATCGATAAAGTCAACATTTGATGATGATGATGATGATGATGATGATGATGATGATGATCATGATCATGATGATCATGATCATGATCATGATCATGATGGTGATGATGATAATGATGAGAATAACATCGACGTAAATAATGAAGTGGAATAACAACGACCCGGTGGTAAAAAGAAAAGTACCTGAAGTTTGACGTTTTATTTCGTTTTATTGGACGTTTTGTGTTATCTATCTATTCATTTTAATGTATTTCGTATTGTGTTAACTTCCGTATCCTCTCAGTGTCAGTACTCCCACGTCGCTCTGTCTGTCTGTCTGTCTGTCTGTCTGTCTGTCTGTCTGTCTGTTTGTCTCTCTCTCTCTCTCTCTCTCTCTCTCTCTCTCTCTCTCTCTCTCTCTCGCACTCTCTCTCCTTCCTCTTCTTCTTTTTCTTTCTTTCTTTCTTTCTTTCTTTCTTTCTTCTTCTTCTTCTTCGTCTTCTTCTGCTGCTTGTTCTTCGTGGAGAGGTGCATGGGTGGGTGGGTGGGTGGGTGGGATGGGGTGGGAGAAAGAAGGAGGAGGGTGAGAGAGGAAAAGCAATGATGATTGTGTGTGTGTGTGTGTGTGTGTGTGTGTGTGTGTGTGTGTGTGTGAGAGAGAGAGAGAGAGAGGAGAGAGAGAGAGAGGGGGGGGGTGGGGGTGGGGGGGGAGGGACAGTGGAATCTTGGTTCTTTTTACTTGAAGGAAGAGTGGGATGTGAGCTAACCCAAAGTCTTGTTCGAGGACACTCGTGATATTATGACACTTCCCCATAAAACTTACATGACGTACAGAGATCACAACCTCCGAACAGCACCAGTAGAAAGTTAGCGAGAAACCTTTTCTTTCCTTCGTTAGTTTGTACATCAACCCCTGTACCCTGTCTGTCTCCAGCTTTTCCGCTCCATTACTTTGTACATCAACCCCTGT
This sequence comes from Conus ventricosus, assembly GCA_018398815.1. Lineage (NCBI taxonomy): Eukaryota > Metazoa > Mollusca > Gastropoda > Neogastropoda > Conidae > Conus > Conus ventricosus. The sequence goes on along the minus strand of CM031613.1, from coordinate 76,674,113 downwards.
ACCCTGTCTGTCTCCAGCTTTTCCGCTCCATTACTTTGTACATCACCCCCTGTACCATGTCTGTCTCCAGCTTTCCATCTCCATTACTTTGTACATCAACCCCTGTACCATGTCTGTCTCCAGCTTTTCCTCTCCATTACTTTGTACATCAACCCCCTGTACCCTGTCTGTCTCCAGCTTTTCCTCTCCATTACTTTGTACATCAACCCCCTGTACCCTGTCTGTCTCCAGCTTTTCCTCTCCATTACTTTGTACATCAACCCCCTGTACCCTGTCTGTCTCCAGCTTTTCCTCTCCATTACTTTGTACATCAACCCCTGTACCCTGTCTGTCTCCAACTTTTCGCTCCATTACTTTGTACATCAACCCCTGTACCTGTCTGTCTGCAGCTTTTCCGCTCCATTACTTTGTACATCAACCCCCTGTACCCTGTCTGTCTCCAGCTTTTCCGCTCCATTACTTTGTACATCAACCCCCTGTACCCTGTCTGTCTGCAGCTTTTCCGCTCCATTACTTTGTACATCAACCCCTGTACCCTGTCTGTCTCCAGCTTTTCCGCTCCATTACTTTGTACATCAACCCCTGTACCATGTCTGTCTGCAGCTTTTCCTCTCCATTACTTTGTACATCAACCCCTGTACCCTGTCTGTCTCCAGCTTTTCCGCTCCATTACTTTGTACATCAACCCCTGTACCCTGTCTGTCTCCAGCTTTTCCGCTCCATTACTTTGTACATCAACCCCCTGTCTGTCTCCAGCTTTTCCGCTCCATTACTTTGTACATCAACCCCCTGTACCCTGTCTGTCTCCAGCTTTTCCGCTCCATTACTTTGTACATCAACCCCCTGTACCCTGCTGTCTCCAGCTTTTCCGCTCCATTATTTTGTACATCAACCCCCTGTACCCTGTCTGTCTCCAGCTTTTCCTCTCCATTACTTTGTACATCAACCCCCTGTACCCTGTCTGTCTCCAGCTTTTCCGCTCCATTACTTTGTACATCAACCCCCTGTACCCTGTCTGTCTCCAGCTTTTCCGCTCCATTACTTTGTACATCAACCCCTGTACCATGTCTGTCTGCAGCTTTTCCTCTCCATTACTATGTACATCAACCCCCTGTACCCTGTCTGTCTCCAGCTTTTCCGCTCCATTACTTTGTACATCAACCCCTGTACCCTGTCTGTCTCCAGCTTTTCCGCTCCATTACTTTGTACATCAACCCCCTGTCTGTCTCCAGCTTTTCGCTCCATTACTTTGTACATCAACCCCCTGTACCCTGTCTGTCTCCAGCTTTTCCGCTCCATTACTTTGTACATCAACCCCCTGTACCCTGTCTGTCTCCAGCTTTTCCGCTCCATTATTTTGTACATCAACCCCTGTACCCTGTCTGTCTCCAGCTTTTCCTCTCCATTACTTTGTACATCAACCCCTGTACCATGTCTGTCTCCAGCTTTTCCTCTCCATTACTTTGTACATCAACCCCCTGTACCATGTCTGTCTCCAGCTTTTCCTCTCCATTACTTTGTACATCAACCCCCTGTACCATGTCTGTCTCCAGCTTTTCCTCTCCATTACTTTGTACATCAACCCCCTGTACCATGTCTGTCTCCAGCTTTTCCTCTCCATTACTTTGTACATCAACCCCCTGTACCATGTCTGTCTCCAGCTTTTCCTCTCCATTACTTTGTTCATCAACCCCCTGTACCTGTCTGTCTCCAGCTTTTCCTCTCCATTACTTTGTACATCAACCCCCTGTACCATGTCTGTCTCCAGCTTTTCCTCTCCATTACTTTGTACATCAACCCCCTGTACCATGTCTGTCTCCAGCTTTTCCTCTCCATTACTTTGTACATCAACCCCTGTACCCTGTCTGTCTCCAGCTTTTCCTCTCCATTACTTTGTACATCAACCCCTGTACCCTGTCTGTCTCCAGCTTTTCCGCTCCAATACTTTGTACATCAACCCCCTGTACCCTGTCTGTCTCCAGCTTTTCCGCTCCATTACTTTGTACATCAACCCCTGTACCCTGTCTGTCTCCAGCTTTTCCGCTCCATTACTTTGTACATCAACCCCTGTACCCTGTCTGTCTCCAGCATTTCCGCTCCATTACTTTGTACATCAACCCCTGTACCATGTCTGTCTGCAGCTTTTCCGCTCCATTACTTTGTACATCAACCCCTGTACCATGTCTGTCTCCAGCTTTTCCGCTCCATTACTTTGTACATCAACCCCCTGTACCCTGTCTGTCTGCAGCTTTTCCGCTCCATTACTTTGTACATCAACCCCTGTACCATGTCTGTCTCCAGCTTTTCCGCTCCATTACTTTGTACATCAACCCCTGTACCCTGTCTGTCTCCAGCTTTTCCGCTCCATTACTTTGTACATCAACCCCTGTACCATGTCTGTCTCCAGCTTTTCCTCTCCATTACTTTGTACATCAACCCCCTGCACCACGTCTGTCTCCAGCTTTTCCTCTCCATTACTTTGTACATCAATCCCCTGTACCATGTCTGTCTCCAGCTTTTCCTCTCCATTACTTTGTACATCAACCCCCTGTACCCTGTCTGTCTCCAGCTTTTCCGCTCCATTACTTTGTACATCAACCCCTGTACCCTGTCTGTCTCCAGCTTTTCCGCTCCATTACTTTGTACATCAACCCCTGTACCATGTCTGTCTCCAGCTTTTCCTCTCCGTTACTTTGTTGCTGTCTGTCTCCAGCTGGCGTCATCTCCTCATTACCCCATGTCAAGGCAGATAGGCCTCATTAATTGACGCTTCACGAATGGAGATGAGAGATTAATCAGTTGGCTTGTGTGTCAGTCAGGTTGTTTAGGATTGTGCTTCATTTGGAGTCAGTTAGTTCTATGCATAGAGATGTACTTTAAGAATTGTGTGAATGAATGACTTGTGAGTTGATTTTAACGTGGTGACAGCCCGGATGTGGCCCTTTGTGGTCGGCTGGGCTATAAGCAACATTATCTTATCTTATCTAGTTCTGTGCAGGTTTATCTTTCTTTTTTTTTCAACCTACGTGAATGGGCCATATCGACCAGGTTTCTGACGATGATGGTGATGATGTTGCTAAGAAGATACGTGTTTACCACTTTAGGATAGGTTGCTGGTTTTATTTACGACTTGAAGCGATAAGCGTTTGATTGCGAGTCTGAGACGCTGTACCGCTTGTGTGCAGGAGGTTGGGGAGGAGTAGGGGTGTGATGGTGATGGAAGTGTGGGCGCATGTATCGTAGGTGATGATTGTGACGATTAAGATAACGCAAGTGGAACCTGTATTTACGACCTATTAAAATTTGAGAAGGAAGTCTGGGGGGGGGGGGGGGGGGGGGGACACGGGTGTTAGGTGTGACATCGGGAATAAACCTAGAACAGACAGTGTCCATAAAAGCAGTTCGTTAAAGGCGAGGAACGAGTCACTTGTACGCATGTTTAACATGCACAGACACACCTCAGTACCGTGAGTAACTTACTCCAGGAGACTGAAAAAGGGGTCCTTTATTGCAGAGTGTCAGTACAGAAAGATCTTCTAGTACAATGAGCATCATCATTTTCAATTCCATGTACAACCACTGAACCAATTGTAAAAAAAAAAAGGGAGAAGAGTAAAGACAAGTTATGTACAACGGTGATGCGGTGAAGCAATAAAGAGAATGATAAGAGGAAGACGAAGTCATGTTGGAAGACGCATTATAGGAAAGCCACACTGTGTAGAATCAGGGATGAGAGGAAGACGAAGTCATGTTGGAAGACGCATTATAGGAAAACCACACTGTGTAGAATCAGGGATGAGGGGAAAGCGAAGTCATGGTGGAAGACGCATTATAGGAAAACCACACTGTGTGGAATCAGGGATGAGGGGAAAGCGAAGTCATGGTGGAAGACGCATTATAGGAAAACCACACTGTGTAGAATCAGGGATGAGGGGAAAGCGAAGTCATGTTGGAAGACGCATTATAGGAAAACCACACTGTGTAGAATCAGGGATGAGGGGAAAGCGAAGTCATGTTGGAAGACGCATTATAGGAAAACCACACTGTGTAGAATCAGGGATGAGGGGAAAGCGAAGTCATGGTGGAAGACGCATTATAGGAAAACCACACTGTGTAGAATCAGGGATCAGGGGAAAGCGAAGTCATGGTGGAAGACGCATTATAGGAAAACCACACTGTGTAGAATCAGGGATGAGGGGGAAAGCGAAGTCATGGTGGAAGACGCATTATAGGAAAACCACACTGTGTGGAATCAGGGATGAGGGGAAAGCGAAGTCATGTTGGAAGACGCATTATAGGAAAACCACACTGTGTAGAATCAGGGATGAGAGGAAGACGAAGTCATGGTGGAAGACGCATTATAGGAAAACCACTGTGTAGAATCAGGGATGAGAGGAAGACGAAGTCATGGTGGAAGACGCATTATAGGAAAACCACACTGTGTAGAATCAGGGATGAGGGGAAAGCGAAGTCATGTTGGAAGACGCATTATAGGAAAACCACACTGTGTAGAATCAGGGATGAGGGGAAAGCGAAGTCATGGTGGAAGACGCATTATAGGAAAACCACACTGTGTAGAATCAGGGATGAGAGGAAGACGAAGTCATGTTGGAAGACGCATTATAGGAAAACCACACTGTGTAGAATCAGGGATGAGAGGAAGACGAAGTCATGTTGGAAGA
>CM031613.1:76646931-76664431 GCA_018398815.1 Conus ventricosus | reverse complement strand
TAACCTCGTAAACAGTGGGTGAATGTTGCCGGGTCAGCGTTTTTGGCACGAGGAGTGCATTTGCCATGTGGACTACCTACGCCACGTGCATCAATGTGAATTGCAACTCAATGTGGCCCCCATTGTGGGGCTATAAAATTCCAAACCCCAAAAGTTCTAATCATCCCTTCAGAGGCGCCAACATAATGCCGAGACTTTCTCGTCAAGATCGTTGCATAGCAATGGGGCAACTGAGGCCGGGGTTCCAATGAGGCAGGTCGCTATCGCATTCGGAGTCCACATTTCCACCGTCTATCGCCTTCTGGACCGCTTTCAAGCAAGAAACACCACTGATGACAGACCAAGGAGCGGCAGACCGAGGGTCCCACAGCAGCCCAAGACCGCCATCTTCTTCGTCAGCATCGACGGGGGCCTTACCAAACCGCTGCCAACACAGCCAGGAACACCGTCGGCAACCATGGCAGGCCAATCAGCAACAGGACCGTGCGTCGCCGACTGAACACAGTTGGTCTCCAATGCAGGCGTCCAGCCGGCGACCTATCCTGACACTCCAGCATCGCCAGAACGTCTGCAGTGGGCACAGATCCACGTGCATTGGCGCCATCGGGACTGGGGCCGAGTCCTCTTCAGTGATGAAAGCGGTTCTGCGTCGACCAGGCGATGGCGCATGGATCTGGAGCAGAGCGGGGGAACGCTTTCACGGATGCCAACATCACGAAAGGGACCATGGGGTGGTGAAAGCATTTATGATCTGGGGGCTATCGGCATAAATCGCCGTATTGGGCCAGTCATCTTCCAGAATGGTGGGTCCAGGACGTGGTAACGGGGTCACTGCTGTTCATTACATCGACCAGTTCTGAGGCCCCACATCCTGCCATTTCAGCGGCATCCACAGAACTGTTTCAGCAGGACAACGCAAGGCCGCACACTGCCGTGTACGCAGAACTTCCTGAGGCAGAACAACATCAATCTGCTGCCTCACCCAGCCCCTTCTCCGACCTTAACCCAATAGAGCATTTCTGGGATGCCCCTCAGAGGCAGTTGAACCAGCTACCCCAGACCCCAGGACAGCAGCTCAGCTTGCTGTTGCTGTGGGCCAGGTGTGGTGGCAAGTCCCCAGAGGCAGACCAACACTCTGGTGCGCTCGATGTACCGCAGGTGCACAGCTGTGATCAATGCTCGAGGTGGTCACACCAGATACTGACATTCTGCTGTTAACACAGGGTCAAGGTCAAGTTCATGTGACATTATTTTCTACCAGAATGGAACTTTGAAAGGACACTTTTGCGGTGTTCGATTGCTTTTTCTCACTTTCTATTACCAGTTCAAAGGAATCGGTAGCCAAATTACATCAACATTTCTATACAGTTTGTTTTCGCGTTTTTATGCCTTCTGAGTATATTATATATATATATATATATATCTGTTTGTGCGTTTGAGTGTGTGTGTGTGTGTGTGTGTGTGTGTGTGTGTGTGTGTGTGTGTGTGTGTGTGTGTGTGTGTGTGTGTGATATACTTGCAGGGGGGGGGGGGAGGGAGGCGAGGGAGAAGGACGTACGGGGCGGATCTCATGAATGTTTGCTTTCTCTGGCACTCGAGGGAAGAGAGGAAGCGAAGAGGAAGGGAGTGATGGCGGAGAGTGGGGGGTGAGAGTGGCTTCGGAGGGTGGAAAAGGCGGGGGGGGGGGGGGGAGGACGGGAAGGGCTGGCTATCCACAACAGTGGAACTCGAAGAAAAAGTCCACAATTGCCCCCCCCCCCCCCCCCAGCCTCCTCTCTCACTCTTCCCCTCAGTCCCCACATCCTTGCTATTCACCCCCCCCCCTCCCACCCCTCCAAAAAAGATGGATTAATCTGTCTGTGGAATGTGCATTGATCCTTGGTGATGTCAAGCATCAAGATATGAAATCAAATGAGAGAAATAAACAGTAAGGAGGAATGGAAAAAAGGACGTGGAGTGGGGGAGCAAAAGAGAAAAGTCAAATAGAAAATGTACAGATATATGTGTGGTACGGGGAGGGGAGGACGGGGCAGAAGAAGAGGACGGAGAAGAAGAAGAAGAAGAAGAGATGTGAAACTTAAGAAAGAAAGCGTGACAAGAGAAAGAGAGATGATAATTTAGAAAGAAAATGTGACAGCACGAGAGAGAGAGAGAGAGAGAGAGAGAGAGAGAGAGGAGAGAGAGAGAGAGAGAGAGAGAGGAGAGAGAGAGAGGAGAGATGATACTTTAGAAAGAAAATGTGACAACGAGAGAGAGAGAGAGAGAGAGAGAGAGAGAGAGAGAGAGAGAGAGAGAGAGAGAGAGAGGAAAAAGAAAGAAAGAGGTGATATTTTAGAAAGAAAATATGACAACATGAGAGAGAGAGAGAGAGAGAGAGAGAGAGAGAGAGAGAGAGAGAGAGAGAGAGGAGAGAGAGAGAGAGAGAGAGAGAGAGAGTAATTTAGAAAAAAAGTGACATCTTGAGAGAGAGAGAGAGAGAGAGGAGAGAGAGAGAGAGAGAGAGAGAGAGAGAGAGATAATTTAGAAAGAAAATGTGACGAGAGAGAGAGAGAGAGAGAGAGAGAGAGGAGAGAGAGAGAGAGAGAGAGAGAGAGGAACATTTAGAAGGAAAATGTGACAACATGAGAGAGATGCGAGAGAGAGAGAGAGAGAGAGAGAGAGAGAGAGAGAGAGAGAGAGAGAGGAGAGAGAGAGAGAGAGAGAGAGAGCAAAAGCAACGCTCAAACAGCCTAGTCCGTGATTCAGTTTCTTTGCAATTAATATCCACAGTTTTCACGCAAACAAGAAAATGTCGGCGTTAAGGGCCACAGGTCGAAAAGCCCATCTTCCTTAATAATCATATTCTCCCAATCTTTGCCCTATGCTCTAGAAATAGTAAAGCACCATGACAGGAAGATGAGATGGTCGGAATTCTCATTCTCACAATAACTGTTTTATCGAGCAACACTAACATTTTTGGTGTTGTTGTTGTTGCTTTCCAGCTTGCATCACACTCGCAACGTTTGTCAAAGGTCAGTGTCGTATTGCTGATCCCAAGAGTCGTTTCTCCCCTAGCTGTCTCATTCCGCGGGATCGTTCAGATTCTCTCCCTTTGGTCGGCTCTTTCTGTTGGTGAAGATGTTCTCGCTTTCGGTGAACATCACAGCGGATTGGTTTCGGCGATGATGGTGATGTTTGTGACCCCGGAGTAAGCCATCGTATCAGTATAGGATGGCTGTGTTGGTTAGTATAGGATGGCTGTGCTGGTTAGTATAGGATGGCTGTGTTGGTTAGTATAGGATGGCTGTGCTGGTTAGTATAGGATGGCTGTGTTGGTTAGTATAGGATGGCTGTGCTGGTTAGTATAGGATGGCTGTGTTGGTTAGTATAGGATGGCTGTGCTGGTTAGTATAGAATGTCTGTGCTGGTAGGATGGCTGTGTTGGTTAGTATAGGATAGCTGTGTTGGTTAGTATAGGATGGCTGTGCTGGCAGGATGGCAGTGTTGGTTAGTATAGGATGGCTGTGTTGGTTAGTACAGGATGGCAGTGTTGGTTAGTATAGAATGGCAGTGTTGGTTAGTATAGAATGGCTGTGCTGGTTAGTATAGAATGGTTGTGCTGGTAGGATGGCTGTGCTGGTTAGTATAGGATGGCTGTGCTGGTTAGTATAGGATGGTTGTGCTGGTTAGTATAGGATGGCTGTGCTGGTTAGTATAGGATGGCTGTGCTGGTAGGATGGCTGTGCTGGTAGGATGGCTGTGGTGGTTAGTATAGGATGGCTGTGCTGGTTAGTATAGGATGGCTGTGCTGGTTAGTATAGGATGGCTGTGGGTTAGTATAGGATGGCTGTGTTGGTTAGTATAGGATGGCTGTGTTGGTTAGTATAGGATGGTTGTGTTGGTAGGATGGCTGTGCTGGTTAGTATAGGATGGCTGTGTTGGTTAGTATAGGATGGTTGTGTTGGTTAGTATAGGATGGCTGTGCTGGTTACTATAGGATGGCTGTGTTGGTTAGCATAGGATGGCTGTGCTGGTTAGTATAGGATGGCTGTGCTGGTTAGTATAGGATGGCTGTGCTGGTTAGTATAGGATGGCTGTGCTGGTTAGTATAGGATGGCAGTGCTGGTTAGTATAGGATGGCTGTGTTGGTTAGTATAGGATGGTTGTGTTGGTAGGATGGCTGTGCTGGTTAGTATAGGATGGCTGTGCTGGTTAGTATAGGATGGCTGTGCTGGTTAGTATAGGATGGCTGTGCTGGTTAGTATAGGATTGCTGTGCTGGTTAGCATAGGATGGCTGTGCTGGTTAATATAGAATGGCAGTGTGGTTAGTATAGGATGGCCGTGCTGGTTAGTATAGGATGGCTGTGCTGGTTAGTATAGGATGGCTGTGCTGGTTAGTATAGGATTGCTGTGCTGGTTAGCATAGGATGGCTGTGTGGTTAATATAGAATGGCAGTGCTGGTTAGTATAGTATGGCTGTGCTGGTTAGTATAGGATTTTGGATTTGGATTGATTTAATTTAGAGTCTGTTCACAACGATGGTGATATTAGACTTTTTTAAAAAAAAATAAATAAAAAAAATTAAAAAAAAATAAAAACCCACCTTATATACATGTGTGTTTGTGTGTAAGTGCGTTATATGAGAGTGTGTGAGCGCGAGTGTGCATGTGCGTGCGTGCATGCATGCGCGCACCCGTGTGTATGTGAGAGTGAGAGTGAGAGAGAGAGACACACAAATACATGAAAGTTTGCCTATTAACGACCAAACAATAATTATAAACTGATAAATCAATTACAGAAAATGAATAATAACAGAACTCGATATAGCCTTTGCTATATCAATCATTTTGGGGCTGTAAAGAATTTCATGTAAAGCCCCTAATGAAGCAATATCTATCTTTAGAATATTATATAAAGATGTTAGAACTGGACATTCAAAAGAATATGTTGAATAGATAATGGGAGACCACAAGCGCAATCTACATCCTTAGAAAATTTGGTTTTCCACGAGTTTAAACGCATTTTATAAATTATACTGGACAACGATCTTTGACATAATAACGCTTTCCTTTTTGCAGGAAGTTTTTCATTGTTCATACAATTTTCTAATAGAGAACTGATTTCATGTTTATCCAATTTTAATTTACTATCTGGATTTTTTCTAAGAGCACCCTCTTTTGCTAATTTATCAGCTATTTCATTTCCATAGATACCACAATGGGATGGGATCCAGCAAAACTCTACAAAAGTTCCTTTCGCCATAACGGAATGTATCATAAATTTTATATCAAAAATTAGGTCTTTCCTTACATTTGCATCCCAATTTCGTAAGCTACAAAGTACAGATTTAGAGTCAACACAGATTAAATGCTGTAAATTGCACATTAAGATCAGATATCCAAGATAAGGCCATAAGGATTGCGTATAGTTCAGCAGTGAAAACTGAAAAGTTCCTTCCTAAACAAATGATTTCTTTACTTTTAAATCGGGAATTACAAATCCAGCTCCTGTATAAGATTCTAAAACTGAACCATCCGTGTAGATTTTAAGATGATGTGGATATGTGTTTTCAAGATGTTCTTTTGCTTCTATTGATATCAAATTGATATTATCTTCTTTTTTTAAAGTAGTGTATTCTATATCAAAATTTGGAGAAATATGCTCCATTGAGGAACCGTGGGCATAGTTGGAGGTTTTGAAATGGATGTAATATCGATGTCACATTTTCTAAATAAATCATCAGTATAATTTCGAATGGGCTGCAGGTAAGAAATATTCTGTGCCCTTTTAGGAAAATCCGATTTGGAATCAAGAAATATTTCATTTGTTACTGAATTTGATACAGAAAGACTTCTGGCTACATATTTGGCTGTTGCTAGTTTGCGTTGATCATCAAGTGACAAGAGATTAGCTTCTTTTATATGTTTTAAAAGTATTAGAATGCGCTGGAACACCAGGGCTATTTTAATAGCTTTACTGTCTATACTTTGTAACCGCTTAAGTAATGTTTGAGAAGCTGAAAAATATACTTCCTGTCCGTAAGTCAATTTTGATCGAACCAGACTAATAGAAAGATGCACAAGAGTTTGGATATCTTGACCCCCAAAATTGTGCACTGATTATTTTTAGTAAAAATAGCCTTTGTCTGGCATTGTTTATAAGATATTCAATATGGAATCTCCAGTTTAATTTTGGAGTGAAATGAACACCTAAAAATTTAACATTATTGGAATATTGAAGAGTTTTATTTTCCAGCACAAGTTGCGGCAAAACTTTTGGATTTTTACCATTGTTAAATAACATTAATTGTGTCTTTTCTCCTGATAGTTCTAGTCCATTTTCATTCATATATTTATTTAGTTTGTCAATTTCAATTTGATATAGTTTTTGTATGTATAACATGGTTCTCTTATTTGTATGTTTTTTAATGTTTGTGTTCATCCACATTGCAATATCATCGGCATATTGCACTACATGCATATTTTTTTGATAGTATTTTAGGAAGATCGTGAATGAGAATTGTAAATAGAATAGGTGCAATAATGGAGCCCCGAGGGATGCCAATGTCAATATCTTTAAATGAAGAGTAACAGTTACCAACCCTAGTACAAACTGATCTCTCAGATAAGAAAGATTTTATGAATTGATACATTGCACCATTAATCCCAATATTTTTCAACTTATAAAGTAAACGAGAATGACACACACTATCATATGCTTTACTGATGTCAAAGAAAGTAGCAAGTGTACTTTTTTCTACGAGCAAATTGTTTTTTAACATGACTTGCAAGTTTTACAAGGTGATCGATTGTACTTTACCCTTTCTGAAACCTGCTTGATTGTTGGGAATTATGTTATTCTTTTCGCAATAATGTAAAAACGCGTTTTTCAACTATCTTTTCTAATATTTTTCCAACTTGAGATGTTAATGCTATAGGTCGGTAACTATCAATTGCAGACCTAGGTTTACCTTGTTTTGGAACCGGTATTACAACTATCCTCTTCCAGAAAGTAGGAAGAGTTCCATTTAACCAACATTTTTGGTAAAAAAAAGTGAAGTAATTGCTTCCAGCACAAAGGTAAGTGGCATAGCAATTGATATGAAATTCCATCTAATCCAACAGCTGTCTTATTCGAGGAGAATGACATTAGTGCTTCTTTAAATTCTTCAAATGTTATAGATGCATTTAAGTAATGGTATGGATCCGGTGTGGGATCATAATAAGTATCCTTTTTCTCCTCTAGTCCTCTGCATTTTTTGGTATCTGTATGTAGTCTAGTTGATGGCTGTGCTCGTGTTCGTTCTTTTAAATGTTGTTTTGTTTTGGTTTATCTATTTGTTTTTTCTTTACAGAGGATGATTGAAGAGAGATTGAAAAGAAATGTGAAGTCGAGAGAGAGCGAGGAGAGAGAGAGAGAGAGGAGAGAGAGAGAGAGAGAGAGAGAGAGAGAGAGAGAGAGAGAGAGCGAGAAAGAGAGAGAGACACAGAGAGAGACAGAGAGAGAGAGAGAGAGAGGGAGGGAGTTTTTCTTTCTTTTAAATGTTGTTTATTGTCATCTATTCAATTTTGCAGAGGATGTTGGAAGAGAGAGAGAGAGAGAGAGAGAGAGAGAGAGAGAGAGAGCAGAGAGAGAGAGAGAGAGAGAGAGGTTTTCTTTCTTTTATATGTTTTTTATATCTATATATTTTTTTAGAGGATGTTGGAAGACAGATCAAGGGAAATTTGGAGAGAGAGAGAGCGAGAGAGACAGAGAGAGAGGAGAGAGAGAGAGAGAAAGGAGGAAAGAGAGAGAGAGGGAGAAGTGAGAGCGAAGAGGGAGAGAGAAAGAGAGAGAGAGAAACGAGAGAGAGGAGAAAGAGAGAGACGAGAAGAGATGTGAGAGAGAGAAATGAGAGGAGAGGAGAAGCAGAGAGAGAGAGATTGAGAGAGAGAGAGAGTGAAAAGAGAGAGAGAGAAAGAGAGTGAGCGAGAGAAAGAGAGAGAGAGAGAATAGTGGAGGAGAGGAGAAATGGAGAAAGATGAGGAGAGAGATAGAGATAGAGTGAGAGAGAGAGAGAAGAGAGAGACGAGAGAGAGTTGAGTCGAGGAGAAAGAGAGAGGAAGAAAGGAGAGACGAGGAGAGAGAGAAAGAAGGAGAGAGAAAGACACGAGAGGAAAGAGAGAGAGAGAAAGAGAGAGAGAGAGAGGGATAAAGAAAGAGAGAGTGAGAAGAAAGAGGAGAGAGATGATTGAGAGAGAGAGAAAGAGAGGACAGAGAGAAGTTGAGAAAGTGTGAGTGAGAGAGAGGACAGAGAGAAAGAGAGAGAGACACAGAGGATAGAGGAGAGAGAAGAGAGAGAGAGTGGAGACAGAGAGAGAGAGAGAGAGAGAGATTGCTTGAGAGATTGGGGTGGAGGTGGGGAGTCGGAAGGGGGAAGGGGTGAGGGGAGGGGGGCGGATTGCTGATCAATGTATCCATGTTATGGGCTCTCTTGTGCGAGGAGGATGTAACCAAGGTCTACCCTGGAGAACAGGGAAGGTAAAGGGAGAGGGAAAGGGTTGGGTGGGGAGAGGGGGGGGGGTGGGGGGGGGGGGCTCCATTCTGGGGGGGGGGGGGGGGGGGGGCGGGTGGGGGGCTCCAGGGGGGGGGGGGCGGGGGGGGGGGGGGGGGGGGGGGGCTCATTGGGGCTCCATTTGGGGGGGGGGGGGGGGGGGGGGGGGGGGGCGGCTCTCAGGGGCTCCTTTTGGGGCTCCAGGGGCTCCTTTGGGGGCTCCATTGGGCTTCGGGGGCTCGGGGCGCGGGCCTCCATTCTGTGGGGGCTCCAGGCCGGCTCCAGGGGGCGGCTCCAATTGGGGGCACCTTCTGTGCGCTCATTGGGGCGCTGGCTCCATTAGGGGCGGGCCTCCAGGGCTCCAGGGGGGGCTGGGGGGGGCTCGGGGGGGGGCTCCTCCTCAGGGGGCTGGGCGGGGGGCGGGGGGGGTCGGGGTGCGGGGCGTGCGGGGGGCGGCTTTTTCCAGGGGGGGCGGGGGGGCCTCCATTGGCCTCAGGGCTCCATTGGATTCCAGGGGGTTGGGCTCCATTCTGGGCTCCATTCTGGGGGCTTCCATTCTTATAGCAGTGGAAGGTTCGAAGGAATGCGAAAGGGAAGAAGAATGTCTTGATCGTTCCTCCCTTCCCCCATCCCCATCCCCATCTCCCCTCCTCACCATCCCTCCTCTCTCCCCCCCCCCCCAAAAAAAAAAAAAAAAAAAAAAAGATGGAATTATACTTTCTCTGGATGTGTATTGATCCCAGAGGGGATGTCAAGCATCAGGATATAGGAATCATATAAGACCGTGAAAGAAACAAGCACACAAACAAACACACAAACAAACAAACAAACACCAAACAACAAACACACAAAAAGAAAGGAAGAATGAATAAGAAGTGACGGCAAAAAGAGGAACGTCCAAATTTAAAGAAGTATGTATGTGTAGAAAAGCAGGAGTCCAGAGGGATGGGGGGTGGGGGTTTGGGAGGGAGAGAATTAAATACATAACAGAAATAAGAAAATATAACAGCGTAGGAAAAAAAGAAAATCTGAAGACAGAAACTGCATGGGTCGTAAGATCAAGAGGGGAAGAAAAGAAGAAGAGGAGAGATCAGTAGCTGGATGAGAGTACAGGGACGACCCAAGAAAAAGAAAAAACACGGCGTCTTAGTGGTGTTTTTTGAAGATTAGCATAATGAAATCTTTTAATGTTTATTAGGTGAATATCACGTCATGTAAGGAAAAATGTAGTGTTCCATTCATGTCATGACACGTACGAAAGTTTGTTTGCGACGAAGATGTGCACCTGATTTCGTTTCTAACTTTGTCTTTTGACACGAATGCGACGTATGAGAAAAATAAACGAGCAAGTTCAGGTTTATAAAGTTATGCTGACCTTATGTCTATTACATTTTAGATTTTCAGATAAGAACTTTCCCCATCTTTAGTCTCCTTTTTCTTATTTTTTTTCTTATGTTCAGCTTAGGATTGCCTGAACTTGAAGTGGAAAGAAAGGGAAAGACACAAGACAAGTAGTGTGCGTGAAGTCGAGTGCGTGCGTGCGTTGCGTGCGTGGCGCGCGTGAGTTGTGTGTGTTTCAGGACAAATAACCAAGTGTTGTTGTGTGTGTGTGTGTGGGTGCTGTGTGTGGTGTGTGTGTGTGTGTGGGTGTGTGTGTGTTGTGTGTGATCCCTTTCATAAACTAGTTGTTACTCCTTTAACAGCATCGTTAGCCCTCAAAGCCACGGCGGATTAATTTTCTTCACCAACTTTACACACTCTGGAATCGCCCAATCTGGCACTACAGCTGGCCGATTTAATTTAGGAAATGTATTCCAACATGTTTTGGTCTGAGAGGCCTGAGAGATGGAATGAATTATTATCTTATTCCTTATTCGGCTGCTCCTTGAACAAGGATAGAGTTTCCTTTTTTTTCTTTCTTCTTTTCTTCCTTCTTTCTTTCTTTTTCTTTCTTTTCTTTCTTTCTTTTCTTTCTTTCTTTCTTTCTTTTCTTTCCTTTTCTTTCTTTTCTTTTTCTTTCTTTCTTTCTTTCTTTCTTTCTTTCTTTCTTTTCTTTCTTTTCTTTCTTTCTTTCTTTCTTTCTTTTCTTTACTTTTCTTTCTTTTCTTTTCTTTCTTTCTGTCTTTCTTTCTTTCTTTTCTTTTCTTTCCTTTTCTTTCTTTCTTTCTTCTTTCTTTCTTTCTTTTCTTTTCTTTCTTTCTTTTCTTTCTTTATTTCTTTCTTTCTTTCTTTTTTTCTTTCTTTCTTTCTTTCTTTCTTTCTTTCTTTCTTTCTTTCTTTCTTTTCTTTCTTCTTTCTTTTCTTTCTTTCTTTTTTCTTTCTTTCTTTCTTTTCTTTCTTTCTTTCTTCTTTCTTTCTTTCTTTCTTTCTTTCTTTCTTTCTCTTCTTTTCTTTCTTTCTTTTTTCTTTCTTTTCTTTCTTTTTTTCTTCTTTCTTTCTTTCTTTTCTTTCTTCTTTCTTTCTTCCTTTCTTCTTTCTTCTTTCTTTCTTATCTTTCTTTTCTTTTCTTTCTTTCTTTCTTTCTTTCTTTCTTTCTTTCTTTCTTTCTTTCTTTCTTTCTTTCTTTTCTTTCTTTCTTTCTTTTTTCTTTCTTTTCTTTCTTTTTTCTTTCTTTCTTTCTTTCTTTCTTTCTTTCTTTCTTTCTTTCTTTCTTTCTTTTCTTTTCTTTCTTTCTTTCTTTCTTTTTTTCTTTCTTTCTTTTTTCTCTTCTTTTCTTTCTTTCTTTTCTTTTTTTCATTTTCTTTTTATTTCTTTTCTTTCCTCTTTCGTTTCTTCTCCGATAGCAGTAATGTCCAGAATGGGCTGGAGGAGAAATAATGGATGCATCTGTATCTAGAGTTTGTGATGACCTTGCTCTCCGTGAACTTGTTAAATGAATAGCTGTTCGCAAAGCGCCCAAGTAAGAGTTCAAAGCAAAACAAACAAACAAACAAACAATACCAAATGACAGAATAAATTAAGGGTTGACACACACACACAAAAAAAAAAAGAGCAAAGTGGCAGAAAACAGGAAGCACAATGAATGTTGTGTAGGAAAAGAAAGAAGTTTAGAACGCCTAAGAAAGCTATGGATTACAGGGGTACGGATAACAAGATTAGAAATGGCTAGGAATACATCTAAGGAGAGGGTGAACATTATTCTAGTCGTAGAAAGAAACAAGAATGTTAAAGTCACAATTAGTTAAAGCTCATGACATAAACTTATGAAAAATTATAGAAAGTAGCCTTTGCTTGTGTTCAACAGAAAAATTATGAATTAACGCCCGTCATGTACGATTCAAATACAGTTCAGCCAGGGTGTACAAAATACATCAAACGGCACACGCGCGGCACACGCACACACGCGCGCGCTTGTGCGCGCGCGCGCAATCATCACAGACATTTACAGAGACACGCGCGCCGGCATATACACAACCAACAACTACATACACACACAAACTCAACACACGCGCCAGCGCCGCGCATCCATCACAGATAATACAGAGACACGCTACGCGCGCATGCAATCAACACACAATACAACACACACCACACACACACACACACACACACACACACATACACCACACACACACACACACACACAAACACAACACACCACACACACACACACCCACACTCACTCACACACACAAACATCCACACACACACACACACACAACACACACACCACAAACACACACACACCAAAATGCCCGCGGTGTGTGTGTGCAGTGTGTGTGTTGTGTGTGCGTGTGTGTGTGTGTGGCGTGTGCGTGCGTGCGTGTGCATGCGTACGTGTTGTGCGCGTGCTTGCGTGTGTGTTCGTTTGTGTGTCTTGTGTGTATGACACTCATTATTTGTTTAGATACTCGCATGAACGACAGAAGTTAGAATTTTTCAACGTTAAAGAGACCGAGACATAACTCGCTCCATATTAATTCGTTACACGTATTCTCGGATAGCTGGAACACAGTCCGCGGAACAACTAGTTGTGAACACTGGGAATAAAACGGAGAGCTGGCTTTTTCCACCCCGTATCGACGCAGGTCAAGTGAGGAGATCGAGAGGGGAAAAACACAAGGCGAAGTTTATGAATCAGTTAGCTGTGAAAGTAAGGGGAATGGATTTACCACTTAACTTGGAAACGATTTAGAGGATGCCCAGGATCTGTGACCTTAATTTTCGGAACAATGCGCATATATGTTGAAGTAGTTAGATAGTTGTTTCATTCATATTCTTTTTATCCTGTCGATGATTTTCGTCCCTAGCATCCAAAAACAGGAAGAATTTTGTTAGAATTTTAACATCAACTTTTGTAGGGGCAAAAAAGAGAAACATAAAGATAGAAAAGGAGAGAGAGAAGAGAGAGTGTAGAGAGAGAGAAGTTGAGAGAGAGACGAGAGAGAGAGCGAGGGGAGGAGAGAGAGAGGGAGAGAGTAGAGAGAGAGGATGAGAGAGTGAGGAGAGAGAGAGAGAGAGAGAAACACAGACTGAAGACAGACAGACCAGACAGAAGAGTTACGAAAACGTTGCAATAGGACTTTCATGACAAATAACCAGCTAACTAAATATTGAAACGTGATAAGATTGCAGTGATAAAAAAAACGTTAACATTAGAAACAGGCCTTACTCATCCTACGATTTCTGGAAGTAGGATCGTTTCCCAGTGTGGACTTCCATAGCAGAATGTTAGCGAAAAAAAGCCGCGCAGATATGCGACATGCGAGTCACAGTGTTAATGCAACTTACTATGGGAAGGCGTTACGGAATTTATCGAGCAAGGTAAGTCATCGATGATGTTATAAGGTGAAAATAAACAAGAGGGAGAGGGGAGGGAGAGGGGTGAGGGGGGGGGGCGGAGGAGGGGTGAATACGCGGGGCAAGTCTTTTCAGGTTCAGGTTCTTTTGAGTGTACTATCGATTTTGCTTCTTTTTTTGTTGTTGTGCAAACACGATTACGTTATCTTAATGGTACGGGTCGAACTTCCAACATACTTTCTGATCCTGTTGTGCCGTTCGATGTCCCCGATTGCACTATGAATAACAACGTTCCTCGGATTTGAACATGAGTCCGAGCGGTCACTCTCCATATGCGTTTGGGTGTGTGTGTGTGTGTGTGTGTGTGTGTGTGTGTGTGTGTGTGTGTGTGTTGTGTGTGTGTTTAAGTCAACACTCCCTAACTCTGTCACTGAGAATATTCAATTCCAACATAAAAATCAGTGCCATCTTCGGGCAGAGACTTGGCGAGTCACCACCAACACCACGAAGATCCAAACCTTCATCAACTAATGTCTCGGCAGAAGATCCTCTACTTGCGATGGTTGACAGAGTGCCAAACACGACCTGTGGACGAGGGCTCAAACCAACAGCCAATGGACGTCAGGTTCAGGAAGAGAACGTGGCGATGGGTTCGGCCACAAGGCGGAAGGAGACCTCTAAACTTCACCAGGCAGACGAACGAGTGGACACCCGCAGGGCAAGAGAAGCGAGGGCGCTCAAA
The DNA here is from genome assembly GCA_018398815.1 of Conus ventricosus. Lineage (NCBI taxonomy): Eukaryota > Metazoa > Mollusca > Gastropoda > Neogastropoda > Conidae > Conus > Conus ventricosus. The sequence goes on along the minus strand of CM031613.1, from coordinate 76,650,436 downwards.
GCAGTCCTGGAGGAGGAGCTTGCTAAACGAGCTTGAGAGCCTCCAGCCTGACCTGGGGGGAGATCAGACCTGTGCCAGGGACAGACGGAGCGTGGGAAGGTGCGGTTGAGGCCCTGTGCGTATCAAGGAACGAAGAGGACTAGTCAAAAAGTAAGTCAAGTCAAAATCTGTTCTAGACTTTCGTGCTCCGCAACATTTTTGACCATTTTGTGCTAAAAAGATCGCTAATCGCTCCCTGAGTAAGATAACTCTTATTCAGATTCTCTCTCTTTACTCCCCCCCCCCCCCTGTTTGGTTAAAGACGATGGTGTGAAAACACCTACGTGGACAGTTCTGACCATGATAGTGATGTGTATTGTCTGATGAAGCATTTGATTTTGTTCAGGCATTGGAGGCAGCTTGTCGTTTCCTTTTTTAATGTGTATTTTCATGTGTATTTTTGTGTTGTTTGTTTGCGGAGAGATATTGGGCAGAGAGATGAAGAGGGAAAGGCGAAGTCAAGTAGAAAGGAGGGGGTGAGAGAGAAGGAGAGAGGCGGGGGAGGGGAGGGGAGAGGGAGATGAGAGGGGGGAGGGAGGGCGAGAAGAGATGTGAGAGACAGAGAGGGAGAGTGGGGGGAGGTGTGGGAGAAAAGAAAGAGTGGGGAGAGAGAGAGAGTGAGAGACAGAGAGGGGAGAGAGAGGAGAGAGAGAGAGAGTGAGAGTGAGAAGTGGGTAGGAGGTATGCAGAGGGGAAAATGTAGGAGGGTGTGTGTGGGGGGAGGGGGGGGTGAGGGGTGAGGAGAATGTGAAGGAAGAAGGGGATGGGGGGGGGTGAAGGAGAGAACTGTTGAAGGGAAGTAGGGATGGGGAGGGTGTGAGGGAGAACTGTGAAGCGGTGAAGGGATGGGGAGGGGTGGAAGGAGAACTTGAAGGGTTGAGGGATGGGGGGGGTGAAGGGAACTGTGACGGGTGAAGGGAATGGGGGGGGGGTGTGAAGGAGAACTGTGAAGGGTGAAGGGATGGGGAGGGTTGAAGGAGAAACTTGTGGAAGGGTGAAGGGATGGGGGGGGGGGGGGGGGTGAAGGAGAACTGTGAAGGATGAAGGGATGGGGAGGGGTTGAAGGAGAACTGTGAAGGGGTGAAGGGATGGGGAGGGGTGAAGGAGAACTGTGAAGGGTGAAGGGATGGGGAGGGGGTGAAGGGAGAACTGTGATAGGAGAAGGGATGGGGAGGGTGAAGGAGAACTGTGAAGGAAGAAGGGATGGGGAGGGGTGAAGGGAACGTGAAGGGTGAAGGGATGGGGAGGGGTTGAAGGAGAACTGTGAAGGGTGAAGGGATGGGGGAGGGGTGAAAGGAGAACTGTGAGGGTGAAGGGATGGGGGGGGGGGGGGAGGAAGATTGAGAGAGGGACATCAGGGGCGGTGCTGGTCAATGTTTGCTCTCCCTGGCACTTGTGTGAGAGGAAAGAGAGGAGTTTACCCGGGAGGAACCGGGAGCGAAGACGAAGGGAAAGATGGGGGTGGGTGGGTGGGAGGGGGGAGTGGACGTCGGAAGATGGAGTGGCGGAGAGGGGGAGGGGGGGGGGGTGTTAGAGCTATCCACAACAGTGGAACTCGAAGAAAAAGTTCAAAATTGCCTACGTCTCCCTCCTCTATTCCCCTACATCCCTGCTACTCCCCTCCTCCTCCACCCCCGACCAATAGATGGATTAATCTGTCTCTGGAATGTGCGTTGATCCTCGGTGATGTCAAGCATCAAGATATGAAATCAAATGGGAGACATAAAAAGGAAGAATAAAGGGGGCAAAAATGAAGAGTGGCGGAGCAAAAGAGAAGAGTAAAGTCAAATAGAAAATAAACAGATATATGTCTGATATGGTGGAAGAGAGAGAGAGAGAGAGAGAGAAGAGAGAGAAGGAGAGAGAGATGAGAGAGAAGGAGAGAGAGAGAGAGAGAGGAGAGAGGAGTTAGTTTAGAAAGAAAATGTGACAACATAACTTGACTGAAAGAGCAAAATAAAACACAGAGAAGTGCACGGCATCTGAACTGCAATAAAGCACCTAAAACAAACATACAAACAAATGAACAAAAACAGCCACTTTGGCGAAGTGGATAGCGTCGTGGACTCCCGGGTAGGAGGTCGCGGGTTCGAATTCGCATCAGAGTCATGTGGTATTTTTCTGGCCCGACCGGCTCCTACCCAGAGTTGAATTTGCTACGGGCTCAGTTGGGAAGACTGGGACCACACAGTCGAGTTTCATCCACTTAATGGCTGCGTTTCTGAGAGTGTTGCTCAAATTTCCTGACCAACACTGCAGGTGCCTGTATCTTTGGGGCCTGGTTGACGCGGGATATATTATGAAAGGAAGCGTAGAGTACAGCCCTGTCATGCAGTCTCAGACCGAAATGGAAATCCGTAGCATTATCTTCATCATCCTCATTCTCATTGATCAGCATAAAAAAGTCTCAAATTCTGTGGCCTTCATGTCCTGCTCTCATGGTGACCTCAGTTTCGATGTCCTCTCCACGTCTGTGGCATTGATTTGATTCCGTCGGGGTCACCGGTATCGGCGAGTCCATGGGGACTGTCGTTGGACGGACGTGGTGGGCCCTCCGGGGAAAGAGCTCACTCGCGCCGGCTCCGCGACTAAGCAATTATTGTCGTCAGTAGGGGGCTTAGTAGGTGGTGTCCTGCGTATGTTGGATCAGAACAGGCGCCACTGAACACCACCAAAGTGACTCAGCAGCAGTGCAGTGTATTCTCGGTGGGTTGCCTCTTGACGACTTGACATTGACTGTCCCTGTGGATTGCCGGTGCCGGGGTTGCGGTGGGACTGACCGGGCTGTGGCTGGGTTGTCGGAATGAGCGGCGTGGGTGCACTGCCACTGAGGTGGCGCAGAAGATGGGACAGGAAAACACACACACAACACACACACACACACACCCACACACACACACACACACACCACACACACACACGGATTTGTTGGGACTGAAGACATGATGGCAGAATGAAGTTCTTATGTTTCTGTCTTATTGGGTTTGAGAGGTAAACGCCTAGTCAATATAAGCAAATTCTCTGTTTGATGCATGTCGTGAAACGCATCAAAATCTCGTTAAGGCGAGGGGTTTGCATTTGGCATTCCTTCAAATGTTTTCTTTTATGTTAAAGTATCCTGCGCTGAAAAATCAGAAATGCATAAAATACACGTTTAACAAATACGCTGACCTAATCTTTATGATCTTCAGTTTTCCGGTTAGTATTTCCTCATCTCAAGGACTTGAATTTCAGTTCTGTTTTTGTTTGTTTGTGTGTTTGTTTAGTTGTTTTATATATGTTTCATGTCAGCTTGAATTGCCGAAGTGGAAGAAAGTTCACAAAGAGTCAGGGTGCGCTCTGTGTGTGTGTGTGTGTGAGTGTGTGTGTGTGTGTGTGTGTGTGTGTGTGTGTGTGTGTGTGTGTGTGTGTGTGTGTGTGTGTGAGTGTGTGTGTGTGTGTGTATGTGTATGTGTGTGTGTATGTG
>CM031613.1:76636931-76644431 GCA_018398815.1 Conus ventricosus | reverse complement strand
CCCGTACGTCATGTTCTGGGTGGAAAAACGGAATTAGCCAGACAAGATGTCAGTCGTGGAAAGGATGGGCCACTTGGGGTTTTCAGTATGAACTTTGTAGAGGTGAGTTTTGTTTTATCGTTGGACTCCAAAACATGATATATTGCGAAAGACTTTTCTGCTTTGTGGGCGCTGCGCAGTAATATGTGGGTTTTTGTTTGTTTTGTTTTGTTTTGTGACGATTGTACGTGACTTAAGCAAGAAAGATGCGCCTATGTTATTAATGTCTTTCTGTTTTTGTTTCTTTTGTTTGGTTCTTGTATTTAGTTGGTTGAAACATCGTTCATCTTGAATGATGAAGCATCGTCAATACTGTGAAAGAAATTGCGAGCACTAAGCACACGACTTGTGTGTGTGTGTGTGGTGGTGAGGTGTGTGTGTGTTGTTTGTGTGTGTGAGAGAGGAGGGGACAGAAAGAGGGAGAAAGACAGACAGACAGACAGAGAGAGACAAAGAAAATGACAATGACTTATTGACAATAGTTACCAATCCTTATTCCAAGGGAGTGCATACGCAGTTTCTATTTAGTGTTGCCAAATTTGCCAACATAGAAATACGAGTCAAAAGAAGTGTACACACGGAAAACAGTTAAAACAATATTGATAACCAGGAAATAAAGAAAAAGACCGCTCATTAAACAATATTCTCATCACAATAAACACTTATTGCATAATCATGATTTACAAACACAGCATATATTATATATATATATATATATATTTTATATATATTATATGTATATATATAATGCTGAACAATTAAGTAGTGGGGGAAAAAACAAGTGCAGGTTAACAATTCTTCAGTCGTTATAATAATGACTTGGCAAAGATTTGAACTTTAAAAAAAAAAATTTGAAGATGAAGAAAATGGGGGAATATATTATAACTATGAGAAGCCTTCACTAGCTGCTTGAGGGAACCATCATAATCTCTCTTGAAGGCACATTTATTTGTATAGCCTGCTCCTAGGCCTTTCGTCCGCTGGATCGACTCATCAGGGAGACACGGCTGATTGTGTCTGTGCTCTTGGTGTCAAATAGAGACACACCACAGTCCATAATTCTGTGGTGTTCTCACCGCCAAGGGTTCAAAAAAAGAATCCAACAGCACCCCAAAGCAGCCAGCGAAGGGTAGTAAATGGAACAAACAAAGGTGTGGAGAGGAAAAAGTTGCTGAAAAACTAAAAGCATTATTCAAACAGTATAAAATGTAGGGGACAATCTTTGAGCCTATGCTTGAGGATCCAATCAAGGATGCAAGGGAGGTCAAAAGATATGGAACAGTCTGAGTGGTCAGCTCTGCTGTTCAATAACCCAAGCATTGTGAGTGGCTAAGAATTGTACAGAACAACCTTTACTTGGATCTCTTAAGAGATGCAGTCTCCCACTGATTGACCAAACATAGAATGCTGAACAATTAAGTAGTGGGGGAAAACAAGTGCAGGTTAACAATTCTTCAGTCGTTTTTGTAGATAATATATATATATATTATATATATATTTATATATATATATATATATATATATATATATATATATGTATATGTATATGTATATATATATATATGATGATGATGGTGATGATAGTGATGATGCTGATGACAATGACGATGAGGATGATGGTGATGATGATGATGATGATGATGGTGATGGTGATGATGTCGTCAAAGAGAATAGATACAAAACTAACCCGTAGTAAAAGAAAATGAAGTTTAAAAAAAGTCTAATAAAATGGAAAACGAGAAATTGTTGATGCTTTTGGTCGTGGCAATGATGATGATGATGATGGTTGAAGTGTATCTAGTTTTACGGAATGAACTGAATGCACGCACAATATCTGCACACACAATAGACCATACAACGGAAGGGACTATGATCGTGGTTATTCGCATACCAAGGGATAGGAAGGCGGGTGAGAGGGAGTGAAGAGAGAGAGAGAGAGAGAGAGAGAGAGAGAGAGAGAGAGAGAGAGAGAGAGAGAGAGGGGTGTGTGTGACCAATAGACAAGCAGACAAACAAACAAACGGAGAGAGAGAGAGAGGAGAGAGAGAGAGAGAGAGAGAGAGAGAGAGAGAGAGAGAGAGAGAGAGAAGGTGGGACCAACAGACAGGCAGACATAGAGAGAGAGAGAGACACAGAGATAGAGAGAGAGAGAAGGTGGGACCAACAGACAGGCAGACATAGAGAGAGAGAGAGAGAGAGAGAGAGAGAGAGAGAGAGAGAGGAGAGAGAGAGAGAGAGAGAGAGAGAGGAGAGAGGAGAGAGAGAGAGAGAGAGAGAGAGAGAGAGAGAGGATGGTTCGTGCGTATTCTTGGTAGAAGGGCTACTTCTAATTGATGCCTGACTTTTTATTCAGTTTGTTTGGATCGTTGACGTGGTAGCTGACTACAAGGCCACCATAATATATTGTACAATTCTGTCGTCGGCATTTTCGTCTTCGTCATTGTTTGTTTGTTTGGGCGTGCGTGCGTGCGTTTCCTTTCTGTCTCAGATTCTTCAAACAGAACGAGAACCAGTCTTTCCTTACCAAATAGATACTATCATAGTAAACATTGCTCTCCTGTTCAACATTTTTCATCTGATCTAAGACTGTACGGAATAAAGATTTTTTAACGAAGTTTCTGGTACGCTTTTAGAAATGTATTTCAAAGAGATGTGTGAATTTTTTTTTTCTTCTTCTTTTTTGTTTGTTGATGACTTGTGAGTTGATTGTAACGTGATGGCAGCCCTGATATGGCCCTTTGCGGTCGGCTGGGCTGTAAGCAACATTACGTTACCTTACCCTCACGCGAAATTTTGTCTCTATTGTCTCTATTTGACGCCAGGAGCGCAGACACAACCAACCGTGTCTCCTGATGAGTTCCGACCCAGCGGACGAAAGGCTTCGGAGCAGGCAGTACAAATATATCTGCCTTCAAAAGGGATTGCAATGGTTCCCTTATGCGGCTAGGGAAGGGTTTTCATATATGTAATATATTTTCTTAATTTCATGTTCCCAGTTTCTCCATCTTCAGATTCCCCCCTCCCCCCCCCCTCCCCTCCTCCCTCCTCCTTAAGTCCAAATCTTTGCCAAGTCATTACTGTGAAGACAGTTCAGTTGTTGGCCTGCGCGTGTTTTTTTCCCGCCACTATTAGATTGTTCATCTATGTATTTGTCTGACTTTATTCAAGTTTAAAAGGCTGTGCCAGTCTTGAATAAAAGTTACTCTGTGTTAGGTTTTCTTATGGGAGCAAACGTTACCCCACTTGTTTACTGTTTATTCTTTACTGTTCCCTGCCTCATTTCATTTCCAATTTTGTTTTGATTAAACTGAGGTTACTTGTATTTGTTTCTGTCTGTCTGCGTGTTTGTCTTTCGATCTCCCTTGCATCTTTGGGTGGATCTTCAAGCGTGGGCTCAAAGATTGTCCTCTACATTTTATACTATTTGCATAATGCCTTTAGTTTTTCAGCAACTTTTTTCCTCCCCACACTTTCGTTTGGTTTCATTTACTACCCTTCACTGGCTGCTTTGGGTGTGCTATTGGATTTTTTTTGCACCCTTGGTGATGAGAACACCACGGTATTATGGACTGTGGTGTGTCTCTTTTTGACGCCAGGAGCGCAGACACAACCAGCCGTGTCTCCTCCTTAAGTCCAAATCTTTGCCAAGTCTTTACTGTGAAGTCAGTTCAGTTGTTGGCCTGCCTGCGCTTTTTTCCCCCACTATTAGATTGTTCGTCTCTGTATTTGTCTGACTTTATTCAAGTTTAAAAGGCTGTGCCAGTCTTGAATAAAAGTTACTCTGTGTTAGGTTTTCTTATGGAATGTCTGAATGTTTTCATTAAGCCATGCTATCCAGTATTCTTTTTTCTTTGCCGCTGTAACCCACCACCACAGCGATCTTGCGGAAGCCCATCAGTCGCAATATCTCAAAGCGATTTGAGAATGATGATGTCCATTTGATTAACGTTTAAGAGAGAGAGAGAGAGCGAGAGAGAGAGTGCATCTGTCTATCTACCTATCTGTCTTTCTTTCTTCATATCTATTTACCTCTCTGTCTCTCTCTGTCCTCTGTCTATCCATCTCTCTGCCTGTCTTTGTCTATCTATCTATCTCTCTGCGTATATGTCTGTCTACCTGTCTATCCACCTGTCTCTGTCTGTCTATCCATCTATATATCTTTCTAATTATCTATCTTTCTAATTGTCTATCTGTCTATTGGGAGAGAGAGAGAGAGAAAGAGAGAGAGAGAGGACATGTGTATGTACGCTGTTGGTTTCAGTCACACTATATTAATAAGAAAGAGTGTAGGAAAGAGATTCGATGGCGGAAAACGGCGGGGAGGTGGTGGTTGGAAAGGAAGGAGAGGTGGGGGTGGGTTGGGGAGCGGGGAAGTCGGAGGTGGAGACGAGGACAGAGTAAAGGGGAGGAGCAGGCAGGCAACCGGCATGAAGTCCCTCAGAATATTTGCTCTCACTGCTGTCAGCATGAAGAGACAGCAGAGAGTGGTTTGCACAGACGGGAGTGGAGGGTGGAAGACGGTGGTGGGGGGGGGGGGGGACAAGAGTGATGGACCGGGTATTTAGGAAGGGGGGGGGGGGGGGCGGGGGTACTTTTAGCCGTCAGATTAGGGACAGTTTTCAAGAGCTGTCTTCAGGAAATAAATGGATTAATCTATTTCCAGGGGGATCTGTAATGACTTCTCTCAAAGGCCTCAAAATAATGGGCCGTTGACAAGGAATCAAGAAATGACAAAAAAAGGTTGAAAATGAGATCGAATTAAAAGAAAAAAAAAAAGACAAGAAATCGGACTTGGATGAAAATAAGAAGGGTGGGGTGGGGTGGGGGGGGGCGTGGGAGGTGGGGGAGAGGGGGGGGGGGGGGCTCGCGAGGGGACAAAAAAAGGAAAACGGACAGACTGGAATGAATTAGTGCAACGGGTGAATGAATAAAAAGAACATACAAGAACACGGCAGTACAAAATCTAAAAGTCTATGTAGAAAGCTGCAGCGAAACAGAAGAACAAAGAAAGAAGAGGAAGAGAACATGGTGCAGGAAAAAGTGTATTTAGGAGTGCGAAGACCTCTGCCAAGATGGCACGAATGCTTGATCCGGCCTTCGGATTCTTTCAACAGATTCGTACCGACATCTGGTGGTGACTTCATCTTTTGGTCACGTTTCTCTTTTCCAATAAAAGGTTAAAAAAAACCGGCTCTGTAGTATCTAGGTGATGCTGCTGGGAAAAAAAAACAACAGACAAATAAACAAGCAAGCAAGCAAACCAACAAGTGAATTCCACAACATAGATTCCTTGACCAAGGTACTAAAACACAACTCATTTAGGGGGACATTATCATCAGAGTAAGCCGACACCAACAAGTGAATTCCACAACATAGCTTCCTTGGCCAACGTACTAAAAACACAACTCATTTAGGGGGACATTATCATCGAGAGTAAGCCGACAAGAATTCAATGATAAACATTCATGATGCAGAATGTATTAAGACCTTTTGACGGTTCACTGAAAGTAAAGAGACAATTAATTCAGGGCATATATTGGAATAAGTAAAACAGGCATTTGCTTTGTACTTTGCAATACACAAATATGCGAAGGAAATTTTGAATTCTGATGTGATATATATCCATGGCGTCCAAGTTTCAAGAGTGAAATGGTTCGTAAGCAAGCGTATACCTTCCAGTCAAGAAACATGGACCACGTGTTTCAGATTATAATGGTTTCCATTTTCTTTTGATAAGTGCGTTTGTGTATTAGGAGAGAGGAAGGGGGGAGGGGAGGGGGGGATGGTGGGAGGAAGGTTTGTAAGTCAACGTGTGAACAAGCAGTCAAAAACACTTATTATGAAGGTGTGTGTGTGTATGTGGGGGGGGGGGGGGGGGGTAGGTGAGTAAGTTTGAGGTGAGTCAGTGAGTGAGTCACACAGAGAGAATACGATTACGAATGTTTGTTCAATTTTAAGGCCAACGCCCCGTTCTGAAGGGGCTAGTCAAGAGAGGATGAGAGAGAGAGAGAGAGAGAGAGAGAGAGAGAGAGAGAGAGAGATGGAGGAGAGATGAGGGAGAGAGAGAGGTTTATTTCTGGAGTCGATGTCCAAATTAGCACACCACATTGACAGACATCCGGCGTGCGTCACATTGCCCTAAATAACATCCCGCCTCCGTGCTTCAGGCTGGAATCAAATGTTGAAGAAACTGTCGCAAATAAATGAGTTTTTGAGATTCTTGTGATAATAAGCTTTGTGATTTGTTGGCATTTTCACGCTTGACTTTTGACATTCGACTGTTGACTTCCTTCGTTGAACGTTTTTTCCGTGTCCACCCTCCTCACTCTTCTGCTGATGGAGGTCGTTTGTCATTCATCGAAGATAAAGAATTTAGTGTCTGATGTCCGCAGTGAACAAACACGTTGTTTACACCGCGCAATGTCGCAATGACACGATTCGTCGTAATGCATGGTGAGGTAGTGCGCCCCCCCCCCCCCCCAACCCCTCCCCCCTCCCCCACCTTCCCTTCCGTTCCCATTTTGCGGTAAATCGTGAGGAAGTGACTCATAATTGTATTGAGTCCATTTATTTTGTGCGCACCATTTTTGACAGTCAAGCTATTTTGAATGTTTTAGGTTTTCCTTTCTGAACATATCAAACGTTTTTTTTTATTTCCGCGTTTCTCTTTAAAGAGAGAGAGAGAGAGAGAGAGAGAGAGAGAGAGAGAGAGAGAGAGGAAGAGAGAGAGAGAGAGAGAGAGAGAGAGAGAATTATTTGTTTACGCTTTTGCATAAAAGAGAGCTCAGAACCTACTCACTTTTTTCATTTTGAGAGAGAGAGAGAGAGAGAGAGAGGAGAGAGAGAGAGAGAGAGAGAGAGAGAGAGAGAGAGAGAGGAGAGAGAGAGAGGCAGGTCGAACTTGTGATTCAAACAGCCTTTGAAAATAACTAGTGCATTTACAATTCCACTTGCATGTATTAGGTTTTCGACGTTTCTGTAGAATGTACACATGCACAAAGGCTTCGGCTATCCGAGTAGAATGCTGAACGAGAAAGTCGCAGCGAGTGGTCGACAGGTGAATTACGCTCTTTTCAGCTATCGATCGCAAGGAAGTTTACAGAATTCGGCCAACTTGATCGCACAGTGTAAATTTCATATATATGTACATGTATGTAGATGCATGTATGTATGTATATTAGTATGTATGTATGTATATTTGTATGTATGTATGTATGTGTGTATGTATGTATGTATGTATGTATGTATGTTGTATGTGTTGTGAATGTATGTATGTTATGTTGTTGTATGTATGTTTGTATGTATGTATGTATGTATGTATGTATGTATGTATGTATGTATGTATGTATGTATGTATGATGAATGTGTGTGTGTGTGTGTGTTTATTTGTGAGTGTGTATGTATTGTGTTCGTTCGTTCGTCCGTCGAGTCGACATCTTAGGATTGAAAGGGGATGAGACG
>CM031613.1:76624431-76626931 GCA_018398815.1 Conus ventricosus | reverse complement strand
AGGGAGGGGACGAGTGGGGTCAGGAGGAGGGGGTGGGGGGTGGGGGTGGGAGGGAGGAGGAAAACTGGCAGAGTGGAAGAAAATACTAGGTTCCCCCCCCCCCCCCCCAAAAAAAAAAAAAAAAAAAAGCAATGCACAAACATAAACGAAGCAGAGCAGTACACAATCTAAAACGGCTGGCAGCTTTTTTTTTTTTAAGGTGAACAAGAAAAAGGGCAGTCAGGAGAGCGCACACCTCCGCCAAGTTGGAACGGATCTTGGATCCGTCCTTTGGATCTGACCACAGATCCTTACCGAAATTTACTGGGAATGTCTTTAGGCCTCGTGTCACTTTTCGTTCAGAAATTTCGTTAGAAAATCGGTTTTGTAATATGTGAGAAACTTTGATGACAGACAGACAGACAGACAGACAGACAAGAGCAGTTGAAGCTGGCGACGACAGACAAATTTCTTGGTGCGAACTAAACCCACGGGGTAAAGAATGTTGCAGGACACTTTAGCGTGTCTTTGCAGGACTAGCCTTGATCAGTATAGGCTGACAAGAAATTATGGAGCGGCCCTGATGATTTACGGTGCATTGAGATCTTTTTGAAGGCTAAAAAACAAACAAACAGATAGGCGATTAAAGGTGGGGAATTTGTTTTAAATACAGAAAACAAGCGCATAATGTGCCTTGTGATTGCAGTTATACTAAAGGAATATTACCCAAAATATGACGTTTATCCAAAGTTCGAGTTTCAGATTTAAAAACGGTTCCTAAACAAGCACGCATCTGACGTCACAAAGACGCAAAGTGAACATTGAATCACAAAGTGACATTTATCCGTGATCTTCAGGATTCAGAATAAAGCCACTCCCAGGAGAGAGAGAGATAGAGAGAGAGAGAGAGAGAGAGGAGAGAGAGAGAGAGAGAGAGAGAGAGAGAGAGAGAGACAGACAGACAGACAGACAGACAGACAGACAGACAGAAGACAGAGTGACAAAAAACACACACACACACACACACACACACACACACACACACACACACACACCACACACACACACATCATACATACTGACTGACTGACTGACTGAAACCAATTTATTGTCAGATTAACTCAAGGTTGTACTGCAACAATTATACATACATACACATACATCCACACAATACACTACACACAAGAGAGAGAGAGAGAGAGAGAGAGAGAGAGAGAGAGAGAGAGAGAGAGAGAGAGAGAGAAGAGACAGACAGACAGACAGACAGACAGAGAGACAGAGAGAGACAGAGAGCGCAAAGAACACGTCAGCCAGACAGAGATGTGTTTATGCATTTTGTCGGGGGAATATTTCCAAATGAGCCAATCAGATTGCGATCAGCCAGCCTGTGCAGGCGCCATTATCCCAAATGACAGGCCTGTCTTGGTGTGTCAGGGTGGAGACAGGGCGCCTTTAAAAACAGCAACCTGTCGGAAACAAAGGGTTTCTGATTCCTCTGGCAATACATTTTGTCATCAGCTGACATTTTGACAGGTCACTTCTGACATTCGACTAGCGAACTTCGTTCGTTGGTTTTTCCTCATCGGCCGCCTACCTTTCTGCTTATTGGGATTATTTGTTGAAATGAAGAGAGAAAAGAGGTCGGAGTCGAAGAAGGAAAAGCTGTTACATCGCGAAATATCGCAATCCCACGATTTGGCGAGATGCTTCAGGACATGACAAGGACAATGACGGGGCGCGCGCGCGCACACACACTACAACCACACACACGCGCGCACGCACGCACCCCACACACGCACGCACACGCCCACACGCCCACACGCACGTACGCACGCACGCACACTCACGCACACACTCACACACACACACAACACACACACACACACACACACACACACACACACACACACACACACACACACACACACACCTCTGTTTTTCTCCACATATGTGTATACATACATACATACATACAAACATACACACATGCATATACATACATACATACATACATACATACATACATACATAACATACATACATACATACAGAGAGAGAGAAAAGGAGAGAGACAGACGGGACAGCCCAGACGACAGACAGACAGACAGACAGACAGACAGACAGCAGGACGGGACAGCGAGAGAGAGAGGAGAGAAAAGATTGTATGTGTAATAATTGGATATGGATTTCATCAAGATGTTGGTTCCAAGTTTCATTTTTAACGAAATGGTTAGTGACATTGAAGAAGAAGGCCGGAGAACCTTTCATCCATTCTATTACGGCTGCGACGAATGATCTTCAAAGGTTTTCGTGAAAAATAAGGCCATTCCATTCTGATAGTCATCTCTCCTTTTCCTCGTCAGTGTCGATACTCTAGGAGGGGTTTTCTGCTTTTCGTGCTTTGTATCTGTTTAGGTCAGTTACAGCACAGACCTAACAAGAAGAAAGTGTTGTGGTCAGTTACACACAGGCCGCTGTTTTAACACACACACTGGTGTCTTGACAGAGGCGGAGAGGTCCC
>CM031613.1:76607123-76624331 GCA_018398815.1 Conus ventricosus | reverse complement strand
ATAAGTACATTGATGTTATGAACCACCCACTATGAAACAGTGTTGTGTTTTCTGTCGAGACGTAAGTATTTTACAGCAGGCTCCGTGCACAGCTTGTTAAGGGATATTCCACCGAATGCATTTTTTTTCTTTTAGATTGAGAGGTCAGTACATTTCATTGATGACAAAAAAGACAGACAGACAGACAGACAGACAGACAGACAGACGAAGACAGACAGACGACAGACAGACAGACGACAGACAGACGACACACACACACACACCACACAACATACATTACACCACACACAACACACACACACACACACACAAAACACGCACACACACACACACACACATTCACACCCACCCCCACACACCCCACACACACACACACACACACACACACCCCACACACAACACAGCACACACACCGCATCGCAGCATACACACACACACACACAACAACACACACACACACCACACACACACGTACACACACACACACCCACACACAACACACACACACACCAACCACACACACACACACACACGCGCGTGCGTGCGTTGTGTGTGTGTGTGTGTGTGTGTGTGTGTGTGTGTGTGTGTGTGTGTGTGTGTGTTGATGTTGTTTTGTTTTTACGTCTTTCCACATTACGTGAATTAGACGAAAGAAAAAAAAAAAAAGGGGGGGGGGGGGGTCGGGGTAATAAAGGTTAACACAATGATGTAAAAGAGTTAACTAATCTACAGCTTAACACAAAAGTAGAAAATCCACTTAATCAAAGATTGAAAAACAAAAAACACAAAACCACCAGAAAACCCCGAAACATATTACTCTTCTGTCTCATCTCACCACTGACTGTTATATATTACAAATATTTGCCAATTGGACTTTTAGCTAAGTTCAAAAAGAAAAAGATACGTTTCACTTGCTGACAGTGACCGGGAAAACATTTTGACTTGGCTCTACAGACGTATTTGGAATGAATTTTGTCATTAAGTTACACAAAAGAATGTGATCAGTTGTATGTGTGTGTGTGTGTGTGTGTGTGTGTGTGTGTGTGTGTGTGTGTGTGTGTGTGTACGCGTTCACGGCGTACGCTCGCGCGTGTCGTTATGATGCTGTCTTTTTTTTTTCTTATTTTTTTTTGGTAACGGGTTCTGTCGAGGGCTTGTCCATTTAAAGAGAATACCAACTCCAGAACTTGGGTCATGCGAACTGTACAGCACACGAACTTGTCAGTTACCATGCCACGCACAGTCTATGTGTAACAACAGATTGGCCTTGCCCTCCCTGATCAGCGTGCTACGTACGTGTCTTGCGAGCTTTGTTTTTTTGTTCTCTCTCTCTATTTTCAACCCCCTTAAAGAAAGTAAGGATGACAGGCATTTTGGATCCCAGGAAATTGACATCTAGAGCTTGGTCGTGACTTAAGAATTGCGGAAGGAATCCTACCGGAGAGCGCGGAGGGTGGGGGGGGGGGAGGGAGGAGTGGCAGAGATGGAGAGCCGCAGGGAGTGGAGAGAGAGGGGGGGGGGGGATGAATGACGGTTTCTGTACGAGTTATTCTACATCCGTTCCCCAAGCTGCTGATCAGAGCCGGAGTCTTCATCACGATGACCAAGGCTTGTCTCGGGTCGGCCTGACCTGGTCAGGTCTTCCCAAGGCGCTGCGTTTTTCTTCGTACACTTTTGGTGTTTACTCACCGTCTGGAGTCCTGAATAGCTTCCAATAGGAAAAAAGAGGATAATGATAATTATATCAGCACCAGCAACCAGCACCAGCCCGGGCAATCATCCGCATACACACAGACATCATGGTTTGTTTTGGTGATTCTCCACCACCACCACCACCTTCCGCCACCCCCCCCCTCTTCCTCTTTCTACGGACTTTTCTTCCTTTCTTTCATTCTTTCTTTTTTTGTCTTCAGGAGATATCTGTGACAGTCCCTCCTGTAAAGAAGACTACCATCGAGGACTTGGGAGGTATAGGTGCGGAATATGATGCCAATGGTGTGAGGGGGAGGGCGACGTGGGGGGGGGGGGTAAGGTTGGGGCAGATGGGGCGGGAGATTGGGGGTGGGGTGGGGTGGTGGTGGAGGTGGGGGTTGGGGGGCTTCTGACGACATGAATTCTGGCATAAACTGTCTCCTTTCGGTAGTTGCTCACTCACCTTGGCTCCGAGTGTGTGTATGTGTGTGTGTGTGTGTGTGTGTGTGTGTGTGTGTGTGTGTGTGTGTGTGCGTGTGTGTGTGTGTGTGTGTGTGTGTGTGTGTGTGTGTGTGTGTGTGTGTGTGTGAGTGAGTGAGTGAGTGTGTGTGTGTGTGGTGTGTGTGTGTGTGTGTGTGTGTGTGTGTGTGTGTGTGTGTGTGTGTGAGTGTGTGTGTTTGTGAATGAGTGAGTGAGTAAATGAGTGTGTGTGTGTGTGTGTGTGTGTGTGTGTGTGTGTGTGTGTGTGTGTGTGCATGTGTGTGTGTGTGTGTGTGTGGGTGTGTGTGTGTGTGTGTGTGTGTGTGTGCATGTGTGTGTGTGTGTGTGTGTGTGTGTGTGTGTGTGTGTGTGTGTGTGTGTGTGTGTGTCTGCATGTGCCTGCGTGTCTGTGTACCTGTCTGCCACTAACACCACCGAAGCGAACTCGGCAGCAGTTGCAGCGGCGCAGTGTCTCCCCTCGCTGGGTGGCCTGACGTGGTTTGCTCCCAGTGCTGGCACTGCACTGCAGGGGCCGGGGCTTCTTCAGGAACGACACCGGGCGTGACTACAACTTTATGAGATCGGAACGAGCCAATGTGGGTGGAAAAAGGAAAAGGAGGGAGGGGGGACGAGGGGAAGGGGGCAATGAATGCGCCACTTAGGAAGAGGAATGGAAGTGAGAGAGAGAGAGAGAGAGAGAGAGAGAGAGAGAGAGAGAGGAGAGAGAGAGAAAAGAGAGAGAGAGGAGAGAGAGAAGAGAGAGAGAGAGAGGAGGGAGAGAGAGAGAGAGAGAGAGAAGACACAATTCTTTATTTACGAGGAAAATAGATAAGCACTGACGTGCTTTTTACACGCAGTCCTCGCCCTGAGTAGGGACTACAACATGCAGTGAAATGAAAATAATGTAAAAAAGCAAACAAGCGGTCATACAATCATAATGGAAATCACATGAAAATAGAAGAGAAATGAAAAAAAAGTAAATGAAATTATTTAAAAAAAATAATAATAAACAAACAAAAAAAAATAGAAATAAAAATGAAAATAACATCAATGAAGGGGAAGGAGAGAGTGGGGGTAGGGGTGGGCTGGGCTGGGGGAACATATGGAAATGTACTACAACGTACAAAAATTAGCATGTAGTGAGAGAGAGAGAGAGAGAGAGAGAGAGAGAGAGAGAGAGAGAGGAGAGAGAGAGAGGAGGGACGGGACGGACGGACGGACGGACGGACGGACGCAGACAGACAGACAGAGAGACAGAGAGAGAGAGACAGAGAGAGAGAGAGTGAAAGAAGGGCACAACATATAATCATTTTTTTCATACGGCATGAAAATGCGTAGAAGGTATTTAGCAAAGTGACATGGAGTTTGGAGGGAGAAAGAGAAAGAGAGAGAGAGAGGAGAGAGAGAGAGAGGAGAGAGAGAGGGAGGAAGGGAGGGAGGGAGGGAAGAGGAGAGAGAGAGAGAGGGGGAGGGAGGGGAGGGGAGGGAAGGAGAGAGAGAGAGAGAAGAGATGAGAGAGAGAGAGAGAGAGAGAGAGAGAGAGAGAGAGAGATGCGTTTCAGACGCTTCAGATACGTTTTATTGACAATGGCCTACGTAGCCTTTTTTGTCAAGGGGGTATACATGAATTTTGCAGCGCCGGAGAGAGAGAGAGAGAGATAGAGAGAGAGAGAGAGAGAGGAGAGAGAGAGAGCTCAATATATGGAATCTGGCTGCGGTCTTTAATGACACTCCCATCGGATGGCAACAGTTTTTTTGGAACAAACTAGGCAACATCTTTCGTTGGGGGGGGGGGGGGGGGGGGGGGGGGGGGGGGAGGGGGGGCGGAGGGAGGAGGGCGGAATGACTTGCGTGTAGACGTGAAGATTCAGGGCATAGATGAGGGAAGGAGGGAAGGAAGGAAGAAAGAAGGAAGGAATCACGTTTATCTTTAAGGCATATTGCTCCTGTCCCATTTCATTTGCCCCCCGTCCAAACCCATGGCCGACTCTCTCCCCTCTCTCTCCCCGCCCCCCCCCGGGGCTTCCCTCCTCGTTGCAAAAGAGATAGAGAGAGAGAGAGAGAGAGAGAAGAGAGAGAGAGAGAGAGAGAGAGTATTTCAGGTTCGTGTGTAATAGCACCCGCCGAGCGCTACGTGGTGTTTGTGTGGGTGTGCGTGTGTTGTGTGTGCGTGCGTGCGTGCGTGGACTGTGCGTGCTGCGTGCGTGCGTGCGTGTGTGTGTGTTTGTTGTGAGTGTGTGTGTGTGAGGGGTGGAGTGTGTGTGTGGTGTGTGGTCAGGTGTCTTTCGGATTTGCGGGTTGTGAGCTTACAGACGTCTCTTTCATTTTGAATTAGTCCCTAGATCTACAACTGCGTGGTGTTTTTTCTGATGTCTGGGTCCCTGGACGATACAATGTCTATGGGGTTGACGGCAGCAAAATGCCTACAGGTGTCTGATTTGTATACATCTATGAATATCACGCTCGACGTGCGATCCTTAAAAAGATGGCAGGTGTTGAACTTAAGCCTCCCATCATCAGGGAAGTCACTTAATACCGAATCTCTCACATCATGCTGCTTGCCCCATTTAACTCAGCAAGTGGGGGGGGGGGGGGGGAATGACGCCCGTTGGGGTAGAGAGAGAGAGAGAGAGAGAGAGAGAGAGAGAGAGAGAGAAGAGATGAGAGAGAGAGAGAGAGAATGATAGCGTGCCTACAGACATCAAAGATTGATGAAATGAGAACCTTGTTAATTCTGAATTATAGTAGTTACTCCCATCATGCAAAGTAATGTGGCTGTGGGCTTTTTTTGTTTTTTTTGTTTTGACCTTTTTGTTTTAGAAGAATGGGGGACAAAACAACAACAACCTAACATAACCCCAACCAAAGACAAAACAATTAGAGCATGTTTGAAGCCTTGACGGAACAGGTGCGTTGTCTTGAAGAGTCTAAGCAACAAACATGTACATACCAGAGCGCCGAGCACACAAACACACTCAATACACACACACACACCACACAACACACATAACGCGCGCATCACACACAACACACAACACACACACACTACACACACACACACACACACAACACGCGCGCGCGAGCGCGCGCACGCACTCCACGCACGCACGCACGCACGCACGCACGCACGCACCGCCACAGCACGCACGCACGCACGCACGCACGCACGGCAACGCACGCACGCACTCACTACACACACACACACACATACGTACACAAACACGTGCACCGCGCTGCAATCTTGTACACACGCCTGCACGTGCGCCTCGCCCTCCCCCCCCCACCACCCCCCCCCCACCCCCGCACAGCACACAAACTCACAAGACACACACAACACACACACACACACAACACCCACCCACACGCCACACACCCCACCACACACACACACGCATGCACGCACGGCAACGCCCACACGCAAACGCAAGCAACAACACACGCACCACACACACACAACACACACAACACACTACACACACACACACACACACACACACACAACACGTATTCAGAGGCTATCTGTCCTCTCTGTCTGACTCTATGTCTAGTCCCTATCTGATCTGTCCTTCTGTCTGTCTGTCTGTCCCTGTCCTGTCTGTCTCTCTCTCTGTCATCTCTCTCTCACTCCTCGTCACTCTCTCTGTCTCTCCTCTCTCTCCTCTCTCCTTGTCTCTCGCTCTCTCTCTGTCTCTTCTCTCTCTCCCCGGGGGGTCCTCCTCATCTGTCACTCTCTCTCTCTCCTCTCATCCTCACTGTCCTCCTCTCTGTCCTCTCTCTCTTCACTTCACTTCTCTCTCAACCAACACCCCTTCTCTCCACTCCTCTGTCCTCTCCTCTCTGTCTCTCTCTCTCTCTCTCTCTCTCTCTGTGACTCTGCTCTCTCTCACTCTCTCTCTCTCTGTCTGGTCCTTCTCTCCTCCTCTCTGTCCTCTCTCTCTCCTCTCTTTCAGTCTCTCTACTTCTCTCTCTCTCTGTGTCCCTCTCTCGTCTCCTCTCTCTCTCTCTCTCTCTCTCTCCTTCTATCTCGTGTCCTCTCCTATATGTGTAGTCTTAATTCTAACTGTCCTTTGCCGCACCCCCACCCCCACCCCCCAGACTTAAGGAGTGAAGTCCTCGCTGAATAAGTGCTCATTTTGAGTTTAGTTTAATCTTTGTCTCTGTCTGTGTGTGTGTCTGTTTGACTGGTCCCTGTTCTGTCTGTCCTGTCCCCTCTCTCTCTCTCCATGTCTGCTGTCTGTCTCTGTCTCTGTGTCGTCCCTCTCTCTGTACCTGTCCCACTTTGTCACTCTGTTATCTCTGTCTCTGTCTCTCTGTCTCTGTCTCTCTCTCATCTCTCTCTCCCCCCCCCCCCCACCCCCTATTCTCTGCTCTCTCTCTCGTCTCTCCTCGCTCTTCTGGTCCCCTCTCCTCCCTGGCACTTTCTTGAGACACCTTACACCAGCTCAGGCCTCTTTTTGCTCACTGGCCGGAGGCAGATAAAGAAGACAAGCGTTTCATTCAGATCCAGAACAAGACCAGAGGATAGAAGCACACAAACACAACAACAACAAACAACAACAACAGCAACAACATACAACAACAACAACCAGGAAGAATGGCAAAAAAAAAACTACAGCAAACAAACAACAACCCCACTTCCACAGTCTCTCTCCCCCATCCCCTGGACCCTTTTCCTACGCCAAGCTCTTCAGTAGATCCACTGACAGTTTAGTGCGCGGGGGTCAATGAGACGCGATGCCCATCAGAACTGGTCGGTTCAAACAGTGCTGTTTAAGATGGGAGAGCGTAGTAGGCGCGATGTCCTTCAAGAACTGGCCGTCAAAACAGTGCTGTTTAAAAGATGGAGAGCATAGAGCAGGCCGCGATGCCCTCAATGCACTGGTCGGTCAAACAGGGGCGGTTAAAGGCGGAGAGCTTAGGAGGCGCGATGCCTTGCAAGGAAATGGTTCGGTCAAACAGGCTGTTTTAATGCAGGGAGAGCTTAGAGGGCGCGATGCCCTTCTAGGAACGGTCGGTCAAACAGGGCTGTTTAAGCTGAGAGCTTAGAGGGCGCGATGCCCCTTCATAGGCACTGTCCCCGGTTCAAACAGGGCTGTTTAAGGCTGACGAAGCTTGGAGCGCGAATGCCCCTTCAAGGAACTGGTCGGTCCAAAGCAGGGCTGCATAAGCTGGAGAGCTTAGAGGCGCGATGCCCTCAAGGCACTGGTCCGGGTCAAACAGGGCTGTTTAAGGCAGGAGAGCTAGAGACGCGATGCCCTTCAGGAACTGGTGTCGTCAACAGAGCTACTTAAGGCTGGAGAGCTTAGAGGCGCGAGCCCCGTCAAGGAACATCCTGGTCGGACAACACAGTGCTAATTAAGGCTGGAGAGCTTAGAGGGCGCGATGCCCTTCAAGGAACTTGTCGGTCAAACAGTGCTGTTTAAGGCTGGAGAGCTTATAGGCGCGATGCCCCTTCAGGGAACATGGTCGGTCAAACATTTCTGCTTAAGCTGGAGAGCTTAGAGGCGCGATGCCCTTCAGGAAACTGCGGTCAAACAGTGCTGTTTAAGCTGGAGAGCTTAGGGGAGACGCGATTGCCCTCAAGGAACTTGTCGTCAAACAGGCTGCTTAAGGATGAGATCCTAGAGGCCGATGCCCTTCAAGGAACTGGTTCGGTCAAAGCAGTGCCTGTTTAAAGCTGGAGAAGCCTAGAGACGCGATGCCCTTCAAGGAACTGGTCGGTCAAACCGTGCTGCATAAAGATGAGAGCCTAGAGGCGCGATGGCCCTATCAAGGGAACAGGTCGTCCATACAGTGCTGCTTAAGGATGGAGAGCCTAGAGCGCGATGCCCTTCAAGGAACGGTCCGATCAAACAGGGCTGTTTTTAAGGCTGGAGAGCTAGAGAGGCGCGATGCCCTTCAAATGGCACTGGTCGGATCACACAGCTTTTTAAAGGCTGGAGAAGCATACGGCGCGATGCGCCTTCAAGGAACTGGTCGGTCAAAAACAGGGCTGGTTTTTACGGCTAGAAGCTTAGAGGCGGATGCCCTTCAAGGCACTGGTACGGGTACAAACAGGGCTGTTAAGGCTGGAAGCTAAGAGACGCGATGCCCTTCAAGGGAACTGGTCGGTCAAACATTGGCTACTTAAGGCTGGTAGAGCCTTAGAGGCGCGATGCACTACATCAAGGCACTGGTCGGACAAACAGGGCTGTTTCGGCTGGAGGAGCTTAGAGGCGGCTATGCCCCTTCAAGGCACTGGTCGTCAAACGGGCTGTTTAAGGATGGAGAGCTTTAGAGGCGGCGCGAATGCCCTACAAGGAACTGGTTGGTCCAAACATGGTGCTTAAGGGATTGGGGAGCCTAAGGCGCGATGCCCTTCAAGAACAGGTACGGTCCAACCCATGCTGCTTAAGATGGAGAGCATAGCGGCCGCGATGAATCCTTTCAAGGAACTGGTCGCAAACAGTTTGCTTAATGAGAGAGCCCTAGGGCGCGATCCCATCAAGGAACTGTCGTCAAACAGTGCTACTTAAGGCAGGAGAGCTTAGGAGGCGCGATGCACTTCCAAGGAAACGGTAGTCAAACAGTGGGCTACTTAAGGCTTGGAGAGCTAGAGAGCGCGATGCCCTTCAAGGAACTGGTCCGTCAAACAGTTCGCTTTAAGGTGGAGAGCCTAGAGGCCTCGATGCCCTCAATGAAACTGGTCGGTACAAATAGTGCACTAAAGGCTTGGAGAGCATAAGCGCGATGCCCTTCAAGAACTGGGTCGTCAAACAGTGCCTGGTTTACGGCTGAGACTTAGAGGCGCCAACCCTTCAAGAACGTGTCGGTTCAAACAATGCTGCTTAAGGATGGAGAGCCTTAGAGGCGCGATGCCCCTTTCAAGAACTGGTCGGTCAAACAGTGCTGCTTAAGGCTGGAGACCTAGAGGGCCGAATGCCTTCAAAGAACTGGACGGTCAAACAGTGTTGCTTAAGGATGGAGAGCCTAGAGGACCGCGATGCCCTTCCATGAACTGGACGGTCCAACAGTTGTTGCTTAAGGATGTAGAGCTAGAGGCGCGATGCCTTCAAGGAACTGTGTCGTCAAAAACATGTTGCATAAGGATGGAGAGCCTAAGGCGCGATGCCCTTCAAGAACAGTCGTCAAACAGTGGCTACTAAAGGCTGGATAGCTTAGAGGGCGCGATGCCTTCAAAGAACTGGGTCAGGTCAAACAGTGCTGTTTTAAGGCTGGAGAGCTTAGAGGCGCGAATCCTTCAAGAACTGGTCGTCAACAATGCTGCTTAAGGAATGGAGAGCCTAGAGGCGCGATGGCCACTTCAAGGAAGCTGTTCGGTCAAACAAGCTGCTAAGGATGGAGAGTGCCAAGAGCGCGGGGCCCTTCAAAGAAACTGGTCGGTCAAACATTTTGCTTAAGATGGAGAGCCAATATGCGCGATGCCCCTTTCACGTAACATGGTCGGTCAAACATTGTTGCTTAAGGATGTAGAGCCTAGAGGTGCGATGCCTTCAAGGAACTGGACGTCCAAACAGTGTTGCTTAATGCTGGTGAGCATAAGCGCGATTGCCCTTCAAGGAACTGGTCGTCAAACAGGGCTGCTTAAGGCTGGAGACTTAGAGGCGCGATGCCCCTTCCAGGAACTGGGCCGTTCAAACAGGGCTGCTTAAAGTAGGAGAGCCTTTAGGAGACGCGATCCCATCAAGGAACTGTTCGGTCAAACCGGGCAGCTTAAGTGCCTGAGAGCTTAGAGTACGCGATGCCTTCAAGTAACTGGTTCGGTCAACATGGCTGCCTTAAGGCTGGAGAGCTTAGGAGAACCGATGCCCTTCACGTCACTGGTCTGTCCAGCAGAGCAACTTAAGGCTGGAGAAGTTTACATACCGCTGCTTCTGCGAACACGGGTCCTCGCTGCTCTCCCTGACTCTGTTGTTGTTGGTATTTATTTTTTTTCCTCTGTGTCCTGTCTTTCTTGTCAGTCAAAGGATCTGAAAAAAGATCTGACACTGAAATACGAATCTATTCATGCAGTCTCGGTTTGTCTGTCTCTCGATCTGTCTAGTCTGTCTCTGTCGGTTTGTCTGTCTCGGTCTCACTCTCACTCTCTTCTTCTCTCTCTCCTCTCTCTCGCTCACTCCTCCTCTCTCTCTCCTCTCTCGCTCTCTCATCATCTCTCCTCCTTCCTCTCTCTCACTCCTCTCTCTCTCAGCTCTCAATGTCTGTCCCTGTCCCCCACCCTCCCTCACTGTCCTCTGTCTCTGTCCTGTCTGTCTGTCTGTTCTGTCTGTCTACTCCTCTCTCTCTCTCACTCTCTCTCCGCTCTCTCACTCTCTCACACCTTCTCTCTCTCTCTCTCTCTTCTCTCTCTCTGTCCTCTTCGATACAATGTAGTCTTTGTAAACCCAAATCGATACAGACTCCCAATTTCCGCCAATAATCCCTCCTCTCTTCTCACACACAAACACACACTACACACCACACCACCCACACACACACACACTCCACACACACAGACACACACACACACACACACACACACACACACACACACACACTCACACACACACCCACACACCACACAAAGCTTCATAAAAGAGTGTAGGCCTACTACGACGCTGAATAGTTCTGCATTTTATTTTACATTCTCTGTCGCCTGACTGCCTCTGGTCTCCTCTCACTGTCTCTCTCTTGTTCCCTCCTCTGTCTGTCTGGGCTCTCCCTTGTCTGTCTCTGACTCGTTGTTTTCTCTCTCTGTCCTCCGTCGGTCTGTCTGTCCTGTCTGTCTGTCTGTTTGTCTCTCACTTATCTCTCTCATCTCTGTGTCTCTCTCGCTCATCCCTCTCTCTCTCTCTCCACCCCCCCCCCAATCGCCTCCCACCCCACCCCTCATCTCTCAGTGTTTTCCCTCTCTCTCTCTCTCCTCACCCTCCTCTCTCTCTCACTCTCCCTCCCCCTACTCTCCTTACCCCTCCTCTCACTCCTCTCTCTCTCACTCTCTCTCCCCTCCCCCTTCTCTCCTCCCCTCCTACAACCATGACAGTTTAACACAAGCCAGCTTTTTAGCCTATTGGGCCGATAGCCAGATAATACAAACGCTTTAATAATCCCAAATAGACAAGAGGAAAAAAAAAAAAAAAAGATGGTAAAAAAATAAACCCAAACAAAACCAAACGAACAACGAAACAAACAACCCCCCCACCCTCCCGTCAACCCCCTCTCTCTCCTCTCTCTCTCTTCTCTCCCTCTCTCTCTCTCTCTCTCGCACTCCTCAGCTCTCTCTCTCTCTCTCTCTCTCGCTTTCCTCTCTCTCTCTCCCCTCATTCTCTACTGTGTGGTTTCTCTCTCTCTCTCTCTACTCTCTCCCCCCTCTTCTCTCCTCTCATCTCTCTCTCCTCTCTCTCTCTCCATCACACTCTCTCTCTCTCTCACTCTCTACACACTTCCCCTTCTCTCCTCCCCAACCTCTCACCATGACAGTAACACACACTCAGCTTTTTTGCCTATTGGGCCATAGCCAATAAGGACAGAGCGCTTTAATTACCAAAATAGACAAGAGGAAAAAAAAACAACAAAAAAAAAAACAAAAAAAGAGAAGAACTGCAAAAAAATAAACCCACACAAAACCAACGAACAACGAAACAAACAACCCCTCCCTCCCGACACCCTCTCTCTCTCCTCTCTCTCTCTCTCTCTCTCTCCGCTCTCTCTCTACCACTCTCTCTCTCTCCTCTCTTCTCTCTACGCTCTCGCTCTCCCTCGCTCTCTCTTCGCTCTCTCGCCTATCTCTTCTCTCGCTCTCTCTCCTCTCATCTCTCTCTTCTCCTCCCTCGGCTCTTCTTCTCTCTCCTCTTCTGCTCTCTCTCTCTCCTCCTCTCTCTCTCTCTCTCTCTCTCTCTCCTCTCTCGCTCTCGCTCTCGCTCCTTCTCGCTCTCTCGCTCTCTCTCTCTCTCTCCTCCCTCTCTCTTCTCTCTCTCTCTCCCTCTCTCTCTCTCTCTCTCTCGCTCTCGCTCTACTCTCCTCTCGCTCTCATCTCTCTCTCTCTCTCCTCTCTCCTTCTTCTCTCTCCTCCCGCTCTCTCTTCTCTCTCCACGCTTCTCCCTCTCCTCTCTCTCTCTCGTCTCTCTCTTCACTCCTCTCTCCCTCTCTCCCTCGTCTCTCTCTCTCTCTCTCTCTCCCCCCACCCACTGTCCTTGTCCTGTCTTCTTCTTGATAGAAGTCAGACGACAATGTAATTGGCGCCTGGGATAAGAGGCCTGCTTCCCTTCATGGAACCGGACGTTCAGAGATGGTGCCAAGGAAGAACAGCTTAGACCTCCCCCTACCTCCCCCCCCCCCGCTGCTTGTTGCTGGCTTGTCACGAGGGGTTTCCCTCCCTCTTCCCTTCTCTCCTCTCTCATCTCCTCTCTCCTCTCTCTCTCCTCCAATCCTCTCCTCCTCTCTCTCTCTCTCTCTCGCTCTCCTCTCTCTGTGACCCTCCCTTGTGTTTTTTGTCTCACTCACACTGTTTGTCTTTTCTTGTCAGTGCCTGCATTTTTGTCAATCATTTTGTCTGCCTCTTTTTTTTTTGGTCCTGTCTATGTATCTCTGCTGTCTCGGTCTCCGTCGCTCGCACTCCTCTCCTTCTCTCTCTCTCTCTCTCGCTCTTCTCTCTCTCCCTCTTCTTCTCTCTTCTCTTCCTCCTCTCTCTCACTCTCTCTCTGTCCTCGCTTTGTCCTCTGACTCCCTAAACTGTCCTGCCTCGGTCACTGCTCTCTTGTCTCTGTCTCTGTCGTGTCCTGTCCCTGTCTGTCTGTCCTTGTCTGTCGTAATTCCACTTAATCTTTTTCGCTTCTCCTGACACTCTGTGCGTGTTTTTTTTTCTCTTTCTCTAACGAACTGTCCCTCTAATCCTCTCTAATCCCATGAGTTTTGAGACAGTGTCGCCTGGCTGGCTAACTTCTCTCTTTAACTATGCACTATTGAAAGAGAAGTGATCAAAGGAGAGAGAGAGAGAGAGGGGGGGGGGGGGGATGGGGACACAGAGACAGAGAGAGGAGGAGAGAGAGAGAGGACAGAGTGATTTCTTGGATAGATGAGAGAGAGAGGACCCCCGACAGACATACACTCAGACAGAACAGTCAAACGGACAGACAGACAACAAGTTCCGAGAAATCGACAGAGATACACAAAAAGGAAGTGAAACTCTGTGGTGTGAGTGGTGTGTGTGTGTGTGTGTGCGTGTGTGTGTTGTGTGTGGTGTGTGTGTGTTGATGAGAGAGAGGAGAGAAGAGAGAGAGGGACGGACAGACAGACAGTCAGAACAGATCCGACAGACAGACCTAGAGAGAGAGAGAGAGAGAGAGAGAGAAGAG
The DNA here is from genome assembly GCA_018398815.1 of Conus ventricosus. NCBI lineage: Eukaryota > Metazoa > Mollusca > Gastropoda > Neogastropoda > Conidae > Conus > Conus ventricosus. Next base: position 76,610,826 of record CM031613.1, on the reverse strand, counting down.
AGAGAGAATCTCAAGAGTTTGGAGTATGTGGGGTTCATTTGACAATCCTTACGTTCGGCCGAATTAGCTCTCCCAGAATCAGTGGGTCCGGGAGGTCGTCCTGATAGTTCAAACAACGTGTGTGTGGAATCCATTAGCAGTGAGTGCGCCCGCCTTCCGGATCAATGGAGAATGCTGCTATTTAATCATTACAGCGGCTTTTGTGGCCCTCTGAAGCTTTCTAATTGGAGTTGTTTATTTATGATCGGAACAAGTGATGTTTTCGTTTGTGATCTGTTTAATGATGGATCCTAATGAGGAAGTGAGGATGGTAATTAAGGCTACGGAAAAAAAGAAAAGGTCTCTCATATTAAAGCTTGCCACTTACATATCTAAAAGTAGTTGTGTCGTCGTCGTCTTCGTTTGCGGCTATCGTTACCATTTATCGATTTCCTGGCCGCTCTTCGATCTCTGCTTTCTGGACCTTATTTGTAATTTTTTCTGCACTTTGTTTGGTGTAGGAGTGTTTTGTCTGTTTGAAAGTAGAAATGAAAAGCTTATCTCCAGTATTGTATCTTCACAATTAATGCAATACCAATTGTTAAATTATTGTGGAATTTAACATCGTCCATTGGTTGTGTCTGTAACCCGCTTGTGTCGGCTTGGAATGATCGACCATTGGTATGTGTCTGTACCCGCTGGTGGACGCTTGGAATGATTCGTCCATTGTAAATGTCTGTACCCGCAGGAGTCGGCTGGACTGATCGACCATTGGAATATGTCAGTACCTCCGCTGCAACGGCATGGAAATGATCGTCCCAATGGTATATTTCTGTACCCGCTTGTGTCGCTTGGAATGATCCTCACCTGAAGCGGAGTGAGTTCAATCGCCCCACCCCACCCCACCCCCCTCCATCCCGCTCCGACGTTCCTTTCCTATCCCCACTACACTTCCCTCAATCCCCCACCACACTCCTACCTCCCCCCCCCCCCCCCCCCCGCCCCGCCTTCCAGTACACCCGTTTTTTTCCCTCCTCTTCTCCTTCATTTTATCGTCTTGACCAAGGACAGGGTGAACACTCAAGAGTAAACAGCCCTTTGAATGAAGACCTGTCTTAGACGTTTTTTAAAAATTCTTATTCGCTCAACGTTTGTTCTACATTCATCTCCCAGCGGGGGCCGAATAGCTCAGGTCGTAGAGCGGCCCGGACTCGTAAATCCCAAGGGTTTGCGGGTTCGAAATCTCCACCGGGCCGTTTCGGTACAGTGGGATTTTCCCTCCGAAGTTAACTTGGTACTGGCTCCATTTCCCATACAGTCCTTTCGAATGAACAAAAAAAACCGAGGTTCCGTGTGTGAACGCACGCATAACATCTTGCACACACGTCAAATTCCATCACCACTTTCGGAAGAGGAGGCCAATTGGCCGTGGTAATGGATGTACATTTACACATAGCATTCCCCCTACCCCCAAGATGAGTATGGTTGACTAAATGGCGTGGATTAAAAAAAAACGGTCATACTCACAAAACTTCCACCTTCCTTTGTTGAGCAGATGGGATTATACCCCTGCCTGTCCGATACAGGGATGTCTGCAGGAGCATCAGCCTGCGTACGCAAGAAGAAGAATAAAAGAAGAAAAGAAGAAGAACTCCCAGCATATGCATTCCCTTTCACTGGAGAATTATTTCGTATTTACTTTACATTATCATGAAGATGGGCTCGGTACCGCGTCTGTTTGTGGTTGTGTGGTGCTCTGCTGCGTCTGTTTCTATGAGCTATACGCGCAGTCCTGAGAGACCGTCAAGACCTTGGGTTGCTTCTAGTTCAGTCCCCCCCCTCATCCCAAACGGGATTTCGGTTAAAAACCTTCTCACCTCACCCACTCCCCTGTTGGTTCGTACACTTGAGACTCTGCGGTCCAGCCAGTCCCTGTGGCCTAGTAAGACCCAAAAACCCCACGTGACCTCATTTGGCGAGGCAAGACTTTCTTGACAGCTGTCCTGTTCGGTGAGGGAAGCGCTTTTGCTTATCCGCTTGGCTAGGAGAAATAAAGTCACCCAGGGATATTGGTCAACACACATTCGTCCCCAAGATGCTGGAATGCGCTGGACTTTTTCTTTTTCGGGTGTCTATCGCTCTGCCAAATAATCCTTTGAATTCAGTACAATGTTCTTGATTAAGTACTTTTTTTCCAAAAGAATTAATGTTATTCAAAATGTCTTGTATAGGAATTTTTGTAGTTATCATTGAGAGGTTTGTTTAAACTATACACCGCTGCTGTTGTTCTTCCCGCTCCTGTTCCAACACCTCATCCCTGCTCCTGTAGGTCTTGGAGTTTTCCGATATCTCAACACCCCTCTGTAAAGAAGAACGTCTTGGACCAATGCTGTGCTCCTTTTTTAGGAAACTCCTGCTTCGTCCAAAGACCCTTAAGGAGAAAAAAAACACTGAGATCTGTCCCCTATTCAATTCCAAGCTGCCATAACGCGTTGAACGTAGCAGTCCTCCGTAATTCTCGGTTTTCGCCCATTTTCCTATGAGTCAGAACTAGTGTCGGACGTACATTCATCACTCCCCAACAAAGATTTCTACTCTCATCTCATTGTTAGGATATGTAGATGTGTAGTAACTGAAGAGGTCCCAAAGGGCCGCCCTCTTGTCGCGTACAACATTGTTTTAATGGCCTCCGCCCAGTTCCAATGACATGGTGACGGCAGACAGTTTTGTTTTGTGTCTGGCTCCGTTCACAATCACCACCAGGAAGGTGTCCCCAGTATATCTTGTTCTCAAGCTACCCAGAATGTATATATCTTAGAACATCAGTTTTGGTGTCTTCTCGGTTGCAATGATGTTCCTTGGTTTCATGTTCACAGTTTGTCTTCATTCAACTCTTTACTCGCAAACGACGACCAGCAATCAAACGGACAGGGAGAGCATTCGACTTGTTTTCCAGTATCACGTAGTATACATGTAAAGGAATTTCAGAACTAACTCTCTCTCTCTCTCTCTCATCTCTCTCTCTCTTCTCTCCTATCTCCTCTCTCTCTCTCTCTACTCTACACTGCTCTCATGTCAATTTTCCACAAAAAGTAAACCACCTTTTAAAAAAAACCACGAAAACCTATTTCCATTCACAATCGCTCGCGTCTGCAGAATCCACAATTAAGGTCTGCTCATTAGGTCCCGCCTAAACACATGACTCCACTACATGACTGCAAAGCAACACACCAGAACACATTATCTTACAGTCTGAAACTAACATTAGGTTGTTTTAAACACCTGAATTATCTTATCTTTACAAAAAAAAAGCTGACTAATTTTGAATTAGGTCGGGGGCCGTACAGAATTATCAAAAATCGACGTTTGAAGGGGGCCCTCCTGCGCTTTAGCCCCTATAGCCCAGTGCTCTCCTGCGCCTTTGCCCCCTATAGCCAGTGGGCCTCCTGCGCTTTGGCCCCCAATAGCCAGTGGCCACCTGCCATGCCCCCTACTAGCCAGTCCGGCCTCCTGCGCTTTGTCCCCCTATAGCCGAGTGGCCTCCTGCGCTTTGCCCCTAAAGCCATTGGCCTTGCCTCCTGCGCTTTTGCCCCCTATAGCCGTGTCCTCCTGCGCTTTGCCCCGTCCTATAGCCAGTGGGCCTCCAGCGCTTGTGGAGCCCCCTATAGCCATGGGCCTGTCCTGCGCTTCCATGATCGTTCCCTGGCTCATTAGGAGGGCGGAA
>CM031613.1:76604027-76607023 GCA_018398815.1 Conus ventricosus | reverse complement strand
AGTGTTGTGTGTGTGCGTGGAGGGTGGGGGGGGGGGGGGTTGGGGTGGTGGTTCCCTTCAAGCAGATCGCGCCGTCTACCGCTCCGTTAGGCAAGGGCTTGACCCTGCTTGCTCCTCTTGCACATCAATTTTGGGATAGGTAGGGAGCGAGTTTGAGAGCGAGGAAGGGAGGTGGATGGAGAAATAGAGAGAGAGAGAGCGATAGAGAGAGAGAGCGAGAGAGAAAAGAGAGAGAGAGAGAGAGAGAGAAGGGACATTCCCATCTTCAGAGACAGAAAGGGAGTGTTTGTGACTTGAAGTTGACATTCCACAGAGAAACCTCACCGAACCTTATATTGGCGTGTGCCCATGAGCAATAGAGAGGACCATTTCCCTTGCAAACAAGCGGCTTCGACTCGCTGCCCTATCACTAAGCCCAGGGATCACGATCAGTGTCTACAATCCTGAAGCGTATGTAAGGCTAAAGGGGCGGCAGGGAATTCAGGCAGTGTGCTATGACGTCAATCGGCAAAAATGACGTCTGCAATTAGACTTGGCTGGCTGATGCTTCCTTCGGCACGCTGATTATAGTAAATTATGATGATGATGATATGAGGTGTTTGTGATTATCGATGACGATGGTGAAGAGTGATGATGATGATCCGATTATGACGACGACGACGACGACGACGACGACGACGACGACGACGATGATTCTATGATGATGATGATGAAGACGATGATGATGATATGAATGATGATGAAGACATTTTCTACCTTGTCGTCCTGGTCGTGCAACTTCCCAGCCGCCGCTTGTTGACTGTGAAAACGGATCGCGGGAGTTGTGGCTTGTCCCTCTATACAGTAACACTCTGTTGGGGGTGCTTCGCGCTCAATTCCTGCCAGCGCGCTCGTCTTTTTACTGCAGTCAACAGATTCTCTTCCCCTGTCCATTGAGATACAGGTTAAGAGTACTTCCCAGTCTTGTACGGTTGCTTCTAGACCCATCTCAAGACCTAGGTGCCAACACCAAGAGCTTTCCCCGTCTGTCTTTGCGCCAGCTACATCTTGTGTAACCAGCGGCTTTCGGGCGGGCTTGTCGTCGCTTCTTCTTCGCCGCCTCGGCTATCCGTAGAGGATGCCTTTCGAAATGCGCGTACCTGGCAGTCAACGAAGTCCAGCACGAGACAGAATCTCAGCGGTGGGTAGTGTGTCCTTGCCCAGGATGTACTCAGAACACAGTGGATGGATCTCACCTAGATGTAGAGTCTTAACGAGAGTAACAAGTCCTAACCAAGGCGAGCGTTAACAGGACCACAACAGCACAGGTTTGCAGTGTTTCTTAAGTTTAAGGACGGATTCAATGTGTAGCGCCCTAACGACACGCGTGTCTCAATGCGTATCGCTATTCGAGAACCGTTCTTCAATGCGTAATGCGCTTATCGAAACGCGATTCTCAATGCGTATTCGCTTAACGAAACGCCGTTGTCAATGCGTATGCATCAATCGAAGGCCGCGTTCTCAAAGCTTATGCGCCTATCGAAACGCGTTTCTCAATGCGTATTCGCTTATCGACACGCGTTTCGTCAATGCGTATTCGCTTATCGAAACGCGTTCCAATGCCGTAGTGCGCCACCGAAACGTGTTCTCAATGCGTATGCGCCTATCGAAAATTCGTTTCGCGCTGTTTAGAGGCCATGGACAGGTAAGAACATTGGCAGACATCAGCTTTAGCCTTCTATTCACATGAAGGCCGTTACTCAAGAGCCGTGAGTTGTGAATCTAGACGCGAACGAACGAACGAACCAACAGCTTCTCTGTAAATTGATTCCCCGATCCAGATCGCAGAGTTTACGACGAACAAAAAATAGACCGCCCCCTTGTTGCAGTTGAAACGATTATATTCTCAAAGGGAAGAACACAGTCCCTGCTCTTTTTGGTGCTCGATTGAGGATATATAATAGTAGGCGTGTTGAACTCAAAATTGCCTTGACTTTGGCTGTAGTGTCGACTATTAGCAAATCCTCTGCTCGAAGTTTAACTCCTTTGCTTCCAGAAAATCGACATTGTAAGTATTGCGGATGAATTCCCACACACACTTTTTCTTCGGATCGGGAATATAAATTCCTGTCAGCCAACCACAAATCTACTCCCATCCCAGCGCCGAATTGGAGAAAAAAATGATGCTTTCTATCGTTTTCATTTGTCATGAATGTTGTTTATCTTGCGTGAAGAAGACCTAAGAGGTCCGCAACGCGTCCGTGTTTGTCTTTAATTTTTGTTTGTCCCATGTTAACCTTCAGAGCTACTGTCAATTCTGTTAAACTTGATTTCAACCACAAACTGATTTCATTTGCTAGCGATCGACACAAATTTGATTCCCATTGCAGGAGAAGTCTTTCGTAAGGGTAACATCCCTTTGAGCGAAACCACAACACAGTTCGCATACATGTTCCGTCAAGCGACTTTTTTTTTTAAAACCGATCTTCGCTCGCGAACAAGAAGATCGGCCAAGTAAGAACAAAGAACGAGATCACCGAATGGCGAAGTACTCAGCAATGTGATCAGGATGTATCGTTCAGTCAATACGACCTTTAGAGACCACCATCCACCTCCCAGAAGATGGCAGGACGTATATGTTATTTGGTCCAGTCAGATTAAGAAACTTTGCTGCATACGCGCCCTTAGATGAATGTTGATTAGCCGGAGTTGTTTTTTTCTTTTTTATATCGACGATGAACAGGAATCAGTTTATGTTTACAGCAGCCACCGTCCTTTTTACGAAATTATCCTCGCGTTTGTGATCATTTCCAAGAGAGAGATAGAGAGAGAGAGAAGAGAGAGAAGAGAGAGAGAGAGAGAGAGAGAGTGAGAGAGAAGAGCGAGAGAGAGAGAGAGAGAGAGAGAGAGAGAAGACAGACGAGACAACAGACAACAGAAGACAGACAGACAGAGGAACGAACGGGGAGTTGGGGGTGGAGTACGGAGGAGGAAGATCGAGCCCTTATTGGTCCGGG
>CM031613.1:76594027-76601527 GCA_018398815.1 Conus ventricosus | reverse complement strand
ACGGTATGTGGTTCAGACTACACCTACCATTCCGTTGCTCCAGTAACAACCATTTCTGCGGAGAAATGTCTGTTGTACTTGTTGTTGATGTTGTTGCCAAAGTAGGTACTTTTTGCTGATTGCCCACCCACGCACAGGTAGACTGTTGTATAGCCTTCAAGTCGAACAGCATTGCGCGTTAGGTGGCTGGCTGTCTTAAAACACAAAACAAAACAAAACAAAATAAAAACCCTAGGTACATTCATTTGCCAGTGTTCTATCTGAGTTTACCTTTGATCCTGTTACTTTATCTCTGTCTGAGACCATCTGTCTATCGTATGTCTGTCTCTGTCTCTGTCTCTGCTTCTGTCTGTTCTGTCTGTCTGACTGCCTGTCTGTCTGTCTGTCTGTCTGCCTCCCACACCCCACCCCCCTCTCTCTCTCTCTTCTCTCTCTCTCTCTCTCTCTCTCTCCTGCCGTATGTCTGTTGTCTGTCTGTCTGTCCGTCTGTTTCTGTCTGTCTGTCTCTGTCTCTCTCTCATTCTCATGTCTGTCTCTCTATCTCTCTGTCTCTTCTGTCTGTCTGTCTGTCTGTCTGTCTGTCTCTCTCTCTCTCTCTCTCTCTCTCTCTCTCTCTCTCTCTCTCTCTCTCTCTCTCTCTCACTCTCTGTGTCTTCCCTCACTCCCGCCCTCTCGCTGTCTCTCTCTGAATCTCCGTCCATCTCTCTCTCTCTCTCTCTCTCTCTCTCTCTCTCTCTCTCTCTCTCTCTCTCTCTCTCTTTCTCTCTCTCTCATTCTCGCTGACGTGGTGGGTTTTGTCGTCTGTCTCTCTCTTCTTAATATTCAGCGGTCACGCCTTTTTCTCTCCTCGCTTCTTTAATTCTCAAATGAGATTGGCCTACTTTGCCCAGCCTTTCGGCTAGTAATCATTAGAGCTGTTAATAGCTTTAACGAGCAGTAATATGCTCAGCTAATGCGAATCAGAGAGGGAGAGAGAGAGGGAGAGATGGACGGAATGGTCAGAGGTAGAGAGAGGGAGAGAGATTCAAGACGATGTATTTATATGACGGTGTAGTTTACCATGAAGAGGTATGCGAACATACATCTGGCAGATGAAATATAACAATTAAAAACAAACGAGAATTATTTTTTAAGTATAAATACATAGAGAGAGAGAGAGAGAGGAGAGAGGAGGAGAGAGAGAGAGAGAGAGGTGGGGGGGAGGGGGAGGAGGAGGAAGGAAGGAAGGTCGGTCTGGGGACGGGTTGACATACATGATAAAATCAGTTATTTGTGACGCACATAAGCATGGGAGCTTAGTCGGGGCTTTAAAACCAAATTTGATTACGTCTTGGCCTACAACACTGCTCGTCGTAAATCTGTGTGTGTGTGTGTGCGTGCGTGCGTGCGTGCGTGGTGCGTGCGTGCGTGGTGCGTGGTGTGAGTGTGCGTGCGTGCGTGCGTGCGTGCGTGCGTGCGTGCGTGTGAGTGTGCGTGCGTGCGTGCGTGCGTGCGTGCGTGCGTGCGTGCGTGCGTGTGTGTGTGTGTGTGTGTGTGTGTGTGTGTGTGTGTGTGCGTACATGCTTTAACGAGCTTGCGTATCTTCTTAAGTGCTTTCGCGTTTGACGTATTTGTAGTCTATTAACTGTCGCACAAGAAACGTTTAAATGAATTCTTTTGACGAAACCTCCACAGTTTCGTATTTTAAAGAGTTTTTTTGTTTCTTTCTTTCTTTCTTTCTTTCTTTTTTTTCTTTCTTTTTTTTTTAACGTTCTGGTATTTCCCACATCGCGTGCTCTTTGAAAGGCACTAACAGTTCTGTCTGTCCCCATGCGGCTCATTCCAACTACAACATTCCCCCCCCCCCCCCCCACACACACACACAACGTACCCCTACCCACCTCTACAGTCTCCCACCATCCATCTCCTCCTCCTCCAATCACCCATACACACCAGTCTTTCGGCACTTCCGAACCCAGTTTGTCTTGTCGAATCCAGGAGTTTAGGGGATGGGAGGGAGGTGTGTGTGTGGTGTGTGTGTGTGTGTGGGGGGGGGGGGGGGGGAAATTAATGGAAAGTCACCCCGGTAAACACCCACAAGAAAAAGACCATGGGAGGAGGAGGGGGGCGGGGGGCTATTAATGGAAAGTCACCCTAGAAAGACACCCACAAGAGAAGACCTCGGGGAGGTTGAAGGGGCGGGGGGCTATTAATTGAAAGTCACCCCGAAAGCACCCTTAAGAGAAGACTCTGGGGAGGGGAGGGGGGGGGGGGTATTAATGGAACTAACCCGGAAAACATCCACAAGAGAAGATCTTGGGGAGGTGGGAGGAGGGGGAAGGTTAATTAATGGAAAGTCACCCCAAAGACACTCACAAGAGGACCTTGGAAGGGGGAGGGGGTTTTTAATTGAAATTTCACCCCGGAAAACACCCACGGGAGAAAAACCTCGGGGAGGGTGAGGGGGAAAGGGGGGCTATTAATGGAAAGTCACCGCGGAAAACACCCACAAGAGAAAACCTCGGGAGGGTGAAAGGGGGGGGGGGGGCTATTAATATAAAAGTCACCCCGGAAAACATACACAAGAGAAGACCCTGGGGAGGTGGGGGGACTACTAATGGAAAGTCACCCTGAAAAAACACCACAAGCGAAGCCTGCTGATGCAGCCCAGTGGCTTCAGTGTTGATCAGCAACGCCTGTTCTCACACGTTAAACTGCTACTCACTGTTGGAGCACTACGGGCAATAATGCTTTTGTAACTGCAGAGTCAACCGAGCGTGAAACGAATCCGACGGATCATCAGGCGTCGCTCCTATAAGCAGAACACCCGGAAGTCGGTAGATTGTGAAAAAATCCTAGCTGCAACAGACCATAAATTCTATTTTCACATGAAACATTGTCATGATTTGTAATGCATATGGGACCAAATTGATCTCATGAGTGATCATTGTTTATTTTTAAATTTGAAACGCATTATATTGACGTGACACGGGTAATGTTCCTTTGGACGCCCGATTATCACCTGAAAACCTACGTTGCGTTTTCAGTTCAAAACACTATTTTCAGGAGCAATCAGCAGGTGAAAATAGCGAGAATTACATGAAAATGATTTTTTTTGTGTCAAAAGAGGTGTTTTCGTGCACGAGTATAGTTTTTACGTGATCAGTAGCGTGCTATGAAATGGCTGTTTTTCAAGTGATATTTTCCCAAAATATAGTTGAATGAAGCTCGAATCCTTGGAGGGGGGCTCTATGACCATTTCGCGGCATAAAAAAATTCGGGGGAGGCGCTACCATCTTAGGGGTACAAGTCCTTTCTTCCTTTATTATTTTCTTCAAAATCGGGCAAAAATTAGTGAATGACCCCAAATTTCTTATCTGTAATGTATATTTTGGATTAAAAAAAAAAAGGTGTAGCTCTCTTTTTTTTTCACGAAATGTAGTAAAAATATGATAAAAGGAGGGGGGGGGGGGGGGGGATAAAACAAGGTTTGTCCATTATTTTGTGCAGAACTTTTCCCTACACTGGTCATTTCTGAGAAAGTTATGCTCTCGGCTGTTCCTGTCCATTTTGTTTGCCATCAGGAAAACCACTCAAAAACTACTGAATCATTTGAACTTCGCGGAAAGGGGGTGGGGGGAGGGGGTCCCCCTGTACGACCCCATTAAAGTGGGGAGGCAGAACGTGGTGGGGAGTCGAAGAAAACCTCAAACAGAATCCGTTCATCACCATTACCACACCAAATTTTCCACTAAACATGAAAAAAAGGTGAAGCTAAATGTTCACGAAGTGATAACTAATTGTAAAGCATATTTTCTTAGAAATTGTTTTAACTGTATGAAATAATGAATAATTAATTTAATGTCTGTTCACAAGGATAGTGATTTTAGACACTGTTTTAACTGTATAGTGATATAACTATTGACATTTCTTTGTTTTTAATTGTCTGTATCCTGTTACCAAGAAATACATGATTAGTGTCTCTTTTTGTCCTCCCTCTACTCTACTCTTTCGAATGCCATTGTGTTGGGTTTTTTTTCCTCCTGCTTTAAGTGCCTGCGTTCTGTGGACAAAGAAACTCAGAGCACTAGCTTTAAACTGAGAGACGAGAGGGAGAGAGAGGGGAGAGAGGGGGGGGAGAGAAAGAGAGAGATAGAAGAGAGAGGAGAGAGATAGAGAGAGAGGATAATATATAAATAGTTTGTTGTATTTTACTCCCTTGCGGATTCCCTTTTCCCAAAAACTGGCCCTCAGCACTTGTGTCTTAGAGGATATCTTTTTTAATTTTCTACTTTTCACAAGAAAATGTACTTGTTTTGCTCTTTTATGATTTTCTTTTGCTTCTTAGATGGCACCTTTGTTGGTTTTTTAAAAACTCAACAAACATACTACGGTATTGCACACCAACCTTTTCTGGGATTGCATTCTTCTTAAAACTGAAAAGGCAGAGGAGTCAAATTACCACTTTCCGCGGTCACTGAGGAGAAACCACCAAGTTTCGAAATATCGGTATAGACCAGGAGTTATAGTTAGTGAGTTTCCCTCCCTATTGGAGGGTGTCTCCACCTTGGAGAATATAAGCTTGCTGAAGGGTCATTTGAGAAGCATTTATTTTAATTTTTTTCCCCCTTCACCCACCCAAGCACATACTGTTAGTTAGGCAGAATCATCTACCACTGCAGATATGAATGTTATCTCCCCCTATTTCTTCAATCTAAACATAAGAGCAAGCTTTGTTTATAATTCAATATTTCTTGCAGTCATTGCAACACCAAGCTCTCTGTAAGTTGCTGGAACGGTGCGGACTTATCCTTGGAATTTATTAGTTTGTTGTATATATATTATATATATATATAATTATGAGAGAGAGCGAGAGAGAGAGCGAGCGAGAGAGACAGACCGGCAGACAGACAGAGACTGAGGGGGTTTAAAAGGGACGGGTTTGGAAAGCAAATATTAGTAGGGGGGGAAAAAAAGCAAAACAACGTACCTTCAGTTTTTACAGCTTGAACGTCACCATCGGAGGCCTTTTAAGCACTGCCCTCTTCTTAAACCCTGGTGTCGGCTTTTAATGAAAAGATGGGTAAGATGCCATGGCCTGTGCGTTCCAATCCCGTTTCAGTGATGAGCTCTCTCATCAGATACCCCGGATGTGTGGAGAGTGTACACTATGAGGTCGTTCGTTTGAAGCGGAGGGGTGAGGGAGGTGGGGGTGGGTGGGGCGAGTGGGATGGGGAAGGGGTGGGTGGTGGGGAGGGGGGGGGGTGGAATGGTGAACTTTGCATTCTGGAGGCGCGGTCATTATGGCAGGGTGTCGTGTTCAGACATGAAAGGGAGTTTACGGCACTTTGTTTTGCTGGTAGGTCCGGTCACTCATACGATCTCTCTCTGTCTCCCCCCCCCCCCTCTCTCTCTCTCTCTCTCTCTCTCTCCTTTCTCTCTCTCTCCTCTCTCTCTCCCTCCTCTCTCTCTCTCTCCCTCTCTCTCTCCTCTCTCCTCTCCTCTCTTCTCTCTCTCTCTGCTCCTGCCCCCCCCCCTCTCTCTCTCTTTTGTCTTTCTCTGTGTCTCTGTCTGTCTCTGTCTCTGTGTCTCTGTCTCTCTCTCTCTCCTCTCTCTCTCTCTCTGGAGCTGGCCTTTTGCGCTGTATATAACGGCACCATGCCCTAATTAGAGGACAAAGCCATCAGGGCAATTACCCCTTCTTTTGCTCAAGGCTGAAAGCTGCCACAAGGGTAACCATGCTCTCCCACGCCCCCTGCCTATCTATTAATCTCTGTCTCCCTCTCTGTCTCCCTCTCTGTCTGTCTGTCTGTCCTCTCTCTCTCTCTCTCTCTCTCTCTCTCTTTTCCCCTCCATACATATCAGGCGTTTTGGAATGAACGCAAAGAAATAACGACAAAACACAGCGGATGGCAACGACAAACACAAACACGCGTAACTAAGGAAAGAAAAATTTGCACTTTGCTTTGTATAATAATAGGTCGACATCAGGCTGTAGCACCAAGGTAGAAGAACATCTCGCTTGCTCTGTATAGATCGACTTCATATTGTACATGGATGGAAACAGAAACTCAGGCTATCATCAGTCTTAAGATAATGCCCTTGGCGGTCAGCCAGGCTGACAAACTGAATGGAGTAGAATTTCAAACAACAAAGACAGACAACTGAAGAGGTGAAATGTGTTTGGTCTCCCTTGAGTAAAGAGAGCCATTTTGTACATTGACGTCAAGTTGTTGTTGTTATTGTTGTTGTTGTTTTCCATTTTGGTACTCCCAGAGACGAACACTGCCGTTGTGGATGCTGTTGACAACAAAAGAATATTAAACGCTAATTTTGTCAAATGCGTCACTGGTCACTACATTATTATTTTTTTTTTTTTTTTTTTTTTTGGGGGGGGGGGTGTCTCTTTCTTTCTTTCTTTTTTCTCTTTCTTTCTTTCTTTCTTCTTTTTTCTTTTTCTTTGTTTTCTTTCTTTCTCTCTTTTTTTTCTCTCTGTCTTTCTTTCTTTTTTTTTATATTTCTTTCTTTTTTTTTTCTTCTCTTTCTTTTTTCTCTTTCTTTCTTTCTTTCTTCTTTTCTTTTGTCATTCGGCCTTTTGTTTTCGTTTGTTTCAGTTGATTACGTTGCGAGCGAACGTTGTCGCCTGTTTGGACAGGTCTCCGGAAGGTTTGAAAAAGAAAGGCAATCGATCTTCCTCGCTAACCATTCATGGGCGAAATCCTGCACGCAAATTTGCATTGGCGGCGGAGAGCAAAGTCTGGGGCTGTGGCCGCCATCCTTTTTTCACGAAAAGTCTGATCTTGTTTATTCATCTTCCTTGTCTGTCGAGTTAGTGTGCTCTCCGAGTTCTCTCTCTCTCTCTCTCTCTCTCTCTCTCTCTCCTCTCTCTCCTCTCTCTCTCTCTCTCTCTCTCTCTCTCTCTCTCCACTTCGCGCTCAACCGCGATCGATGGCTTACATGCAGCTGGGAGGAGTATTGGCACTTAGTAGGAGTAGGGAACATCAGAAATGGAGCCGGCAGGGTCTTCACATCACCTGTTCTGTTTGATGTCTGTGACACATTTGATCACGGACTGTTCTTCTCGGTGATTTTTTTTGTTGTTTTTTGAAATTCCGGCCATGGCACAGGCAGAAATATGTTTAGATGAGGCTGTTTCTTGGTGTCGGTTTTGGCATGAATATTGTCAGTTGAGAATTGACGTTACCATTTTACTTACATGTCAGTTGCTAAGTCTTGTCGGGTAAAGTATGTTCGTTCTTGTTTTTTTTTTTCTTTTCTGCATCACACGTTTAAGACATAGCTTCTAAAATGGTGAACGTTTCTCTTTCTTTCTTTCTTCTCTTCTTTCTTTCTTTCTTCTCTCTCCTCTCTCTTTCTCTCTATCTCTCTCTCTCTCACACACACACACACATGCAGCACGCACGCACGCACGCACGCACGCACACACACACACACACACACACACACACACACACACACACACACACGCTCGCGCGCACGCCCACACAGATATACACAGAG
>CM031613.1:76586527-76591527 GCA_018398815.1 Conus ventricosus | reverse complement strand
AGCGGTGTCTTTGTTCTCTTCCGACATCGAGAAACAGGGAAAACCGGAAATAGCCGACCTGCTGGCTTTCCGTGGAACCGGTCGATCCGGTGATCCCCAACAAACCGACATTGACAACGCTTGTCTTGTTATGTTTGCATATCAGATGACATTTCAGACTTATACAGACTTTTGTTCGTTTTTGTTTGCTTTTGTCAGTGCAGTGTCTTTCACTAATGATTAGACAAAAACAAAAAAGCACATAAAAGAGAGATGGGAGTTATGGAGGAGGTATGGAGGGAGGGTTAAAAACAGGAGTCAGGGAAGGGAGTGCAGGACGAGAGAGAGAGGGGGAAATGAGAGGGGGACGGGGGGAGAGAGAGAGGGAGAGGGGAGGGGGAGAGTGAGAGGGGGGAAGAGAGAGGAGAGTGAGAGGGGGGGAGAGAAAAAAAGGGGGGAGAGAGGGGGGGGGGGAGAATGAGAGAGGAGGGTGAGCAGGGGGAGAGAGAGAAGAGAGACAGAGAAAAGGAGAGTAAAGAAAGAGAAAGAGAGACAGAAAGAGAGAAGTGAAGAGAGAAGAAAGAGAGAGGAGAGAGAGGGGGAGAGGGGGAGAGAGGAGAACAGATGAAAGAAGAGAAGAGAGAGAGGGGGAGGGGGGTAGGTGAAGAAATAAAGAGGAGAGAGACGGGCAGAGAAGCAGAGAGAGAGAGAGAGAGAGAGAGAGAGAGGGGGGGGGGGGGGTGAAGAAATGAAGGGGGGAGGGAGAGAGAGAGAGAGAGGAAAGAGAGAGAAGAAGAAGAGGGGGAGAGAGGGGAGAGAGAGAGAGAGAGAAAGAGAGAAGAGAGAGAAGAAAGAGAGAGAGAAAGAGAGAGGAAAAGAGAGAGAGGGGGGGGAGAAAATGAAGAGGAGGGAGAGAGAGAGAGAGAGAAGAGAGGGGGAAAGAGAGAGGAGAGAGAGAGAGAGAAAGGAGAGAGAGAATGAGAGAGAGAAAGAGAGAGAGAAAGAGAGAGAGAGAGAGAGAGGGGAGAAAGGAGAAGGAGAGAGGAGGAGAGGAGAAGAGGAGGAGAGGGCGAGACACAGGATGGTGTGTGTGGGAGGAACAAGGAGGAAGGGTGGGTGGAGGCTGGATGTTTGGGATATGATATGGTGTGTGTGGTGCGTGCGTGCGTGCGTGCGTCGTGCTTGCGGCGTGCGGGTCGTGGTGTGTAAATGTGCTGGGCGCGCGCGCT
Organism: Conus ventricosus; assembly: GCA_018398815.1. Taxonomy (NCBI): domain Eukaryota; kingdom Metazoa; phylum Mollusca; class Gastropoda; order Neogastropoda; family Conidae; genus Conus; species Conus ventricosus. The sequence goes on along the minus strand of CM031613.1, from coordinate 76,590,319 downwards.
TGGTGGGGGGGGGGGTTGGGGGGGGGGGGGGGGGGGGCGTGCGTGCGTACGCGAGCGGGGCGTGTTCTCCCCCTTGTCTGTATGTATGTGTCTTTCTGTTCGAATGTTTTCTCCGATTCTATCTGGCAGGAGCATTACTCTTCTTCTCTAGCAGTATAGACATTTCTTTTTCCTTCTTCACTTGACAAATCAGCCCCATAAAGGGTAACTCGTTTCCTCTGGGCCAACGTAACAACAACGTATTCGATCATTACTTGCATATGTCCTATTGTTTTTTTTGATCAAGAATTTGTTCGGGTGCTGATGATGTCCTAATTGTTTTTTTTTGATCAAGAATTGTTCGGTGCTGATGATGTCCTATTGTTTTTGTTGATTCAAGAATTGTTCGGTGCTGAGTTTTGTTGTCGCTGTTCATTCGATCAGTGTCTTCCTGGTCTTATCACTTGTACTGTATATTTTTTTTTGTCTGTACTCATCCATTAAGGAATATGGGTCAACCGCCTCATTACTAAGTTGTTCCTGTTCAAAACTCAGATTCAACCCACATTCTCTCTCTCTCTCTCTCTCTCTCTCTCTCTCTCTCTCTCTCCTTCTCTCTCTCTCTCTCTCTCTTTCTCTCTTTCGCTCTCTTTCGCTCTCTTCTCCTCTCTCTCTCTCCTCTCTCTCTCTCTCTCTCTCTCCCCCTCTCTCTCTCTCTTTCGCTCTCGCTCTCGCTTCTCTCTCTCTCTCCTCTCTCTCTCTCTCTCTCTCTCTCTCTCTCTGTGTCTCTGTTCTATGGCTTACACTAAATACATAATCTTGTCCTCCTCTTGGTTTCTGTCGAGCGCTTCTTCTTACACCAACCACATGCTTGCTTCTCACTCTGTCTTCCCTTCTTTAATTCCCATGAGAAATCACAAAGTCTGAGTACAGAGGAGAGAGAGAGAGAGAGAGAGAGAGAGAGAGAGAGAGAGAGAGAGAGAGAGGAGAGAGAGACAGAGACAGAGAGACAGAGGGAGAGATAGAGAGAGACAGAGTATGTATATGTGTGTGTGCGTGTGTGTGTGTGTGTGTGTGTGTGTGTGTGTGTGTGTGTGTGTGTGTGCGTGCGTGCGTGCGTGCGTGCGTGCGTGCGTGCGCGCGCGCGCGCGTGTGTGTGTGTGTGTGTTTATGAATTTTGTCCCTACACCACCCTCAACATTTTTTTTGCTGCGTTTCTCTTTCTTTCTTTTCTTTCCTTATATTTTAATTCTTGTGTGTGTGTGTGTGTGTGTGTGTGTGTGTGTGTGTGTGTGTGTGTGTGCGTGCGTGCGTGCGTGCGTGCGTGCGTGCGTGCGTGCGTGCGTGTGTGTGAATCGTATGTCAACGGTAATCATTTTGTCATCATAGCGTACCTTGACTTGGCGCAAAGGGAAACGTCGAATTTGAGAAGTGGTAAAATGGAGAACAGCCATTCGGAATGTTCCCATCATCATGGCTATTCCGAATCCTCCGTATTCTTGTCCAAAACTCTTGTCCAAAAAACTTGTCCTCCACCCACCCCCTACCCCCAACCCCTTCACGCGCGCTTCTTCCCAACCACCAGCTTTGGTTTGCTAGAGTCTGCGGAACTCTCAAGATTTTTTAGCCCTGCATACTGCCCCGCCTTCCACGAATGTCGTGTATTTATCCACACACACAAAAAACAACAACAACAAAAACATGGGTTGGGTGTGTGGGGTGGGGTGGGGGTTGTGGGCGTTTACATGCCCACGCAAAGACGACTGAAGTGCCGTGTTTCTCCGCTTCAAAGAAAAGCCAATCTGGCTCCCGGCATCATTACCCTCTTGCTTTTAGTTCTAGCTATTCGTTGGACTTTTCATTTTAGGGGCTTGTCCACGAATCCTGCTGACCCCCTAGTTAAACAACATATTAAAAACAACAACAACAACAACAACAACACTGTCGAGCCTCCGCGCGCGCGAGTTTATGGACAGTACTAGTTCAGTAACAGCACCTTCAAAGGAAGTCAATCTGGATTACTAGCGCACTTCTTTCCCTGTCCTTGCCTCGTCTGGGTTTGTTTCTGGTCACCCGATCCTTTCTTATTTTGGACTTCGCCCACTTAGGGTCTCCCCCCCCCCCTCCCTCCCCCCTCCCCCCCCTCCCATTTTTCTCCCGCCCACCACCACCATTACCCTCCCTCACCTCTTTGATGGGACAAAATGTAACAATGAGTTCACGTTCGGGAGAGAGTTTGCCGACATGCCAAAGTTTAACTTCACAACTTCGACGGAAAGTCCGTCTTGTGTTGCAACCTATTTCCGTGCTTCTGTGAGTTCCAGAGAGATGGGTTTCATTTAGTTGTGTTTCCCTCGCGTTTCTAGTCCACCCCCCCCCCCTCCTCCCCTTCAGACAGCTAGGACCGAATGAAAAGAAAGCTAATGCTATGTGTGTGTATGTATGTATGTATGTATGTATGTATGTATGTATGTATGTGTATGTATGTATGTTTGTTTGTTTGTTTGTTTGTTTGTATGTACGTATGTATGTTTGTATGTGCGTATGCATGTATGCGTGTATGTATGTATGTATGTATGTATGTATGTATGTATGTATGTATGTATGTATTATGTATGTTGTGTGTATGTTTGTATCTGTATGTGTGTGTATGCATGTATGAATGAATGGATGTATGGATGAATGTATGTATGTGTGTGTATGTATGTATGTATTTTATGTGTGTGTGTGTTTTTATGTTTGTATGTATGTATGTGTGTATGAATGAATGGATGGATGGATTGATGTATGGATCAATGTACGTATGTGTCTATGTGTGTGTATGTACGTGCGTTACGTATGTATGTATGTATGTATTGTGTTGCACGCGAGCATACACATACACGCACACTACGTCGCGTGCGTGCGTGCACAAGCGTGCCCAGCCATGATGTCAACTTTGGCACGGACTCTCTCTCTCTCTCTCTCCTCTCTCTCTCTCCTCTCCTCTCTCTCTCTCTCCCCCTTCTCTCTCTCTCTCCCCCTTCTCTCTCTCTCTCCTCTCTCTCTCTCTCTCTCTCTCTCCTCTCTCAACCTAACTCCCACCATCACCGTCCCCCACACTTGCATGCACGCACAGGAACACACGCATGCGTGCGCGCGCAGACATACTTGCGCATGTACACTTACGCGCGCATATACATGTATGTTCACGTATGTGCGTGCATTCTCCCCTTCCCCACCTCTCAACACACACACACACACACACACACGTTCCATTTAAAACCCACAGATGAAGCTGTCAGTCAAAGCCACTCTGATCCGACAAGCGTTCCATTCACACGAGAATGATGTATGAAAAGCCCCCGACACACTAGACGACGAGTCGGTGAAAGAACCACTCACACGATACGTCAGAACAGGGCGCCACTGCAGCAGCAGTCGAATTGAGTCGTCTGTCCAACCCAGCCCGCCTGACCAGCCCGCCTGACCGCTCGTCCACTTCACTCGCACTTCTTCTCTTTCTGTTGTGAACTTTTTACCTGGGAATAAATCATCTTGCGCGTCAAAGATATCCCAGTCAACTGGATGGCAGCACTGAAGAAGGGGCAATTCCACGTGTCCTGACCGCCTGGAAAGTTGTGACGTTGTTTCCTGTCGGCTGCATACACGGTGGACGAATGGCTGCCCGAGATTTAGGAGGAGAGACATGAAATAGCCATGCGGGAAACGTCAGAATGTCTTTGTTGACCTGCCCGCTTGGATGTCTAGAACGATAACTGTGTGTCTACTGTACATAATATGGTCTGTTTGGTAAAGCACCTTACAGGAAGA
>CM031613.1:76574027-76581527 GCA_018398815.1 Conus ventricosus | reverse complement strand
AACAGTGACACACAGGGAGAGATTCTCACAGTGGATGGATAATGAGTGACGTTGGCCTCACAGTGACACCCAGGGAGAGATTCTCACAGTGGATGGATAATGAGTGACGTTGGCCTCACAGTGACACCCAGGGAGAGATTCTCACAGTGGATGGATAATGAGTGACGTTGGCCTCACAGTGACACACAGGGAGAGATTCTCACAGTGATATTCACCACCAGGGGGAAGGGGGGGGGGGGATAGGAGGGAAGGGAAAGGCGGTGGAGAAATCGGGAGAGAGAGGAGGCGGGAAGGAGGGAGGAGGGGAGGGGGGGGGGGCAAGACCATGGGATGTACAATCAGGTTAGGGACCGAGCTATCAGGGAGGAGGCGGAGCGGTCCTAGCGCAGTGGACGACCGATATGTGCCTCACGTGCTCCGTGAATAATTCATGGTGACGGTCTGTATGCTTCCTTGAGCAGAGGGTCGTCTCCCTTGTCTAGATTTAGCACAAGAGTCATCTTCGACCACGTGTCCACCACGTCTTGGGTGTATATCTGCGATGAAACGATGCCATCATCCGACTGGAAGGTGGAAGAGATGTCATCGATTTCTTCCGGCTTGTTGTGGTTGTTGGAGTCACTGTGTTTTCGTCCCCAGCGGAGAGGTCCTCTGTACGAACACTGTTCTTGTCCATGATGCTGGAATTTTGAATGTTTATTTGCTGTCTTGTGGCTAGAGGGAGTACAAATTTGTTGTTGACCCGGCGCCCTGGTGTCGTGGTCCGCGTCAGGGATTTGCTGGCTGGGGGGGGCCGTGGGTTTGATTCTTGCCAGAGTGATTTGTTTGTGAGATTTGTCGGCCTTGGCTAGAGGTCCTATCCAGAGTTGCATGCGCTATAGGGTCACATTTGAAGAGGGAACCATAGAGTTTAGGTTGAAGCGTGTCGGAGAGTGTCACGCCAGTTTCCATTGCCGTATGTGTGTATCTCAACGAGTTGTTTGATGCTGGGATATAATTATTATGAAATGAAACATAGAGTGCAGACCGTTCGAATACTTTTTAACCAGAACGGAACTACTAGGTAACGTATCGCCATAATGCTCATTGATCCCTGACAGCCAGAAATGCTGTGACCCTGTTATGTCCTACTGTTGTTGTGAACACTGGGAGCAAAACAAAAACAACAACAACAGCAACAGAACAAATGAACAATCAGTGTGGTAGATTTAGAACGTTGAAACTGTTTAGAGACCGGCTTTCGATGGAAATGTATGGGTTACATTTTCTGCTTCAGTGAGCTTGGCTCATCTGTGTGCTTCAGATTGTTTTCGATGAATGTCTGGGTAGTATCTTTGAAGAGTTTGAAAAATGGTTGCCGTGACTAGAAATGCCATCATTATTGTGTGTGTGTGTGTGTGTGTGTGTGTGTGTGTGTGTGTGTGTGTGTGTGTGTGTGTGTGTGTGCGTGCGTGCGTGTGTGCATGTGTGTGTGTGTGTGGTGTGTGTGTGTGTGTGTGTGTTTGTGTGTATGCGCGTGCGTGCGGTGTGTGTGTATGTGTGCGTGCGTGTGTGTGTGTGTGTGTGTGTGTGTGTGTGTGTGTGTGTGTGTGTGTGTGTTTTGTTGTTTGGTTTGAATTTTTCTCTGGTGATATCAAAGGACTTGATTAACCAGGGTGTTTACTTTGAAAATACCCCTGCTTTGGTTTATAATTAAGCGTAGGAAAGGTAAATTGCCTGTGTCGAAACACGCTCCACCTGTGGATGAAAGAGGAGTGGGGAAAGGGAGGACAGAAGGTGGGAAGGGGAGGGGAGCAGCGTTCGCAGAGGAGAGACAGCAGACTCCCGTTTGATTTCGGTTCCATCAGGCAAACCGGAGTTCAAAGAAAGCCGCCAGGCCTCGACTGGCCTTCTGTCACGACAGCGTTTTAGCCTCGACTTGATCCAAATACTTAATTCTTCGTCAGTCCGCAGTGTCGTCATTGATGACGTCAGTTCTGTTTGACGCTCACATTACGACTTTGCCCATGTTCGTCTACGCTATTACAGTCTATTCGATCCCAGTCGCACAAGTAAATGAAGCATTGTTGTTTTTGTTGTTGTTGTTTTGTTTTGTGTGTGTGGGGTGCGTGCGTGCGTGCGCGCGCGCGTGTGTGTGGTGTGTGTGTGTGTGTGTGTGTGTGTGTGTGTGTGTGATGTCCGCGTCTGTTTGTTTGTCTGCTTGTCTGTTGGCAGAATTGCGTGAGAATTGTCCAACCTGTTTTCACCAAAGTTTGCCGGAAGATGCACAATGGTCCTGGGATAAGCCCATTCAGTTGAAGAGTGGATCCGTTGCCCGGATCCCAATTCAGCAGCAGATACAGGATCGTTCTCTCAGACTAAGAACGCACGGGAAGTGACTCCCTCGGTGCCTTATCGACTTTTCTCTCCCCGGGCGGAGTGTTAACCAATATTCTCTCTCATGAACTGACTCAGACGATTAATCCAATATTCGTTTGACCATGGCGGGGGTCTGCAATCTCCCATGTATCCTGCTTGCTGGATAACTGATATTGCAGGTCTGTTTAGTTTGCTGCTTCCCCTTACTTCATTCTGTTCGTGGTATCACAAAAATGGTACACATTTGTTTTTCTATAATTACTAAGAAATGTTTATCTGTGTTCTGCATTTAGTGAGAGGTCTGTTTATATTGGCTCCTCACCTTGGTACAAAAAAAATGTATTAGGTGATCCTACTTTTAAGGAATGTAAGTTGATCATTGTAGTTAACTTTCTGCATAAAATATCAAATACATTTTTAAGCCTTTGGCAATAGTTTGGCTGGTTACAATTTCTAAGGAAATATCAGTTTTCTGTTATGTTAAAAACCTTCGTTTAGATTTATGGCCTTTACGATTCGATGATATCTGCGTGTAACGAATGGCTGGGATTTGTTTTCTTCTAATATCTGTCTTTTGTGATGACATACTATTTGTACTGACATACATAGCTGTTTTGAAAAAATCCAGCTTTCAAGTTCATCACAGATGCACACATGTCCACCTGTACTAGGTTTTTTTTTCTTGCATAATCTTACGTAAGACTAACAAACAAACTTGGGAACACAGCTGAAAACATCCCTTGGTGACCAGAACAAAAATGCAAAAGAAGTATTGTGTTCCGTTACAATTTTGATCTGAACTTTCAGCAAAACGACCCTTGAACAAGTTTTCTTATGGAAAGTTGCTTGCAATGCTGTGGGCAATTTTGACGCCGAAATAGCTCAACAGAGTTTAGTTAAAAAAAAAAAGCTGTTTTTGGAGAAGAGGGGGTGTGGGTGGGGGGAGGGGGGGCAGGAGCAAGCAGAACCCTTTTATTTTGCTAAGATTGTCTTGAACGTTGCAGAATCGAAGAGCAAGAGTATGCCTTGATGACCATTCACCGTGGCACGCAGCAACACGACGAGAAGAAAAAGGTCAGCTGTTTCATTGTCCTGGCACGTAGAAGGGATTTGTCTCCGCACAGACGGCGTGGCTGCACGGCGACTAGCGATCTGTCCCTGTAAAAGACGGGGAAAAGGAGCAATGGTGGATACCGAGGATGGATAGGAGGGGAGTGAGGAGAGAGGGAAGTGAGGATAGGGTTGAGGGCAAGGTGCTAGCTTCCTGATGGTCGTGTCCGCGTATTATAATGACGTCACCTTGGCTCAGACGAGCTGACAACTGTCTCACCATTGAATCGCCATCCTGTTCACTCAGTGACTGCTGAGCAAAGTTGTACGATTCCAGCTCGGTGCTCCTAGCTTCTTAGAGCCATTCTGAGGGGAGAGGAGGGATTAAAGGGGTGGGGGATAAGAGGAGTGGGGAGGGAAGGGTGAGGAGTAATCGACGGTTCTTGGACTGAGAAAATATGTGTGTGTGTGTGTGTGTGTGTGTGTGTGTGTGTGTGTGTGTGTGTGTGTGTGTGTGTGTTTGAGAGAGAGGGGTGAGGGAGACACAGAGAGAGAGAGAGAGAGAGAGGGGAGAGGAGAGGAGAGAGAGAGAGGAGAGAGAGAGAGAGAGAGAGAAAACAATCTGGCTAGTGTTGCTTTTTTTCATACAGTCATGTTCCCCCCTTTTTTTTCTCTCTTACTTTCCCCCCTCCTGTTTATGACCTGCATTTGTACTAAACTGTAAAAAAAAAATACTTTACTGTACTTTCAAGACATTTCAGTTGTTTTCCTCGCATCAGCATCTCAGAAGTCCTTCAGTTCCATTAAAATCCGTTGAGTAGTTCTTTGCGTAATAGAATTTGATAGTCTCCCTGAGCAAGACAGGCTCTAGCGTTTGATCTGGATCTTTGCCCCTGGTAATTACGTCCAAGTACCACAACCCATCTTTTGACCAAGGCGAGTTGTAGTTGTGTTTGCGAAATGTTGCTAACAAACTAACATACAAAATGAACTGACGAACACAGGAAAAAACATCTCTTTAATGATGGTCAAAAAGAAATATGCAAAAGAAATATTCGGTTTCCTTATAAAATTTGATCTTCAAACTTTCAGCAAAACGACCCTCAAACAAGTTTTCTTACGTAATAATGCTACTTGCTTGTAATGCATTGGCAATGTGACGCCAAACTAGCTCTACAGATTTTAATAAAATAGTGGTTTTTGAGAAGAGGGGTGTGGGTGGTGGAGGTTGGTGGGGGGGGGGGGGGGGAGATAAGATCTTTATTTTGGCGAGGGTTTTTCTTGAATATCGCAGAAACGAGGAACAAGTGTATGCTTAATGACCATTCAGCATAGCATGCTGGTAAACTACGAGGGAAAAAGGCAGCTGTTTCACCGTCTGGCACGTACAGGGATTGTCTCCGCACAGACGGCGTGGCTGCACGGCGATAGTGATCTGTCCCTGTAAACGAGGGCAAAAGGAGAAGATGGCAGCTACGAAATGGGGGTTGGGATGGGGAGAAGGGAGAAAGAGAAAATTGGGGTGGGTGAGGGAAGACAGAAGGGAGAAAAGATGGGGATGGGGGCAAGGTGTTAGCTTCCTGATGGTCGTGTCCGTGCATTCCAATGAGGTCACCTTGGCTCAGTGGAGCTGACAACTGTCTTACGTTGAATTGCGGTTCCCGTTCTCTTTGTGACTGCTCAGTGATGTTGTGTAGGATTCCTGCCACGGGGCTCCTTAGATTCTTAGAGCCATTTGGAGGTGTGAGGAGGGATTAAAGGGCTAAGGAATCAGATGAGTGAGGAGGGAAGGGTAGAGAGTAATCGATGGAATAATGACAGAGAGGAGAGAGAGAGAGAAGAGAGAGAGAGTAGAGAGAGAGAGAGAGGAGTGTGTGTGTGTGTGTGTTGTGTGGGTGTGTGGTGTGTGTGTGGGTTGAGGAGGAAAGAGAGAAGGAAGGAAAATTGAGAGAAAGAGAGAGATAGAGACAGAGAGAGGGGGACAGACTGATAGACAGACAGACAGAGATAAAAAGCAGTCTGGTTGCTTTTGCTTTTTTTCTCTGACCTTTTCCCCCCTTTTTTTCTTTTCCTCTCTCACTTTTTCCCCCTTCTGTCTCTATTCATGACTGTGCTTGTACTAAACTGTGAAAATACAACCTATATTATACTTCCAAGACATTTTATTTGTATTTTCCTCCTGCCTCTAGAAAGTCCTTCAATATCATGAAAACCTGTTTAGTGGTTCATTGCGTTATAAAGCTTGTAACAATTTTGCTGAGAAACCCTTATTTAGCGTTTCACTGGGACCTGTGTCAAAGATTCATGCCAGAACTTGATGATTTCATTCCATGTACTACAATCTACCTTTTGATGAAGGCTGGTTTAAAACAGATGTAGCCGTTATTGTTGTTGTTGTTGTTTTTTGTTTTGTTTTTGTGCAGTCTTACTGACAGACTGACAAATAAACGAACGGACACAGGAGAAAACAACTCCTTGGTGATCGTAGAAAACAAAAAGTGAAAAGAAAAACTGTGTTCCATTATAACTTTGATCTTGAAACTTTCAACAAAGCGACCCTAGAAACACTTTTTCTTTTGGAATGAAGCGACTTGCTTGCAACGCAGCGGGCAATGTGATGCCAAAATGGCTCAACGGATATGAATAAAGATAACAATTTTTGATGAGGAAGGGGGTGGGGGAGGGAGCAAGTGCAATCCTTTCTATTCCTTAATTTGTCTAGAGCATCGCAAGAGTATGTCTTGATGACCATTCAGCATGGAACGCTGTGACACCACGAGAAGAAAAAGGTCAGCTGTTTCGCCGTCCAGGCACGTACAAAAGGAAATTTTTCCCCCACACGACGGCGTGGCGCAGGGTCCCATGATAGTACCTTTAAAAAGGGGCAAAAAAAGGGGGAGTGGGGTTACGGGGGGGAAGAGAGGGGGTGCCCAAGGGGGGGGGGGGGGTGAGAAAAAAGAGGGGAAAAAGAGAAACTGGGGGGAGAAAAGAGAAAGAGAAGGGAAAAAATGGGGGGGGGGCAAATGTTAAACTTTCGGGTGGGGTTTTCCGTGCATTCCAGTTTAGGTCACCCCCCTTTGGTCAGTGGACCTGACAACTGTCTTTCTGTTGAATGCGGGCCCCCTTCTCTTTGTGACTGCTTTAGTGATGTAGATTCCCGCATGGGGGTTTTTTAAATCTTAGGGCCCTTCAGGGTGGGGGAGGGTTAAAAAAATCTAAAAGGAATTTAAAAGTAGTGGGAGGGGAAAAGGAGGTTAAAAAAATGGAACAAGCGGTTAAATGTGTGTGTGTGTGTGGTTTTGTGTGTTTGTGGTGTGTTTTTGTTTGGGTGTGTGTGTGTGTGTGTGTGCTTTAGAGAGGGGAAAAGGAGAGAGAAAAGAGAGAGAGGGGGAGAGGGGGAGATAGGGGGGAAAAGAGAGAGGGGGAGAGGAAAGAGAGAGCATAATTGGGTCTTATGCTTTAATTTTCACAAATTTTTGGGCCCCTTCGTTTTTTCTCCCTTACCCTTTTCCCCCCCTGTTTTTTTTATCCAAGTCATGCATTTGTAGTAAACCCCTAAAAAAAAAAACGGCACAATTTCTTTCAAGGCATTTCCGGGCAAGCTTCTCTTTTGGGGCTCAAAGTCCTTCCCGTTTCATTAAAATCTGATTCAATTTTAAAAAAAGTGAAAAAAAAAAAAAGGGTTTTTCCCCTTGCAGAGCGAACCTGTATCTAGCATTTTATGGATCTAACCAAACAAATTTATGAGGAATTTTTGTATGGATTCGTTGCCGAAGCCCATGATTTTTATTGAAGTATCACAGTCCCCATTGGCAAATGTTGGTTTAAAACAAAGTGGTAATTTTTTTGGGCTATCTTGTGAACAGACAAGCAAACAAAAACCAAAGAAAGCAGATTTAAAAAAATCAACGCGGGTTCTTAAAAAAAAAGAAAAAAAACATCATGTTTTATTTTTTTTTCATTTAAACTTAAAAAACAAAAAGCACCCCCTTTAAACAATTTTTTTTTTGGGGGGGGGGGGGAATAGGGTACTTGGGTTCTAAAGCGAAGGCAATGTGGCCGGGAAAAAAGCTCAAAGGGAATTTTTGAAAA
>CM031613.1:76566527-76569027 GCA_018398815.1 Conus ventricosus | reverse complement strand
CACACACACAAACACACACACACACACACACACACACACACAACACACACACACACACACACACACACACAATTTTGCGTAGACAAAGAAAAGGGGGAATGGGGGGGAGAAAAGAGAGAGAGAGAGAGAGAAGAGAGAGAGAAGAGAGAGAAAGAGAGGAGAGAGAAAATGAGAAGAGAGAAATTGTGAGTGAATGTGCGCACGCATGTTGTGTGTGAGAGAGAGAGGGAGACAGACAGACAAAACAGACAGCACATTCATTTTGTGTCTTAACTTTCAGTGATGGTATCTTCTCATGCAAAACAGTACCAACGTTCACTCCAAAACTGAAAGCAGCATGCTCAGCATGTATTACAGTTTCCCTGTTTGATAATTGCATGACTCTACCGTCGTCTCCGGTCACACCAAGGTGCATTAAAAGCAAATAGCGGTACCTAAGACGTATCTAACAGTCCTTTTAAAATACTCTCAGGATTCAGACTGATTCGCACAGTTACCTTGTCGGCTCAGATCGAAGTGTACTGTCAAAGCGAAAAAGCCGCGTGCTTACAGCGGGGAAAATCAATGAGACGGACTTCCGACGGTAGCATTTTCCCCCCTTCCTCTTAAAAGCTGTGGAGCCGGATTCCATTGAAAACGCCCGCTAATTGAAAGCCATCATTCGCCACGGTTTTAAGGTCAGGCAGGTTTTGGGGGTCCTTCTCCAACACTGGCAGTTTCGGATGGATGTTTGGTTTATTGGGGTTTTCAGTTGTCTGGTCACACAAGGTTTAGAGTAACGTTTTATTTATTGATATTGATTGATTGATGTGTGGTGTGTGTGTTGTGTGTGTGTGTGTGTGTGTGTGGTGTGTGTTGTGTTGTTTTTATTTCTCTTTTTCTTTTGCTTTTTTTTAATCTGAAAGTTATCTTGAAAGTTTGTTGTGTTTTTTGTTTGTTTTTTGTTTTTGGACTCCAGTACATTAGCAGAGTTTTGTGACTAATCGCTACCTTGACATGACAGATATGTCCCAGTAAGTTGATACTTCCTTCAACAACCAAACGCTATGAAGCATTTTTTTTTTCCATCAGTTTGACAGCCGTGGTAATGGCCCTTTGAGGTTGGCTGGTCTATAAGCTACATTGTTTCTCTGGAGCTTCAGTCGAAACGTAAGAAACTCACCGATTTTAGTTCGTGTTCTTTGAAACTGTTCACCGAAAGTGAAGGTGCAGCTAGATATTGCTGCTGTGATGCTGACTACGCTTAAATGTCTGACGGGTGTTCTAGCATGCTGACAGTGTTATAGATGGTAGTTTATTATTTCATTGTTCATTCGTTTTTATGTATGTTCCTTCATTTGTACTTGAAAGTGTCTAGAGGGCACTGTCTTTTGCCATTTGTTTTTACGTGTAGGTGCATCTTAGTTTAAATGCAGTCCTACCTCCACCCACACTTGAATCCCTAGTCCCTCAGGGACAAAGCCAATGAGAGAAAATAGGTAGGTGATGAGAGAAAATAGGTAGGCGAAAAAAAAAACCCTCTAAAAGTGTAATGAATCACTATGTGTATTTGTGTGTGTTGTGTGTGTGTGTGTGGTGTGTGTGTGTGTGTGTGTGTGTGTGTGTGTGTGTGTGTACACATTCATTCCCCCAGCTGCCCCCTGCTTTCCCCATCTCCCCACACCCCACCCCACACCCCAACGCCAGATGTGATGTGGCTCTCTTAATCATAAGTACGTTGAGAAAAGTGGGCATCAACCACTCCTCTGCATAAAATCACAAATGAAGAATATTTTGTGACGCTTTTCAGATAAACAGAGAATGGTAAGATGCTGTTGGAAATTAAAAGAGGAAGAGAGAAGAGAGAGAGAGAGAGAGAGAGAGAGAGAGAGAGAGAGAGAGAGAGAGAGAGAGAGAAAACAGACAAACTAAAAGAAAAAAAAAACAATTAGGAAACTCAGAGCTTGTGCACTTGAGTCTCGTACATATCAAAAGTAAGTTAAACAGATGATTGTAGTGTTTGGAATATGACAGGGTACATTAAATAAACGTAAGTTAAAGCAGAGATTGTAGTGTTTGGGTATGCAGTGGTACTTAAGAAATAAATAGCGAAATGTTTGCTTTGTGCTCAATACAAAAGATAAAGAAGAAATAGTAAATTAAGAAGATAGTTGAGTGGCGATTTAGCATGTGTAGGCCATTGCAAGCCTCCTTAATTGAGACTTGGTGCCAGTTTTGGGACAAGTTGTGTCTGGCACTAATCTGTGTCAGTACATATGGGGCCAGCAAAGGAGAGTATTATGTTCGTTCCACACGTGAGCATGAAGCAGTGTGACCGGAAATCGTTTTGCTGAGGGATGGTAACGGTGTGGATGAGTGGAAGGGAGGAGAGAGAGGGAGAAGGAGGGTGGTGAAAGTTTGGGGCAGTCCATTACTAGCCTCACAAGTGTGTCTCTGCCCACTGAGGATGTCATTTATGGTGTGGGGAAAATCGATACACTTCTGCTGTGGACGTTGAATA
>CM031613.1:76559027-76561527 GCA_018398815.1 Conus ventricosus | reverse complement strand
AGAGTTGTGTTGGACATTTGGAAATGAAAGTGAAACGCCACTTTGGAAGCACGACAATTGACAAAGTAGAGTTCATAGTCTTTACATATCAAAAGTCGGTTAACATGAAGATTGCAGTGTTTAGTGAATGAAAATGCCGCACTTTAGATATGCGTTCTTTATTTAATTTTACTTCATTTTATCTTATTGCATTTCATCTGATTTTATTTTCATAATTTTCTTGAGACTAACAAAAAATACACTTGATTCGTTCTCGCCAGAAAAAATTAAAAAAAATAATTCTGTATAATGTGCTCTTCTCAGTAAGGCAGATCTGTCTCAGTGGTAGTGATGTTGCCTGATGACCGGAAATCAGGACGGAGAGGGGCGGGAGAGGAGGGGCTATGGGGGTGAGAAGGGAAATGAAAATGTAGAAGAAACCATTAACAACCTCAGAAGTGCGTCTGCACGTGCTGATTGATGTCAATGATTGTTGTGGAAACTGGATGGGATTTGTGTGTGTGTGTGTGTGTGTGTTGTGTGTGTGTGTGTGTGTGTGTGTGTGTGTGTGTGTGTGTGAGTGTGTGTGTGAGTGTGTGAGTGTGTGTGTATGTGTGTGTGTGTGTGTGTGTGTGTGTGTGTGTTCTTTTTTTTTATTTCGCTCAGGGGAGAGTACAACCGTCTGAGTGTTGAATCATCATCCGAAATGTGAATGCCTGAGGTTGTTATGACGTTGTGTCTGATCTAATTGAGGATGTCTGGATGGATGGCTAAAATGGTGGCGTACCGGGTGGTGGGTGAGGTTCGTGGGCGGGTAGGTTGGTGTGTGTATAGGAAGGGGGGGGGGATAGGGGGCTTTCATTTGTTCATTGTCGTGGTTGTTTCCCATTAACTCTTCTGTCTTTTCCTGTCTGCAAAATAAATAGATAGACAGATAAATGATTGAATGAATAAATAAATAAATTGAAATTAAAACAATAAGTAGAAAAGAAAATAAAGTTAAAGTAGAATTACTTCCCCTAAACAACAACAACAACAAAATCAAGATGGCATCCATGACTTTTCTTTCATTAGAACAGAGCAGTATTAAAGTATAGACGAGGACCATGAAATGGCATTTGATGACATACGTGAAAAAAATGTGAATCTGTAGGTTCAGTTCTGGAAACTAATAAAACACACACACACGATTACAGAAGCAGCCCATTTTGGCCCATGCCAGAAGAATGTATCTTACAGAAGCAGCCTATTTTGGCCCATGCCAGAAGAATGTATCTTTACAGAAGCAGCCTATTTTGGGCCATGCCAGAAGAATGTATCTTTACAGAAGCAGCCTATTTTGGCCCATGCCAGAAGAATGTATCTCAGACCATCACACAAACCTTTCAGAGGGAAACAGAAAATGTCTCCAAGCTGGCACCAAGTCAGTGTTATTTTGTCAGAATCCAGCATACATGTCCAGGCGAAAAGAAAGGAAGGTCAGCTCTCCGGATGCTGGGCACGTGAGAGGGATTTTTGTTCATAGCACTGCCGCCAGTGTGGCGGTACGGTGAGTGGGTGACCCCTCTCTGAAGAGGGCAGGAGAGAGGAGAGGAAGAGGAGTGGTGGAGGTACAGACAGGGCTGAACGACGTCCACCGCTTTCAGCTCGTGTCTGTGCATTCTGGTGATGTCGGTGGCGTGGTGTGGAAACTGGCTGACAGTGTGATGACTGTGTGGATGTTGAAATCGTTGTCCATTCCCTTTAGCGGGAAGTACTAAGCGTGCTGGGATGGGAGCTGCTGCTTCGCTTCTTAATTCAACTGAAAACATTTTGAATGTTGTACGGGAGACTAAAAAAGATTGCAGCGTCACAGTGTGCTATAAACCCCATTGACAAGTAATGATTTAGAAAGAGAGGGGGTTAGTTACTGCCAAGGACATAAACAAACAAAGTACCGGACACAACACAATGCATTTCGACCTCTTGACTCTTCTTCGGGCAAAAAAACAGATAACATTAGGACAGTGAAAACGAAGAACGAAAAAACCACTTATCTTCTCATATCGGCGCTAGAATCAAAATCCAATGACAAGATCCAAATTAACGCTTTTGAGACACACAGTACAAAGTAGATCAATGAAATTTCTCTTCAGACATCATAAACGACAGGCATGATGAAAACAAATGCACAGATCCATACTCCTCTGAAAGCATTTAATTGAGGAATGTTTAAACGACAGCATAGATGAAAACAAATGCACAGATCCATACTCCTCTGAAAGCTTTTAATTGAGGGAATGTTTAAACGACAGGCATGATGAAAACAAATGCACAGATCCATACTCCCTGAAAGCTTTTAATTGAGGGAATGTTTAAACGACAGGCATGATGAAAACAAATGCACAGATCCATACTCCTCTGAAAGCTTTTAATTGAGGGAATGTTTAAACGACAGGCATGATGAAATCAAATGCACAGATCCATACTCCTCTGAAAGCTTTAATTGAGGGAATGTATAACGACAGGCATGATGAAAACA
>CM031613.1:76521527-76546527 GCA_018398815.1 Conus ventricosus | reverse complement strand
GCACGGTCGTGACCCGTGTTCATAAGATACGGTGACCATGCTGTTCAATACAAACTTCATTTCAGCCGTGAATGCATGTACTGCAGGCCTCTCAGTTCAGACGAAGGTATAACGTAGACACCCGAGTGTTACCCGGGGCACGCTTAAAGCGATGTCCCTCTCAGGATTCCAGACGGGGTTGGTACGGAGAGCCAACCCGATTGGATTAAATGGAAGTTTGCTTTTAGAGAGAAGACACTTGGCGGGCCTGAAAAGTCGAAGGACGTGGTTTACCTAGCTACCATGTTCACTTAAAGGGGAAAAAAGTGATCGTAAGCTTGGTTCTATTTGAAGCACCGCTTAATTAAACACTGCCACGATAATTGGCCGAAGACACGAAATGTCTTTTTTCCCCTACTCTCTGGCGCGTCTTGCAGCTTACAAAGACGATACATAATTGGAGGTTCGTTGTTGTATGGCTGTGTATGCTTTGATTAAGCGTTCTTGTTACTTTGTTGTCGTGTTTTTTCTTTCCCCCTGTTTCTCCGCTTAACATCTTCTTGTATTTCAACCAAAAAGATATTGATCACACGAATGATGGGGATACATACTGGTGTTAAGCACATTGAAATGTTATCCAGTGTGATGATAAATGTGAAAACCCCAAACAAGACTACATGATTGTTATCATCGGTTTTGTGTGATGTGGATGAGGAAACTGTTGTGTTTTTTTTTCTATCCATTTACGCATGTTATTTCTGTTTCTGTTATGGCTGAAGAAATATGTGGGGGAAATGTAAATAGGGTGTACGTGTGGCTCTGTGGTGTGTGTGTGTGTGTGTGCGTGCGTGCACGCGGATCTATGTGGATGGACGTAAACTCTCTGATATTAGTTTGACTGAACTAACTTGCCTTTAATTGAAAATCACAGAAAAAAAACTCAAAATAGGACAGACGAGAGCGTTCCTGAAACATGAACAAGACAGCCAGCTTATCGCAGTAGAAAACCTAGGATGTGCTCTTGATGTAGCTGGAGACACTGATGCCATCTACTCCTGAAAAACATCCAAATAAAGACAACTGTGTCTTGTAGAATGGTATAATCAGGAGCCAAATTGGCGTGAGGTAACACTTGATGTTCACCCACAAATTCAAAACGGAGGTGGATGTGTGTGGGGAGGCGGGGTGGGGGGAGGGGGGGGTAACAATGTGTGTGTGATGATTCGTTTTTAGGGTGGCAGGTGAAATCGTATATTAGTATGGCGCAATCCCAATACTTTCATTGCTCAAAGACAGAATGGCGACGACTTTATCCATGACATCAAAAAACAGAAGTTCGCTAGTGAGAAGAACCTTTAGGATACGGAAGATACAACAACAAACTATACACAGGGTTTCTCCAACAGGGCATAGATGAGTCACGTTTTGGTGACCATTCACTAGGGAACTCACACAATTCGTGTTCGTCTGAATGTAAGCTGACATATACAGACAAAGACAGGTGGGCTGTTCCTCTCCCTTGGCGCATACAACAGATTCATCTTGGCACCCACAGTGCAGCTGCAGGGCGACTGGTGATGCCTCCTTGAAGAGGGCCACAGAGATGGACAGGAAGATCGACTGGTGATCCATCATTGAAGAGAGCCACAGAGATGGCGATTGGTGATCCCTCATTGAAAAGGGCCACAGAGATGGCGACTGGTGATCCCTCATTGAAGAGAGCCACAGAGATGGCGACTGGTGATCCCTCATTGAAGAGGGCCACAGAGATGGCGACTGGTGATCCCTCATTGAAGAGGACCACAGAGATGACGACTGGTGATCCCTCATTGAAGAGAGCCACAGAGATGAAAGGCAGGGCGACTGGTGATCCCTCATTGAAGAGGCCACAGAGATGACGACTGGTGATCCCTCATTGAAGAGGACCACAGAGATGACGACTGGTGATCCCTCATTGAAGAGGGCCACAGAGATGGCGACTGGTGATCCCCATTGAAGAGGGCCACAGAGATGGAATGTGCAGGGCGACGACTGGTGATCCCTCATTGAAGAGGACCACAGAGATGGCGACTGGTGATCCCTCATTGAAGAGAGCCACAGAGATGGAAATGGCAGTGGCAGAACTGGTGATCCCTCATTGAAGAGGGCCACAGAGATGACGACTGGTGATCCTCATTGAAGAGGCCACAGAGATGACGACTGGTGATCCCTCATTGAAGAGGACCACAGAGATGACGACTGGTGATCCCTCATTGAAGAGGGCCACAGAGATTACGCTGGTGATCCCTCATTGAAGAGGACCACAGAGATGGCGACTGGTGATCCCTCATTGAAGAGGACCACAGAGATGGCGACTGGTGATCCCTCACTGAAGAGGCCACAGAGATGGCGACTGGTGATCCCTCATTGAAGAGGACCACAGAGATGGCGACTGGTGATCCCTCATTGAAGAGGACCACAGAGATGGCGACTGGTGATCCCTCATTGAAGAGGACCACAGAGATGACGACTGGTGATCCCTCATTGAAGAGAGCCACAGAGATGGAAAGGCAGGGCGACTGGTGATCCCTCATTGAAGAGGACCACAGAGATGGACGACTGGTGATCCCTCATTGAAGAGGGCCACAGAGATGACGACTGGTGATCCCTCATTGAAGAGGACCACAGAGATGACGACTGGTGATCCCTCATTGAAGAGGACCACAGAGATGACGACTGGTGATCCCTCATTGAAGAGGACCACAGAGATGACGACTGGTGATCCTCATTGAAGAGGACCACAGAGATGACGACTGGTGATCCCTCATTGAAGAGACCACAGAGATGACGACTGGTGATCCCTCATTGAAGAGGCCACAGAGATGGAGGAAGAGGCAAGGTGCGACTGGTGATCCCTCATTGAAGAGGGCCACAGAGATGAAAGGCAGGGCGACTGGTGATCCCTCATTGAAGAGGCCACAGAGATGACGACTGGTGATCCCTCATTAGAAGAGAGGTCCTCAAGGCAAGTATGGAAAGGCAGGGCGACTGGTGATCCCTCATTGAAGAGGACCACAGAGATGGAAAGGCAGGGCGACTGGTGATCCCTCAATGAAGAGGACCACAGAGATGACGACTGGTAGATCCCTCATTGAAGAGGGCCACAGAGATGACGACTGGTGATTCCTCATTGAAGAGGGCCACAGAGATGACGACTGGTGATCCCTCATTGAAGAGAGCCACAGAGATGGAAAGGCAGGGCGACTGGTGATCCCTCATTGAAGAGGACCACAGAGATGGCGACTGGTGATCCCTCATTGAAGAGGGCCACAGAGATGACGACTGGTGATCCCTCATTGAAGAGGACCACAGAGATGACGACTGGTGATCCCTCATTGAAGAGGACCACAGAGATGACGACTGGTGATCCCTCATTGAAGAGGACCACAGAGATGACGACTGGTGATCCCTCATTGAAGAGGCCCACAGAGATGACGACTGGTGATCCCTCATTGAAGAGTACCACAGAGATGACGACTGGTGATCCCTCATTGAAGAGGGCCACAGAGATGGAAAGGCAGGCGACTGGTGATCCCTCATTGAAGAGGGTCACAGAGATGGAAAGGCAGGGCGACTGGTGATCCCTCATTGAAGAGGGCCACAGAGATGACAACTGGTGATCCCTCATTGAAGAGGGTCACAGAGATGGAAAGGCAGGGCGACTGTTGATCCCTCATTGAAGAGGACCACAGAGATGGAAAGGCAGGGCGACTGGTGATCCCTCAATGAAGAGGACCACAGAGATTGACAGACAGGTGACACTCCTCATTGAAGAGGGCCACAGAGATGACGACTGGTATCCCTCATTGAAGAGGCCACAGAGATGACGGCACTGGTGATCCCTCATTGAAGAGGACCACAGAGATGGAAATGCAGGGCGACTGGTGATCCCTCATTGAAGAGGGCCACAGAGATGGAAAGGCAGGGCGACTGGTGATCCCTCATTGAAGAGGGCCACAGAGATGGAAATGCAGGGCGACTGGTGATCCCTCATTGAAGAGGGCCACAGAGATGGAAATGCAGGGCGACTGGTGATCCCTCATTGAAGAGGGCCACAGAGGAATGCAGGGCGACTGGTGTTGAGGAGACATGTGATCCCTCATTGAAGAGGGCCACAGAGATGGACAGGCAGGGCGACTGGTGATCCCTCATTGAAGAGGGCCACAGAGATGGCGACTGGTGATCCCTCATTGAAGAGGGCCACAGAGATGACGACTGGTGATCCCTCATTGAAGAGGACCACAGAGATGTCGACTGGTGATCCCTCATTGAAGAGGACCACAGAGATGACGACTGTGATCCCTCATTGAAGAGGACCACAGAGATGGAAAGGCATGGCGACTAGTGATCCCTCATTGAAGAGGGCCACAGAGATGACGACTGGTGATCCCTCATTGAAGAGGGCCACAGAGATGACGACTGGTGATCCCTCATTGAAGAGGACCACAGAGATGGACAGGCAGGGCGACTGGTGATCCCTCATTGAAGAGGACCACAGAGATGACGACTGGTGATCCCTCATTAAAGAGGACCACAGAGATGGAAAGGCAGGGCGACTGGTGATCCCTCATTGAAGAGGGCCACAGAGATGGAAAGGCAGGGCGCAGGCAGAGCCATTAGCGACTTTCACATCGTGTCTGTGCATTACAATGATGTCAGCGGTGTCGTGGAAATTCGATTCCTTGGCTCAGCGGAGCTTGGAACTGTCGGAATGTTAAATTGCCATCCTTTCCCTTTGTGGCTGCTTCCATTTGTAAAACCGGCTGCTTTGGCTGCTAATGTCGATGGATTGTGATGGATGGTGAATGCTCTTGTCTTTGGAAACAGAGACCAGATAACGTGTATGTATATAGAATGTGTGTGTGTGTGTGTGTGTGTGTGTGTGTGTGTGTGTGTGTGTGTGTGTGTGTGTGTGTGTGTGTGTTTGTGTGTGTGTGTGTGTGTGTGTGCATACATTTAAACGTTTTTGTTCTTTTCTTATTTCACTTTGTTTGTAAGCTAATAGCAAACTTCAAGGAAGAATAGGTGCTCTCTGCACAGCCTAAAACTATCCGTCTTGGACATCGATAGATTCGTCATCATAGTATGATTTTCATGCAGTTATGCACACGTTTCCGTTGTCAGTTTGTTTGTTTGCTGTCTTTTTTTGTTCGATCGTTTTTTTTGTTTGGTTGGTTTTTGTTTCGTATATTTTTTTTCCCTTGAGGATCGGATTTATTTTTCCTTCGATAGAATACAGCAGGGCAAAGATAAAAAGGAAGAAAATGCATGCGGGCGCGCGGGTGCATACACACACACACACACACACACACACACACACACACACACACACCACACACACACACACACACACACACACAGAGAGAGAGAGAGAGAGAGAGAGAGAGAGAGAGAGAAGAGGGGGAGGGAGAGAGAGAGAGAAGAGAGGGAGGAGGGGGAGAGAGAGAGGAGGAGGGAGGGAGAGAGAGAGGGAGAGAGAGAGAGAGAGAGAGAGAGAGAGAGAGAGAGAGAGAGAGAGAGAGAGAGAGAGAACCAAGTTGAGAGGAATAGTCTGGAAAGCGAGTAAATAATTCTCGTGAGGAAGAAATTTCCATTGAACGTGAAGGAATGTGAGACTGGATTGGCTGCGTGCTAAAAGTCTCTGTTTACCCAGTCGAAACGCGTGTCCGTACCTCGTGCGTTTATGACGCAGCTGCATGAAAGACGGATATGTCGCAGTAAACGATACTCCCATCGGTGGCAAATCCTATATCAGTTTGATAATGTAGATTTTGCCCCCCCTCCCCCCCCCCCCCCCCCCCCCCCCCCCCCCCGCCTCCCCGTTCTTGATTTCTTTTATTCAAGAACACGTCAACTGTACAACTGTAACATGAGCCTGGTTTCTGAGAAATTTCATATAGGAACGGGCTCGTTTGGCAAGTTGTCAAGCCATTAATTGATGACAGGGTGTTTTATCTTCCTTGTCGAGGGCATGATGAATGGATATACATTGGGGTGTCGGTTGAATGATGGTATAAGCATTGAAGGAAGAGAAGGAGAGGGAAAGAATAAAAGAGGAGTAACGAAAGTAAACTGCGCGGGTTCGCAAGTTAGGATATTCAGGTTAATTATGTTGTACTGAAAGTCACTTTTTGTGATGTATAGTGTATCTTCAATCCCAAGAAAACTGATGTGTGTGGGGGGGAGAGGGAGGGGGTGCGTGCGTGCGTGCGTGCGTGTGCGTGTGTGCGTGCATGCGTGCGTGTGTGTGTACGTGTGTGCGTGTGTGTGTGGGAGGGGGGGGGGGAAAGGAAGGGTTGAAGATTCCGCTTCGTTTACAAGTGGAAGATCGTGACCTACACAAAACGTTTCATTGTTATTGATGGAAGTCCTTGTGTGCACATTTTTGTCGGACCAAGGCAATCAGTCACACGCATTTCATTATTTTGGGGCTTTGGCATGATTATATAAAACGGAAATCGTCATAAGATAGTACCGCATCTGGTTATTCTGACGCGTGTCTTTCGTTGTCAAGATGACAAGAGCATTACTAGTGTATTATTGGACAAGGGGATGGGGGGGGGGGGGGGGGGGGGGGGGGGGGTCATTCAGCCATTATCGACTGCGCAATATTTATAACGTTTTTTTTGTTGTTGTTGTTGTTGTTGTTGTTTCTTCTTTCTTTCTTTCTTTCTTTTTCTTCCTTTTCTGCGTACGCAGGCTGACACTCCTGCGGACACTCCCTGTATAGACAGGCAAGGATAAATCCCATCTACCCAACAAAGGGAGTGGAGTTTTATGCGTATGACCGTGTTTTTTTTTTACCCCGCCATTAAGACAGTCATACTCCAACTTCGGGGAAGATAACGTTTTAAAACGGAGAGTTTCCAGGGCACTCTTTATCAGTTTTTCGTCCAGGATGCCAGACAGGATTGGCACAGACAGCTAATTGGATAAAATCGAAGTTTGTTTTAAAGTGGAAGGCACTTTGCAGACTTGAAATAAAATCCAGTAGGTGGTTTACATTGGCTAGCTTGTTCACTTGAAAAAAATGGTGTGCTGAATTCCACTTGGAGTGTCAGTTAATTAAAAGCTGCTGTCGGAAGCGATTCAAGTCAATTAGGATTTGTTTTTTCTTCATTTAAAAAACGCCAGTTGCACCACCCGAGAGATTGTTGAACATCCGTAATTGTCTTTTTGCGTTCACTGTTGCTTTGTAGACGTTCTTTTTGAAATGTCGGTTCTTGGTGTGTTTTTTTTTAGTAATTTTTTTGTTGGTTGTTTTGATTTCTTCTTCCTAAAATACTGGTTCACTCAAAAACGAGTAGGTCACCAGCGTGATTTATTTGGAATCTTTGTGTTTTGGTGAGATTTTCTACTGATATCATGGTGACATATTTTGTTCGTTATAAACGTAAATCAGAAGATAAGCATGGCACTGTGATAAAGATAGTTTTTGGTTGATCGATCTTATTTCTGCCATTTCTGGTCTGTGTTTTAAAGAGAAGTAATGGAAAAGCCAGGATCGATCTTATTTCTGCCATTTCTGGTCTTTGTTTCAAAGAGAAGTAATGGAAAAGCCAGGCTCGATCTTATTTCTGCCATTTCTGGTCTTTGTTTTAAAGAAAAGTAAGGGAAAAGCCAGGATCGATCTTATTTCTGCCATTTTCTGGTCTTCGTTTTAAAGAGAAGTAATGGAAAAGCCAGGATCGATCTTTTTTCTGCCATTTCTGGTCTTTGTTTTAAAGAGAAGTAATGGAAAAGCCAGGATCGATCTTATTTCTGCCTTTTTTGGGTTTCTTCGTTTAAAGAAAAGTAATGGAAAAGCCAGGATTGATCTTTTTTTCTGTCATTTGGGGTCTTTGTTTTAAAGAAAGTAAGGGAAAAAGACGCGGTACTGTCGCTGGTGCTTAGAAGGGGGGTGGGCGGGGGTGGGGGGGGTGAGAGAGAGAGAAGAAGACTGACAGGAGGGAGCGTCGATTAACGGGTGTGACAGCGTGTGCCATGTGTTGTGTGTGTGTGTGTGTGGGGTGTGTGTGTGTGTTTTGTGTGTGGGGTGTGTGTGTGTGTTGGTGTTGTTGTTGTTGTTGTTCTTCAATTTAACGTCTTTTCACTAGATGTGAAATTAGCAAGGTGTGTGTGTTTTGAGTGTGTGTGTGTGTGTGTGTGTGTGGGGTGTGTGTGTGTGTGTGTGTGTGGTGTGTGTGTTTGAGTGTGTGCGTGCAGCGTGCCGTACGTGTGTGCGTGCAGCGTGCGTACGTGATTGCGCGCCCGCGTGCGTGGTGTGCGTGTGTGCGTGTATGTTGATGAGGAGAAACTCTAAGTAAGAATTAGACTGAAAAAAAAGACATCAAAAGTAAAAACAAACACTGTACAAAAAAAGATCATAAAACAGCAATTACAGGATTGAGCCAACTGGGCTTAACTTAAGAATTCGTACAAGATTTAAGAGAGATATGGTATCCTGGAATATGCACTTTGAAGCATCCTTTCTAATTCTGACAAATCGGAATCAAAGTGGGGGAAAAAAGTATAGAACGTGTGTTGTACAATTTATCAAGGGCGCTGAAAGCACATCGAAAAATTCTTGACATATTTTGTTCTGAATGCATTTATTTTTAACCGAAATAATAAGGAGACAAGTTGTTTACTGTGTCTTGGATATAAATCCTATGTTTGTATTACAGTTTAAATGGATTTACTGGGGAAAGCCCTTTTTAAAGATTACTTGCTCGAGAGCTCGTACAACAAAGTATAGAAGTGTCGGGTTTGTGTATTCGTGGGAGAACACTATCTTGTAGTATTCCTAAAAATTTTTAAAAAGAGGCCTTTGTAAGAGAGAATATCCTTCATGTAAGCTCAAGGGAATATAAAAAAGTACCCGTATTGTCAGAATTGTTGCACCTGCTCGAGCAATCCTATCAGCCCACTCATTTTCCGATATGAAGCAATGAGAAGGAAACCCCAACAAAAATTAACTATTATACCTCTTGACAAAGGTTGTGAATAAGTATTTTAATTTCTAAATATGATTCAGCACGGTTTTTTGAATTTGTAGAGTCTAAGCTGAAGAACTGACTTAGAATCTACACAGAAGGAATACCATAACAGTCCAATGATAAATCATTTATGTACTTTTACGGCCATTAATATGGCTATACGTTCGGCTGTAAAAATAGACAAAATTTGCCCCAAGATGGAAGACTTCCAATTTTTAAAAATGGAATGACAAAGCCAAAACCCCAGAAATTATTGTTTAATAGAGACCCACGGTATAGACTTTTACGAAGTTACGATAACAATCACTGATATGTGATTTGCTTCGCAAGCCTAGAATATTAATGTTATCAGTTTTTGATATAGTAGTATAGTTATAATCAAATTTGGTTTCAAGAGCTCCCAGTTTGGAACGGGACTTACGGGGAAAACGCACGCAAGCTTTTTATGATGATACCTGAATTTGTCAACAAAAGGGGAAGAATATGTGAGTATCGTTTTAGTGGCTCGAATGTTTTTAGCACGTTTAGGAAAGTCTACATCAGACCCCATATCCATTTTCCCTTTGGTTAGCACTTTGAATAGTTGAGCAGCGAAGAAAGTACTTAGCGCAGGTAGTTCACGATGGTTTATCAAGAGGGAAGACACCAGCTTCATGGTATGTTCCTAAAGCTGAGCATGAATGGAACACCAAGGGCTAATCTGAATGCCTTAGAGTCTATACACTGAAGCTTTTTAATAAGTACTTAGGAGCAAATAAAAAAGACCTCTTGTGCATATGACAATTTGGATCTAACTAAAGCCGAAGAAAATGTATTAAACTTTTTGTTTCCTGGCCCCAACTTTTTTTTGCTTATAACTTTGAGCAGATTAAGAGATTTTCTCGCTTGATTTATATGTTTTTCCCCAAGTGAAAATTCCAAGAAAGATTTGACATAAGATGCACCCAAGGAATTTAATCTCAGAAGTGAGCTCAATGTGGTATTATGTACTTTGAAGTTAGGAGTATTGTGAGCAGACCCACCTCATCAATAAAATTATACGGGATTTTTCAGCCGACAGACATAAGCCATTATCAGCATGAAGTTCGCAATTTGTCTAACTCTTTTGATATATTCTTCTAATGTAATTAACAGATCTTTTTGAAAGGTTCTTTTTCAATGTGGCGTTAACCAAAAGCAGATGTCATCCGCATATTGAATCAAGTTAAAGTTTTTGAAATGTATTTAGGTAAATCATTAGTTAAAATATTAAAGAGAAGCGGGGCGACACAGAGCCTTGAGGGATACCCATATCTAGTAATCATTTGGATGAATACTTTTGACATTCTTGTCTGAATACTTCTGTTGGTCAGGAATGTTTTAACAAAATTTATAAATAAAGACCAGAGGGGACCTATAGTTTTTTAAATTTATATAAAAGCCTATCATGCCAAACTTTATCATATGCCTTGTTGATATCGAAAAATGTGGCGAGAACGTTTTGTCTTCTATCAACTGGTGTTTAATTTGCGTAGTGAGCTTTACAAGATGATCAATCGTAAGACCTGCCCTTCTAAAACCGGCCTGGTTTGCGGGGGGAAATGCCAGTTTTTCACAATATATGTCAATCTGTTTAAAACAATTATCTCCATTAATTTACAGACATGAGTTTTAAGAGCTATAGGTCGATGCTATTTGTGTTTGTCATTGATTTTCCATTCTTTAAAATGGGAACTAAAATTTAGTCCCCTCCATATGGAAGGTATTTCCCTTCAATCCAAAATTTATTAATAATTTCATGTAGAAATAAACAAAATTTTTGTGGTATATTTTTAACATTTCATTAGAAATGCATCTAAAAACCCAAAAGACGTTTTCTTATTAGACAATGAAAAATAGCAGAGTGTAATTCCTGAGAGTAATATCACATTTAGATAATGATCATTATTTTCGTGTGTGTGTGTGTGTGGTGTGTGTGTGTGTGCGTGCGCGTGTGCGAGTGTGTGTGTGCGCGGGGCGCGCGGCGCGCGCGTATGTGTGTGTGTTTTGTGTGTGTGGTGTGTGCGTGCATGTGCGTGTGCGTGTGCGTGTGTGTGTGTGTGGTGTGTGTGCATGTGCGTGTGTGTGTGGTGTGTGGTGGGGTGTGTGTGTGCATGTGTGTGTGGTGTGTCTCTTTTGTGTGCTTTTGTGCGTGTGAGGCGCGTGGTTGTGGTGTGTGTGTGTGCGTGGGCGCGTGCATGCGTGCGCGCGCGCGCGTGTGTGTGTGTGTGTGTGTGTGTGTGTGTGTATGTGCGTGTGCGTGCGTGTGTTGTGTGTGGTGTGTGTGTGTGTGTTTGTGTGTGTGTGTGTGTGTGTGTGTGTGTGTGTGTGTGTGTGTGTGTGTGAGTGTAACTGAAGTGCTGTCACTCACATTGAAAGCCACAGTGACCCACGCTGTGGTTTGGAATATCTTCTCTCTCTCCTCTCTCTCTCTCCTCTCTCTCTCCTCTCTTCTCTCTCTCTCTCTCTCTCTCTCTCTCTCTCTTTCTCTCTCTCTTTTCTCTCTCTCTCTCTCTCTCTCTCTCTCTCTCTCTCTCTCTCTCTCTCTCATTCTGCGTGTGTGTGTGTGTGTCTTCCCTCTCTCTTTAATGCAGTATACTCTGTATCACAGTCATGTTTAAACACCAAACGTGTTTTATTGAAAGTAGCACCAGATACAGCTTAGAAAAAACATGGTGGCTTAATGATAAGTGATGTGTGTGGTAGGTGAGCTTGCTTTAGGAACCTGTGACGCTGGGCTATTTAGTGTCCGGATCCAGGATACCAAACGGATTTCCCGAATCCAGGATACCAAACGGATTTCATACGTAGATTGAATAGAAGTTTAGTTTGAGGCGCGAACCCCCTCCCCCCCCCCCCCCCCCCCCCAAAAAAAAAATAAAAATAAAAAATTATGTCATCTGAAAGAAGTCGATAACTTCGATGCTGCCCGAAATTTTCACATATAAGCCTGCATACAGAGAGAGAGAGAGAAGAGAGAGAGAGAGAGAGAGAGAGAGAGAGAGAGAGAGAGAGAGAGAGGGCGAGAGAGAGAGACGGAGAGAGAGAGAGAGAGAGAGAGAGAGAGAGAGAGAGAGAGAGAGAGAGAGAGGAGAGATGTTGACTTCGGCTGAAGTTCATTGCTACGTATGTAGATGACAAACTTCCGTCGTTGCTTCACATAATACAAGTTTGAAACAAATGTCACAATACACACTGACACATGAGTGCATGAATAGGTTTCAGATAGAAGTAGGTATGTACTTTGCCTAGTATGTATAAAACGACGTACTGACTTTTGTGAACATGCTATTGACTGACTAAAAAGTAAAACAAAAAAGAAAAGAAAGAAAAGTTCTGTATGTAATGATAGAAAATATTGATCATTTCTGTTCATGAAAACATCAATTAAAAATCGATGAGGTTTCAGGTGCGCTCATTATAGGAAATATGGAATAACAAGAATCATGTCTTGTTTAAATGATTGGAAAAAGTTTGCAATGAATGTGGTACTCTCTCCAGTCTCTAAATTGTTAAAAAGAAGTGCTCCTGGAATACGTGAATGTGTAGAATAACACGGCTACTTACAATTTACGGGACTGGGGCGCTTTTTAAAGAAATACAGAATTAAAGCAGGCACCAAAGTGTTGTCATTTGCATAACCGGTTCTGAGGAGAACATCCCCAAATCACTGAAGGGAGAAACTCAGGCCTGTCTTAGTGAGCAGTTAGTCTGGCGCTGAAGTGAAAACTGTCGGCTCAGAAACCAATACTCGCGGAAAGAAACCCTGTTTTACGGTCCGTGCACGTAGACAGATATTCCAATCTCTGTGCACGTAAGTGGGATTTGTCTTTGCACTCTAAACGGTGGCTATTTTGGTAGGACGGAAATCAGTTTCCATGGAGGGCCATTAGTGTGGAGTGGACAGGGGGATGTGCAAGAGACATCGTTGGCTGCTTTGAGACGTGTCTGTGCATTTGATGGTATGTTTGTAGTTAAAATAGACTGGACTCTTCGGTTTAGTGGAGTGTACACTCGCTCAAATGCTGAAGTTCAGCTCTCATCATGGTAGTTTTATGTTGCATCTTTGAATGGAAGTAATCATAGGACTTGCACAGAACAGTCGTGTTTTTCATCGTCTGTGTTTTGAATTCCATTTCTTTTTTTCTTTCCAAGAACTTTTTGTCTTTACGAAATAATGGGTGCCTGTGTGCGTATGTGCATGCGTGCGTACGTGCACGTGTGTGTGTGTGTGTGTGTGTGTGTGTGTGTGTGTGTGTGTGTGTGTGTGTGTGTGTGTGTGTTGTTTGTATGTGTGTGTATGTGTGTGTGTGTGTGTGTGTGTGTGTGTGTGTGTGTGTGTGTGTGTGTGTGTGTTGTGTGATCTTTTTTGTTTTACTCCCGGTACCTGTCTGCAACGTTGAATTGCTTGTTGTTTCCTAAAACGTTTTAACCCCCCCCCCCCCCCCACCCCCCCCCCCCCCCCCCCCCCCACGGCTGTTCAGAGCAAGCCACTTAGTTCTGAGAGGCAGGGGAGTTTACAGCTCTCCCACAGCTGCAGAGGCCAAGCCGTGAATGCAGGTCAAGGAAAGGGGTGTTGTTTCTGCAGGCTGCTCCCACCAGCCAGCTAACCGTGCTGTACTCGACCAACTGAATGTCATCTGTGTACAGCTGGTCTGGCAGCAATGTGTTCGGCATTGATGAGCGGCCATTACAAATGGGGCTCTTAGTTTGATAATCAGTGGCTGTCATGAAAAATGTAATATATCTGTGCTCTTGAGATGACTGAATAGGCGAATTCCCGACAATTCTTTTAATACCAAACTCGACTAGGTTTATTTTCCTGTAGATAATGTAGATACGGCATGAAAGCTTGTACACAAGAGGCCAGGCGATATTCAAACAATGACAACACACACACACAATTGTGCAAGAATGACGTCATCACTTTCTGGGAACTTAATTTTTCCTAGTTAACTAGTACAAAAGTTTGATACATGCCTCTGCTTGGACTACAACAACAAAAATGTTGGGTCAGAAATGTGTAAGGCTTGTTTGTTCGGCCCTATAACTAAGTGTCTCGAATGGGACAGAAAAATAAAGCTGGGCCCCCCCCCCCCCTCCCCCCAAATCCACGTAACACCCACACCTACCTTGTGTTTATATTCATACAAGGTTTCATTCAGTTTTATTCACATCACATCGTTACAACCCCTGCATGTCTGTAAGTTGACTAACACTTGAAGAGTGCCGTCCTGTCTTGGTGGGCTCCCAGCTGGTCTGAGGAGAATTGGCCAAGACCTAAGGAATGTGCTGCAGCAGGATGACAGTCTCCGATCCTGTCCGCCATGTCCCATCCCTCCAGTGGACGTTGGTCATTGCGTCAGGGAGCTTCCCACTCACATGCTTACCAGGGAAAAATCGTGGGGGGGGGGGGGGGGTGTCTATTTTGTGGTTTGGGAGTTAGGCATAGGTCGTCCATTGGCAGTCCATTGCCAGTCTGTCAGTGTGCTGAAGAAAACTGTGTGTGTGTGTGTGTGTGTGTGTGTGTGTGTGTGTGTGTGTGTGTGTGTGTGTGTGCGCGCGCGTGTGTGTGTGTGCGTGTGCGTGTGTGTGTGGTGTGTGTGTGTGTGGTGTGTGTGTGTGCTTGATGATTAGCTCTGGGTTGGTGGGCTGGTTTGTGTGTTTGTGTTCTTGACTATTCGGTGTCTTTCTCCCATTTTGTGTTGACTTTCTGGATAATCTGATAAACCTCAGCCCTTTAGGTTTGCTGATACCATTAATTAGCGTTTTGATTACTCTTTTTTTCATTCCACAAGGTTTTTTTTATGCATGTATGGATTATGAATAGTGGAATATTGTAAACAATAATACAAATCAAGACAGAAGGATGAAACAAAAATCCGACAGAAAGTGCAACAGTCGATTATACAGACGCAGATTGCCAGTATGGAGAGAAATCGTCGTGGGAGGTATCCGATAGTTGTCAAGGGAAGGAATTTGGCGTTCAACATTATAAGTGAAGGAACGCGAGATTGGGTCGGCTGCTAAGTAAAGTCTCTGATTGCCTGGTTGAAATGCATGTCCATGTATGTTGTGGCAATATATAATGCTGATGACCTGGTGGAAATGCATGTCCCTACGGTGTTGTTGTAATATACAGCTGCATGATAGGCGGATATGATGCAGTAAACAATACTCCCATTGGTGGAAACAACCCCATATCAGTTCGATCAGGTGTCATACTTGCCCCTCTACCTTCCTTTCTTCATTTCCTTTTTTTTTCATTTAGAAACATGTCATCTTCACAACGATGAGATGAGCCTGGTTTCAGAGAGAGTCCAGATAGAAACAGGTTGTGTTGCAAACTGTCACGCCATCAATGTTCTGTCTTCCTTCTCGAGGCATGAATAATGAATGTAGTGTCAGGGTGTCGTTTGAATGAGGGCTGTGCATTAAAGGAGGAGAAGGAGGAGGGACAAGAATAAGCAGCACGGTCTACAAGTTTAGCATATCCAGTTCTTTTTTCCCCCCTGATATACGAGTATGTTCAATTCCAGCAAACTTGTGAGTATGAAAATCAGTTCTTTTTTCATACCAAGACTTGAAGATTTTACGTAGCATCATTTCAATGTTTTAGTTGAGATGTACCTTTTTTTTAAACCATATATCTGTTTACGTTTTCCTTTAGCTGTTTATCACAAACGCCACTCAGATCTCATTCTCTCTGACCAGAAATTTGAATGCAGTTGTATTGGATAATGAATTACACAGTTCAAGTGCATTTTTCCATGAATCTTATGATTAGGGTCAAGGACACGGGACCCAACAATCAGACTGAGAAAAAAAAGCGAACGGAACGCTTGAGGATTTAGTTTATTTGACACCGATATATATACATTGCGTTTTTCATGAATAATGGAAGATCGTAGCTTACAGCTGTCTCTTTTAGTTAAAAGGCATGGACGCCTTTGTGTGCACATTTTTGTCTTCACCAAGACAATAAGTAATACACATTTCATGTTAAATTTTGGCTTGATTATGTCAAAAACATCATAATAAGATGCTATAACCTCTGGTTATTCTGGAGCGTGTCTGTCCATGTCAAGAAGACAAGAGCATTGCTACGGTTGATTTGAGGGGATGGCAGAATAGGAATGGGGTGGGGTGAGGGCTTATTCTGCCTTTACGGTCTCTGCTATTTTTGTGACAATTTAAAACGGAAAGTTTCCAGGGGCGCTCTTCATCGTTTGTATTTTGCCCAGGATGCCAGACAGGTTTGGCACAGACAGCTGATTGGATACAATCAAAGTTTACTTTTAGATAGACGGCACTCTACAGAGAGGCAAGAAAAACTCCAATAGGAGAGTTAACACTGGCTACCTTGTTCACTAAGAATTGTGTGTTTAATTCCACGTGGAGTCCCAGTTTATTAAAAGCTGCTGTCGGAAATGATTAAGGTCAGTTAGGATTTTGTTTTTCTTCGTATAGAAATACCATTTACATCAGCTTAGAGATTGTTGGGCACCTGTAACTGTCTTTTTTTTATTCCTTGTCGTTTTGTAATTGCTCTCTCTGAGATATTACGTCTCGGTCATTTGAATGTATCATTAGAAGAGTGTTGATTTACTTTTAATCGTCATATTCAGACAAGATTTTCTACTGACGTTGTTGTGCAAAATATTTACATACGCTTTCGGCGAATCTTGTACGCCATTTTAAAAAAAATACGACAATGCACCTCTCAAATGAAAGATATGCTAAGCAGAAATTCTAGCAAAGTATGGTTTTGTGCACATTGCTTGCATTCTGAATCTGTGGACTTATTACGACCGGATATTGTTTATAGGAAACATTTGATCCGTTTGAATCGTTTATGTTGATGAAAGCATGAATTCAAAATCGGTCAAATTTCGTGTCCTTCACGATATGGAATACGAATAACAGGAATCATATCTTGTAGAAAAAAAAAACTGGAAAAGTATGCGAATGAATGTGATACCCAATCCAGTTTCTGAAATGCCGAAAAGCAACGCTTCTGAATCGCGCGCGTGTGTAGAATGAGTTGGCTGTTCACAAACTGACGTGACAGAGAATAAGATAACAGTGAAGCGTTTGAACACAAGTGCAGATTCAAAGCAGGCAGCAAAATGTTTCTCATTTGCAAAGTCGTTTTTCAGGAGAACATCAACCACCCACTGAACGAGAAAACAGAAGCATGCCTTAGTGCGCATTCAGTTAGCACTTAAGTGGCACATGTCTGTGCAGAAACCAACACTCACAGAGAGAAATCCTGTTTTAGTCTCTATGCACGTAGATATGTATTTCATCTCTGTACACTTCAGCGGATTGGTCTCTACACTCTCATGTGGCTATTTTGGCTGGACAGTAATCAATTTTGATGGAAGGCAACGGTGGTGGAGGGACGAGAGGTGGGCAGAGCAAACTCTTGGCTGCTTTGAGAACGTGTCTGAGCACTTTGATGGTGCCTCTGATGCTCAGTGGAGTGTACAGCTGTTTAATTGCTGAATAGCAAATCTCTCTACCGTAGTTTTCTGTCGCGCCTTTTAGTGAATACTTATGTGAGTTCCAGAGAATGCTTTTGGGATTTTCTTTGTCTATAACTGCTTTTATTGCCAGAGGATGATTTGTCTGTTATGAACAAGGTGTGTGTGTGTGTGTGTGTGTGTGTGTGTGTGTGTGTGTGTGTGTGTGTGTGTGTGTGTGTGTGTGTGTGCGTGCGTGCGTGCGTGCGTGGTGTGTGTGTGTGGTGTGTGTGTGTGTGTGTGTGGTGTGTGTTGTGTGGTGTGTGTGTGTGTGGTAAGCGTGATGTGTGTGTGTGTGTGTGTGTGTGTGTGTGTGTGTGTGTGTGTGTGTGTGTGTGTGTGTTCTCTTTGTCATGTCCCTTCCCTTTCACTTCCTAATAAGTCATTTACAAGCTTGATTGGTGTCTTCTACAATATTTTAACGTCCAACCTCTACCATTCAAAACAAATGCGTGAGGTCTTATTTTCAGTCCACAACGGCATACTCTTCCATAATCCCCGAATATTTCAAAGTTGACCAACAGTTCACGACTGCAGCTATGCCTTGTTCCACTCCCATCCTGTGTGTTGAGAATCAGCCAAAGACCTCAGGAATGGGCAGCAGCTTAGGGATTAGCGTCTCTGAGCCAGTCTGTCTTGTTTTAGCCTCTGCGGTCGCCATCGGTAATTGAATCAGTCAGAGGCTTATCAGGGGAAACCTCTGGGGACTGTGTCTTGTCGTTTGGGTGTCCGGCATAGGTCGTCCATTGTCGGAAATGGATTTGCCAGTCTGTCTGCATTTTGCAGATTTCTGATTGGGTCCTGGTACTTTCTTTGACCCCCCCCCCCCCCCCCCCCCCTGCTTGTTTTCTCAGTACTATGACGCCGTGTTTTTCATTTGTTCGCTCTGAGTGCTTGATTTTGGTATAAACCTCGTTCAGCTGCTGCTAAGGTTGTTCCTTCACACACATACAGACACACACACACACACACACACACACACACACACACACACACACACACACACACACACACACAAACGCACATGCAAATGCGTGCGCGCACACACAGGCACACAGGCATTCACCTACTTACTCACACACTCACTCACTTACTCTCTCCACACACACACACACACACACACACACACACACACACACACACACACACACACACACACACACACACACACACACACACACACACACACACCACACTCGCACACACTCGCACACACATTGTATGAGAAGATGCCTTTTATGGATAAGAATAGTGGATGTGTGCATGGTGCATTTACAGATGTGAAGAGATGTTAGTCAAGTTGCAGTTTTAGTTATCCATATCGTAACCATGTTTATGACGCAATGTAGTACACAGTAGAACATAGCTCCAGCCGACAAATGAAAAAAACAAACAAACAAACAAAGTAGCGTATCGAGCATCTTTCACAGTATGAGGATTTGTACAATAAGGAATGCTGAAAGGGGAACATCACAGTGTCATTTAAGACGTCAATGTATCCAAACACGTATGGAATATTGTTTGGACATTGATAATTTGAAAAAAGACCATTTGTTTTGAGTGTAGAATAGTCTCCCACTAAAAATGTTTACACTTTGATGTTGTGAGCACTCTGAGAGTAAAAGCACCGATTCTGTCCCATTTTTGTTGTTAAGTGCTGAACATGATCAGAACATCAAAGGATTGCTGACTTCGGAAGCATTAGAGAGTACCAGTGACCATTCAGTCTGACATTAATCAGTATCTGTCTGTATAGAAGACGAGCGTTTCCGAACGAAAGCAGCAATTTCAGCGTCTGTGCACTTACGACGGAGTTCTCTAGTGATCGTAGAATGATTGTGGTAAATGGTAGTCTTTTACGAAAGACATCGGGAAGGAGGGTGAACGTGAGAGGGTGTATGGCAATCCTTCGGTTGCATTGCAAACATGTTTGAATATTCTGATGGTATTGCAGCTGTTATGCAAAAATGCAGTGTTAGTTCAATGGTAATCATAGTGATGTAACTTTTCAGTTGTGATTCTCCTCAGGGAAGTTAGTACTATGTCTACTAAAAAAACAAAATGTTTGGGCTGCTGCAGTGATTTTCATTTTTTTGTTTTTCTTTGTGTTTTTGTGTTTTCTTTTTTTGTTATCAGTCACAATTTCACTTGTGTGTGTGTGTGTGTGTGTGTGTGTGTGTGTGTGTGTGTGTGTGTGTGTGTGTGTGTGTGTGTTTGCGCGCGCGCGCGCGCGTGTGTGTCTATGTGTGTGTGTGTTTGTGCCCGCGCGCGCGCGCGCATGTGTGTGTGTGTTGTGTGTGTGTGTGTGTGTGTGTGTGTGTGTGTGTGTGTGTGTGTGTGTGTGTGTGTGTGTGTGTGTGTGTGTGTGTGTGTGTGGTGAGCGCGTGCACGCGCGCACCCCTCATATGCTCATCTGCAGTTGGCTGGACTATAAACAATATGAAGTGCGTATGCGCCCACGCCCGCACGCCCATGTGCGTACTCGTGTGTGTGTGTGTGTGTGTGTGTGTGTGTGTGTGTGTGTGTGTGTGTGTGTGTGTGTCTGTGTCTGTGTCTGTGTGTGTCTGTGTCTGTGTGATTGATTTGATTGATTTAATTTAAAGTCTGTTCACAACGATGGTGATATTAGACAAAAAAAAAGGAAAAAAATGTATGTAAGTGCTTATATGAGTGTGTGTGTGTGAGCGCGTGTGTGCGTGTGTGTGCGTGCGTGTATGCGCGCGCCCGTGTGGTGTGTGTGTGTGTGTGTGTGTGTGTGTGTGTGTGGTGTGTGTGTGTGTGTGTGTGTGTGTGTGTGTGTGTGCGCGCGCGCGCGCGCGGAGACAGACATATGAAAGTTTGCCTATTAACGACCAAACAATAATTACAAACTGATAAATCAGTTACAACAAATGAGTAATAACAGAACTCGATATAGCCTTTGCTATATCAATCATTTTGGGGCTGTAAAGTATTTCTTGTAATGCCGCTAACGAAGCAATATCTATCTTTAGAATATTATATAAGGATGTTAGAATTGGACATTCGAAAAGAATATGTTGAATAGATAATGGGAGACCACAAGCGCAATCTACATCCTTAGAAAATTTGGTTTTCCTCGAGTTTAAACGCATTTTATAAATTATACTGGACAATGATCTTTGACATAATAACACTGTCGTTTTTGCAGGAAGTTTTTCATTGCTCATACAATTTTCTAATAGAGAAATGATTTCATGTTTATCCAATTTCAATCCACTATCTGGATTTTTTCTAAGAGCACCCTCTTTTGCTAATTTATCAGCTATTTCATTTCCACAGATACCACAATGAGATGGGATCCAGCAAAACTCTACAAAAGTTCCTTTCGCCGTAACAGAATGTATCTCTTCATGTGTGTGTGTGTGTGTGTGTGTGTGTGTGTGTGTGTGTGGTGTGTGTGTGTGTGTGTGTGTGTGTGTGTGCACGCACGCGCGCACGCGTGTGTGTAAGCGCAGCTTTGATGTTACACGTGTGTTTTTGTTTTGTTTTCGTTGCTTCCCCCCCACCCCCCACCCCCCAACCCCCTCTGTCTCTCTCATTTGACTTCATTTGATATCACAGAACTACGTGACGCTTTTTGTCTCACGATTTCTTTATAGCTCTGCTTTCCATTTTTTTTTTTTTACAAAGAGTGTTCATTAGTTCACTGTCCAACTGCATTGTCAAACGTCATTACAGTCTTCCAGTCTGGAGACAATCTCAGAACCCTGCCGTACGTCTTGCTTCGCTTCCATCAGACATGAAGTAGCAGGAAGATCGGAAGAAGCCAGCATCTCTGCTGCACTGGGATCTCCTGTCCTGTGTGCCTTTTCTCTCAGCCGTCAGCGATGGAATCTGGAAGCTTCCCAACTCACAGCCTGACAGATGGGAGACCCCTGGGCTTTGTTTTTTTTGTCTGGTTACATTGATGACTGTTTGGCGAGGGTCGGCCACTGTGGTAAATTAGTTGATTAGTAGTACACTGTTGGCGCTGTTGGCATGCCCCGTGTTGTTACTTCTGTTGTCGGCGTTCTCCAGTTTATTATTGTTGTTGTTGTTGTTGTTGTTGTTGTTGACTTCTCTCTGTCTCTCTCTCTGTCTCTCTCTCTCTCTCTCTCTCTCTCTCTCTCTCTCTCTCTCTCTCTCTCTCTCTCTCTCTCTCTCTCTCTCTCTCTCTCTCTCTCCCTCTCTCTCCTGCCTGTGTGTGTGTGTGTGTGTGTGTGTGTGTGTGTGTGTGTGTGTGTGTGTGTGTGTGTGTGTGTGTGTGTGTGTGTGATGAATCTTTCAGTATGACAGCTAAGTAATATAAGTTTGGAGCAGGAACAATATTTGCACTGATCAAAGATGGAACGGCAGAGATTTTGTCGATAATATCAAAATTCATAAAAGATGCATATCAGAAGAACAAGATTTTAAAAGTTCCAAACCTTTTGCGCCCTTTGGGATGTGGAGGATACAAAATCAAAATACACATGTGGTCTCTCAACACTGCACGTCTTTGTGACCATTCACAGGAGAACTAAAGCAATCTGTTTGTCTGAGTGTGTAAGCTGACATAGACAGACACAGAAAGGTGGGCTGTTCCTCTCCCTTGGCGCATACAGCAGATTCATCTTGGCACCCATGGTGCAGCTGCAGGGCGACTGGTGATCCCTCATTGAAGAGGGCCACAGAGATGACGACTGGTGATCCCTCATTGAAGAATGCCACAGAGATGACGACTGGTGATCCCTCATTGAAGAATGCCACAGAGATGACGACTGGTGATCCCTCATTGAAGAATGCCACAGAGATGGCGACTGGTGATCCCTCATTGAAGAGGACCACAGAGATGGAAAGGCAGAGCGCAGGCAGAGCCATTAGCGGCTTTCACATCGTGTCTGTGCATTACAATGATGTCAGCGGTGTCGTGGAAATTCGATCCCTTGGCTCAGCGGAGCTTGGAACTGTCGGAATGTTGAATTGCCATCCTTTCCCTTGGCGGTTGCTTCTGTATGAAAGTGGCTGCTTTGGATCTTAAAATCAATGTGTTTTGTAGTTAATGCTGTGTCTTGGGACGCAGGGAGATGATAACTTGTATGTATAGAATTTGTGTGTGTGTCCGGGGGATGATCTGTGTTTCTGTGTGTGTGTGTGTGTGTGTGTGTGTGTGTGTGTGTGTGTGTGTGTGTGTGTGTGTGTGTGTGTGCGTGCGCGCGTGCGTGCGTGCGTGCGTGCGCGCGTGCGTGCGTGCGCGCGTGCGTGCGTGCGTGCGTGTGTGTGTGTTCATGTGTTCCTTTCACGTATGCAAGCGTCTATATTATGTATGCATATACGTCTGTCCAGACTAGAAACTACGAGTCTGTTCTGCTGTGTCTAAGTTCGTGTGTGTGTGTGTGTGTGTGTGTGTGTGTGTGTGTGTGTGTGTGTGTGTGTGTGTGTGTGTGTGTGTGTGTGAATGTTTTCTTACTTTTATGTTTACATGGCGAAA
This sequence comes from Conus ventricosus, assembly GCA_018398815.1. Lineage (NCBI taxonomy): Eukaryota > Metazoa > Mollusca > Gastropoda > Neogastropoda > Conidae > Conus > Conus ventricosus. Next base: position 76,523,518 of record CM031613.1, on the reverse strand, counting down.
ACGACACGGTTGCCCAGTGTATCATGCACGGCCATGTTTTATCAGTCTTAAGTATATCAATAGATTAACTACAACAGTATGGGTTTCATGTTAATATGGACACGTGTTTACTGGTGCTTGTTTTGTGTGTATTTTTGTGAGTTTTTATTTGGTTTTTGCCTGTTTTAGTTTGCTGCAGGACCCTCATTTTCTTGAGAGGAGACGCACCGGTCGTGGTATGAAAGAATAACAAATAAAGTGCACAAAAACACACACACGCACACAAGCGCGCGCCTGCAAGTACGCAGGCACGCCGAAGTAATGGCACACGTTCTTTATGTTCTAACAAAGCTTTCAAATGAACATATCACCCAAAGTATTTAGCTCTCCTAAGCCCCCCATCACTCATGGTCATACGTGGACAGTTCACTGCAAACAAGACGACGTGCTTATAGAGCTTCTCACACAAAACAATAACAATGATCAGAGTGTGCCACAGTGGCGCCAGTTTTCCCGTCTGCCTCAGGATGCCTGCATTCTTCGCAATGTTTCAGACAGTTTTCTGTATTCTCACTGTTGCTGAAATTGAAAGACATAAACAGTCTCAAAAGTAACATACTTGAGTCAGGTTCTGGAAAATAGTCGACGCGCGCGCGCGCACACACACACACACACACACACACACACACACACACACACACACACACACACACACACACACACGCACAGACACACACACACGCGCACACACACACACACACACACACACACACACACACACACACACACACACACACACACACACACACACACACACACACACACGTACCTTGATAGCTCATCGTCTGCAATCACTGTAAGTGGAAAGACGTTGAATTGAAGAAGAACAACACTTAATAGCTCATAAAATGCACATATGTGGTTCTTGGGAACATCGTATGATTCTGTTTATCCAGCCGTTGTTAAAACAAAATCGGCCAGTATCCTCAAACCAGTAAAACAAAATGTTCAAGAGGAAATTCTTTTCATATAATTATACAATGTTGACATTTTCACTTACAGTTCCCGCTTGTCTAAAAAGAATTGAAAGACATTTTTAAGTTCGTGACGCTTTCTAAATTGTCTGGCACCCACTTATATTCACATTTGATTCATCCTAAACATGAATCACTACTGTCTGGTAGAATGGTGAAATAGAATAAAGAGGCTGAGAGGTAAGAGCAGGGGGGAACCATACGAGCAAACAAACAAAAAAAAGAAAGAAAGAAAAGAAAGAAAAAAGAGGAGGGGGTGGAGGGGGGGGGGGGGGGGCAAACAAAAAACAGAACAGAACCAAGTTGAGAGAAGTAATTCGGGAAGGGAGGCGATTGCTGTCAAGGGGAGAAAATTTGCATTCAACGATACTTGGTGAAGAAACCTGAAATTAGATTGGCGACTTGATAAAAGTCTCTGATGACCTGCTGAAATCGTGTGCCCATCCAGTCTTGTGTTAAATCGTGTACCCATCCAGTCTTGTGTTAAATCGTATGCCCATCCAGTCTTGCGTTAAATCGTGTACCCATCCAGTCTTGTGTTAAATCGTGTACCCAGCCAGTCTTGTGTGTAAATCGTATGCCCATCCAGTCTTGCGTTAAATCGTGTACCCATCCAGTCTTGTGTCAAATCGTGTACCCATCCAGTCTTGTGTCAAATCGTGTACCCATCCAGTCTTGTGTTAAATCGTGTACCCATCCAGTCTTGTGTCAAATCGTGTACCCATCCAGTCTTGTGTTAAATCGTGTACCCATCCAGTCTTGTGTCAAATCGTGTACCCATCCAGTCTTGTGTTAAATCGTGTACCCATCCAGTCTTGTGTTAAATCGTGTACCCATCCAGTCTTGTGTCAAATCGTGTACCATCCAGTCGTGTGTTAAATCGTGTACCCACCCAGTATTGAATCGTATTCCTATCCAGTCTTGTGTTAAATCGTGTTCCTATCCAGTCTCGTGTTAAATCGTGTACCCATCCAGTCT
>CM031613.1:76487150-76489650 GCA_018398815.1 Conus ventricosus | reverse complement strand
ATTTAATTTGATCACTGTGCACTGCAGACGACCAGTGTTGCTCACATTCTGTCATGTGCCAGACTGCCTTAGGCAGCCACACCAAACCGGGCAATACCCGTCACCATTTTCTCTTATTTCTTAATTTTCCATAGTTTCATTTTAATTCTAAATGCCAGTTCTAAATGTTGGCTTTCTTTTCTTCTTTTGTTTATAAGTATAACACTATACTATTATTGTTACCTCTTTGTCATGTTTAAATTGTCTGTTATGGTAATATGTTGTAATATGCATTTTAGCGGGAACGCCATCAGTCACATGTTGATTCTGCAAGTCTCACTGCCAGGGCTTTATATAAGAGTCCTCTTGTTGTCCTGGCAAATGTGCTTTGTGTTCAATGTTTATGGTATGTTCATAGAAAATAAAACTGTTTAAACCAATGTTACTTACCTTATATCCATTTGCTAGCAGGGATAAAAGGTATCCTTATCTCCAGATCACGTGCAATGTATTTGATTGTTCTAAGACTCATTTAGTCTCTTTTGGTACTGTCAGCCAATTGTGTGCTTTGTTCGATCTAAATTACGCTGATGATTCGTTGATTTCTGTTTGCATGTTTTTTTGTGTGGTTTCTTGAATCATGTATTTTGAATTGTGTGAATGTGTGTACGAATGCATATGTTTCCCTGTGTGGACTCATGTATTGAAATGGGTCTATGGTTTAAGCATTACACCATTCTCTCTCTCTCTCTCTCTCTCTCTCTCTCTCTCTCTCTCTCCTCTCTCTCTCTCTCTCTCTCTCTCTCTCTTATTTACAATTTTATGATCCTGTCTCTTGATTTCGGCTTCATGGCCCTGTCTCTTTATTTCTGCTTGCATCATTCTCAATCATGCGATTGCAGAGAAATTTGCTCATGCGTCAGACCCGACTCCTAAACGTAATCCCTCCAGTTGAAATCATCAATCATCCACAATACCTCTTTGAAATGTATGCGTTTTCATTAAACTGTATGATTTGTTTATCTACTTCATGTTATTTTCTCTGGGGTGTTTTGCATTCCATTGTTCTTCTCGCAAAAAGTGCATAACTTTCTATGCGCGGAAGTCAATTTGTATAGTAAAAACAAAAAACTTGCATGCCGCATGATGCATTGTTGTCAACTTATCAACGTCCTAATCGATATGTAAATTCCCATCCTTCCACGCACGCGCCCACCCCTATCCATGTCTTCTCGTCTTTCTCCCCCGCCCATCTCTGGAACCTGTGTCCCCTCATTTTTGGTTGCAGAGTGTATGGCCACACAATGGGTGTCGAATCACACACACACACACACACACACACACACACACACACACACACACACACACACACACACACACACACACACACACACACACACACACACACACACACCACACACACACACCACACACACACACGACGCACACACGCACGCACGCACGCACGCACGCACGCACGCACGCACACACACACACACACACACACACACACACACACACACACACAACATACAACACACACACACAACACACACACACACACACACACACACACACACACACACACACACACACACACACACACACACACACAACCTTTCTTGCCTTTGTTTGTTCGAGCGGTGATCAAATCAATCACACAAAAATGACACGGTTAATTCATTCGCCCTTCATGAGCCAAGAGAGATCTCAATCGTAATAACCTATACTTTCCTTAAAAAAACAAACAAACAACAACTTATAATTAAACAAAAGAAAAACAGCAAAACTGCTGCTCAGTGTCATTGCAGTGTGCTGGACCGTTTTTGAGAGACTGCAGCCCGTGATATTGAATACAGCAAAGTTTTAAATGAAAGTCTTGTTAAACTTTCTCTGGTAGAAACAGTTACCCATTATGCTGTTTAAGAAAAAAATCAATGCGTCACGTTGGTAAATGCAGAGAGAGATTTCTTTTCCACTCCCCCTGTGATCTTGATCTCACGTCAAGATTACTCGTTGATTGTGAGTGTGTGCGTGCGTGTTCGGGCGTATGCGCGCGCTTGCATGTGTGTGTGTGTGTGTGTGTGTGTGTGTGTGTGTGTGTGTGTGTGTGTGTGTGTGTGTGTGTGTGCGTGCGTGCGTGCGTGCGTGCGTGCGTGCGTGCGTGCGTGCGTGCGTGCGTGCGTGCGTGGTGTGTGGTGTGTGTGTGTGTGTGTGTGTGTGGTGTGTGTGTGTGTGTGTGTGTGTGTGTGTGTGTGTGTGTGTGTGTGTGTGTGGTGCGTGCGTGCGTGCGTGCATATGTACGTGTGTGCGTGCATGCGCGCGCGCGCCTTTGTGTGTGTGTGTGTGTTTGTGTGTGTGTGAGTGTGTCTGTCTATCCGTCTGTCTGTATGCACGCGTGCGCCTGTGCACGCGCGCGAGCGCATGTGTGTGTGTTGTGTGTGTGTGTGTGTGTGTGTGTGTGTGTGTGTGTGTGTGTGTGTGTGTGTGTGGTGTGTGTGTGTGTGTGTGTGTGTTGTGT
>CM031613.1:76484607-76486150 GCA_018398815.1 Conus ventricosus | reverse complement strand
AACACAGTGGAAAAAATCAGCCAAGGGTTTCTTTCTAGAATTATCACATCACATTCAGTTATCGCAAAGGGCGAAAAATTTGGTCGTGACGACAATTTGGGACGTCAGCGATAACCCAAATCTGCCTTGAAAGATCGAAGAAATGAGAGGAGAGAGAGGGAAGAGTTCTTTCAGCCCATGACCAAAACGCGGGGACTGACCCAAGAACCTTTCCCAGGATTTTCCCAGTTGTTTGGGGTGCATTTTGCCCCGGGGACAATAAAAGTGGGGGGATTTTTTCTACCAGACACCGTCACGCACGAAACCATAGCTTGTCTAGGTCTTTCCTTCTGTCTTTTTTTTTCTTCTTTTTTTTTAATTTGTTTTTTATTCGCTTTGTTCTTGGCATTCTTTCTGTTTTTGGGTTTTTTTTCCCTTTTTTTCTTTTTTTTTTAAAAATCTGTCTGGTTTTTTCTTTTTTTTTTCTTTTTTCTTTCTTTCTTTCTTTCTTTCTTTCCTTTCTTTTTTTTCCTTTTTTTTTTGTTTGTTTTTGTTTTTTTTCTTCCTTTTTTCCCCTTTTTTCAGTCTCCTGCTTTCTTTTTCTTTTCATATTTTCTTTTGCAAACTTTCTTTTCCTTATTCCCTATTCTGTATTTACCAATTTTTTTTTTTTTCTTCTTTCTTTTTTCGGTTTTTCGTTTTTTTTTCTTTCTGTATTTCTTCCCTCTTTATTTGCCCCCCCCCCCCCCCCCCCCCCCAAAACCACTGCCTTTTGTCTCTGTTTTTCCTGCTGTCGTCTGTCTGTCTGTCTGTCTTCTCTCTCTCTCTTTTCTCTCTCTCTCTTCTCTCTCTCTCCTCCTTACGGGAGGGCCCACTTAAGTTAAAGTCCATGGGAACTCATACCTTTGTCAGAATGTTCAAGTTGAGCTTTTTCGGAAAGGAAAAGGGGAATTCCTTTTTTGTGGGGGAAAAAATGCGACAACAAAACACCACCACACAACAACACACACACACACAACACACAACACACAACCACACAAAAAAAAAAAAAAAAAAAAAAAAAAAAAACACACACACACACAACCCCCCAACACCCAGGACCCCCACACCCCACCAACACCACACACCACCACACACACACACACACCACACCAACACACACACACACCACACACACAAACAACATGCGCTCGCGCGCTGACAGGCGCACGCGTGAACGACAGCGGTTTGAAGACCACTCCACACACAAAACCCCACACACAACAAAGGCGCGCGCGCGCAGCACGCACACACGTCTATGGCACGCACGCCACGAAACCACCACAACACCACACACAAAACACAACACACACACACACACACACACACACACACACACACACCACCACCCCCCACGCAGCCGCACGCCGCACGCCGACGCACCCCGCCGCACGCCGCACGCACCACACACACACACACACACACACACACACACACACAACAAACACACCCCAAACCACCCATGCAAGCGCGCGATACGCCCGAACAGCACGCACACACCCCAAAATCAACGAGTAATCTTGAC
>CM031613.1:76477107-76479607 GCA_018398815.1 Conus ventricosus | reverse complement strand
GGCACTACCAGCTAAGCTCCAGTCGCAGACAATGATTGTTCTGTCGCCGTGCCAGCGTGAGTAAGCGTGCTCATCTGGAGGACGGCACCACGTCCATCCAACAACAGCCCCATGACCTTGCCAGTTGTGGCAATGATCTTGCCAAGAGATCATGATCCCATAGTGTCATCATTTGCTGGAAATCTGTAACAGATGATGTCTCGTGGGGATGCCCGTGGGTTTTAACCTACAGAATCGTACCCCACCTTCTAGGAATCACGTCATTGAGACTCTCTTTGGCGGCGTCTTTTTGTACTCCCAGTTCTTATAGAGAACAGGGAGTACTTTAGAATGGGAACGAAGAAATGCTGTCTGTGTGTCTGTCTGTCTGCCTGTTTGTCTGTGTGTCTGTCTGTGTGTCTGTCTGTGTGTCTGTCTGTGTCCGTGGTCAAAATGTGTTCCACTCGCTCCAGACAAAACTACTGGACCGATCTTTCTGAAACTTTGTAGGTATGTTCATTATAGGCCACGGATGATGCCCGATGTTTTAGTTTACCGCTATAGCCGTTACTAACGGCTGTAACGGCCTGTAACGCTTTTTCTTCTTTACGGAATATCTCAGAAAGTACTTGGCGATCTTTGTAACAATGAGCAGGTATGTTCATTATGGGTCACGGATGATGCCCGATGTTTTAGTTTACCTCGTTATAGCCGTTACTAACGGCTGTAACGGACCGTAACGGTTTTTCTTCTTTATGAAATATCTCAGAAAGTACTTGGCCGATCTTTCTAAACGTTTGTAGGTATGTTCATTATGGGTCACGAATAATGCCCGATGTTTTTAGTTTACCGTAATAACCGTTACTAACGGCTGTAACGGCCTGTAACGGTTTTTCTTCTTTATGGAATATATCAGAAAGTACTTGGCCGACCTTTATGAAAATTAGCAGGTATGTTCATTATGGGTCACGGATGATGCCTGATGTTTTAGTTTGCCCGTTATAGCCGTTACTAACGGTTGTAACAGCCTGTAACGGTTTTTCTTCTTTGTGGAATATCTCAGAAAGTGCTTGGCCAATTTATAAGCGGTTTGGATGATCTTGTGACAAATCGGAGCCTCTGTCCATATGTAAGTGATGTAATGCTGAAAATGGATTAAACAACCGTTAAAAACCGTCATTTTGCCGTTATTTCTTATATATAGGTGGATTTTAATTAAATTTGGTATGTAGAAAGGTTATCACACACAAATGGCACTTCTATATAGTGTTTCAAAATTTGACCGCTAAAAACCGTTATTCTTGACATATTGTCCGATTTGGATGAAATTTGATATGTACACAGGCTTTAGCCCAGTGAGGACTAAAATACCGGTTTCAAAAGTGTATATCGGATATATAACCGTTAAACCGTTATTTTGCCGTTATTTTTTTTATATATTGGTGGGTTTTAATGAAATTTTGTACATAGAAAGGTTATCACACACAAATGGCTCTTCCATGTAGTGTTTCAAAATCTGACCGTTAAAAACGTTATTCTTGACATATTGTCCGATTTGGATGAAATTTGGTATGTACACAGGCTTTAGCCCAGTGAGGACTAAAATACTAGTTTCAAAATTGTACATCGGTTAAATGACCGTTAAAACCGTTATTTTGCCTTTATTTCTTATCTCACAAAGCACTTGGCCGATTTATAAGCGGTTTGGAAAACTGGGAGTACGTTTATACGTGTGTGTGCGTGTGTGCGTGTGTGCGTGCGTGCGTGCGTGCGTGCGTGCGTGTGTGTGTGCGCGTGTGTGTGCGCGTGTGTGTGTGCGCGTGTGTGTGTGCGTGTGCGTGTGCGTGTGTGTGTGCGTGTGCGTGTGTGTGTGTGTGTGTGTGTGTCTGCGCGTGTCTGTGTGTGTGCGTGCGTGCGTGTGTGCGTGTCTGTGTGCGTGCGTGCGTGCGTGCGTGCGTGCGTGTCGTGCGTGTCCTGCGTGTCGTGCGTGTCCTGCGTGTGTGTGTCTGCGTGCGTGCGTGCGTGTGTGTGTGTGTGCGTGCGTGTGTGCGTTGCGCGCGCGCGCGAACCTTCCAAGGTCATAGAGGTGGTGGAGAAATCGAAACTGAGGCCGTTCTAGAGCAGGGCAAGTAAGGCCAGTAAATTTAATATTTGTTTGTAAGCTGATCGATGAGGATGACGATAATGATGATGATACTTTTGTAAATGTTCTCCAGCCTTCTTTGTACTATTCATCATCTTATTTTTTCCCACCTTTTATTCCCCACTGACTCACACTCACCATGCTTGAGGATGATGCCAAGGAATATCGTTTAAAATGTGCCGATCTTCTCAAACCCAAAGGTAAATTGTTCTGGCAGAAACTACCATATATATGTAGTGCTTTACTACAGACTTCACATAAAGTTAAGGACCACTTGCAAAATTGCACGCCAAATAGAAACTAGAAAATCGATTCCATCCATCTTTGACATACATTTATGTCAACAATCCATATGTGCCTAAAATGAAATTTAGCACA
>CM031613.1:76444607-76472107 GCA_018398815.1 Conus ventricosus | reverse complement strand
GTCGTGTAGTGTAGTGTAGTGTAATGTCGTGTAGTGTAGTGTAGTGTAGTGTCGTGTAGTGTAGTGTAATGTCGTGTAGTGTAGTGTAATGTCGTGTAGTGTAGTGTCGTGTAGTGTAGTGTAGTGTAGTGTAGTGTAGTGTAGTGTAGTGTAGTGTAGTGTCATGTCGTGTCGTTGTCGTGTCTTGTCGTGTCGTGTCGTGTCGTGTCGTGTAGCGTCGCGTCGCGTCGCGTAGTGTCGTGTCGTGTCGTGTCGTGTCGTGTCGTGTCGTGTAGTGTCGTGTAGTGTAATGTCGTGTAGTGTAGTGTAGTGTAGTGTAGTGTAGTGTAGTGTAGTGTAGTGTCGTGCAGTGTCGTGTCGTGTCGTGTCGTGTCGTGTCGTGTCGTGTCGTGTCGTGTCGTGTCGTGTCGTGCAGTGTCGTGTCGTGTCGTGTCGTGTCGTGTCGTGTCGTGTCGTGTCGGGTCTGGTCGGGTCGTGTGGGTGTGGTGTGGTGTGGTGTGGTGTGGTGTGGTGTGGTGTGGTGTGGTGTGGTGTGGTGTCGGGTCGGGTCGAGTCGGGTCGGGTCGGGTCGGGTCGGGTCGGGTCGGGTCGGGTCGGGTCGGGTGTGTAGTGTAGTGTAGTGTAGTGTAGTGTAGTGTAGTGTAGTGTCGTGTAATATTCTGTTGTGTGATATCGTGTCGTGCAGTGTAGTGCTTGTACCCATCGTCAACACAGCGCAGGCCTCCAAGGGTGGTACAGGACTGCTCTAAAGGCAGGTGAAGACAGTGCTTCTCTGGGTTCTCCCCAGCACCTCCGGTGTTTCTTTTTCTTCTAGTGTAGTGTAATGTCGTGCAGTGTAGTGTCATGCAGTGTAGTGTAGTTTCGTGTAGTGTAGTTTCGTGTAGTGTAATGCTGTGTCGTGTAGTGTAGTATAGTGTAGTGTAGTGTAGTATAGTGTAGTGTAGTGTAGTGTAGTGTAGTGTCGTGTCGTGTCGTGTCGTGTCGTGTCGTGTCGTGTCGTGTCGTGTCGTGTCGTGTCGTATACTGTAGTGTCGTGTCGTATACTGTAGTGTCGTGTCATGTCGTGTCGTGTCGTGTCGTGTCGTGTCGTGTCGTGTCGTGTCGTGTCGTGTCGTGTCGTGTCGTGTCGTTTGGTGTAAAGTCGTGTGGTGTAGCGTAGTGAAGTGAAATGTAAACGGTGTGGTGTGGTGTCGTGCGGTGTGGTGTAGTGTACTGTAGTCCAATCTACTCTAGTCTAATCTAGTCTAGTCTAGTCTTGTCTAGTCTAATCTGAATAAATCTAGCATAGCCTTCTCTAGTCTAGTCTAATGTTGTGTAGTATGATGTATTGTATTACAATGTAGTATCTATTTCTTTCTTCCAAACATGAGAACTTTCTGTGTGAAATTCGGGCTACCCTTCTTCAGTATCACCACAGTACACTGCCCCATTATTTCCCTTCTCTTTAATTTTTTTTTTCTAAGAGAGCGATGTCGACAGGGTTCCGTTCCAGTTGACAATTCCAGAGGAAATACTGGCATCCAGCAGACTACTGACAGTTGATAATGATGTCGGAGATCAGAACTCCAATCCCACACAAGATTTGAACCCTAGAGATGGAATACTTTAACTCCTCGGTGGATGCGCTGTCATCTATCGGACCAAATCCAGTTCCAGTGCTAAAATAAAGGTTTTCCTAGAAACAGTAGGAATAGGCCAATACCCACCCACCCACCCTCCTTTACCCTCTCTGGGTTCTTTAAAGAACAAGAGTCTGTCAAATGGTGCCAGTGTTAGGTCGGCTCTTTAACTGCAGAAGGGCGGGGTGGAGGGGGGTGGGGGGTGGGGGTGGGGAGGTGGAGGTGGGAGGGAGTGAGTTTTAATCCCCCGGTTCCAATGAAAAGGCTTTGGCAGGACTGCAGGGTTTCTGTGACGACAACAAGAAGCCGGTGCCGCCGTTGACGGACAGGTTGGCAATATTCGATGAAGTCTATTTCTGGCCTCATTCAATCAGTCAGTCAACAGTTCCGGAGCAGCCATGGAGTGTGATTGAACCCAAATCCACCTTTTATTCTGCTGCAGTTTTTTTTTCTTCAAAGTTGATGCAGAGTAAGAGTGTGGAGTAGAAGAGTAAAATATTATTGAATTCCTTAGTCTCCTCATCACAGCTATTTTTCTGTGTGAAAGTAGAAATGTCCTTATCCCGGGAAACCGTGTGAATATAGTATAATGCATTCCATACTTGTCTTTATTCTCGATTCTTTTAGATAGGTGTGCATCTTTCTTCTTCAGTAATAACTCACTGCACAGCCATGTAACGTTCATTTCCTCTTCGAAGTACTTAGTTACATACCATTACTTACAGTATGATGATAGATTTGGACAATATAGCCCCATCCTGCACGACCCGCAGTACGTATCTGAAACACTTAAGCGTCTCCCCCTTTCGCTATAGACTTCATCATCTAATCGACCTTATCCACTTCCAGCACAAAACTCCAGGATTCCATATTTCTTGACTGCATAGAAACAGAACAACCTCCCTATGCTTCTCTCTTTTCCACATCCCTTTGGGTCGATTAGAGTGAATATCGGTTTGGCTCTTTGAATGCAATCAAGACAGACATTTTATTCCCTTTCCTAATAAAAAGCTTTGACAGTGATGCAGGGTTTCTTTGACGATAACGTGAAGCTGGAGCCGTTAGTGACAGACAGGTTAGCAATATTCGGTGCCGATTATTTCAGGTCTCAATCCGTCAGTTAGTAAACAATCCTAGATCAGAAACGGACTTTGATTGATCGCAGCCGGACGCCAACCTTTCACTCTGCTGTGAATTTCGATTATATATATATATATATAATATATATATATATATATATATATATATATATATATATATAATTTTTTTAGATTAATACCGAATAGTAGACTAAACTAGGGGAGCAGAATACGATTGTATCACTAAGTCTTCTTGTTAATGCTGGCATTTCTATGTGAAATTGGGACTTCTTCCTCCAATGGCAAACCTGTTGATATGTATGTGCAATCTTCTGTTTTCTTTCTTTCTTTTCATTTTCTTTTTTTTCTATTTTGAGGGTCAACGTGTAACTTTTACCTCAGCTAGAAGCATGACACTCATGCAGTTCAAATGGATTGTCTCATTGAAGATATTAACACAAAAACCACCACTTACGGTCTGAATAGTTGATCAGAGAACTGTTCTCTGTCCCTGCACCAGACTCGAAAAGCAGACCCGGAATACTTTAACGCTTCCTCTCGTTGGTGCACGTGACGTCACTCATCCCCTCCCCCCCCCCTTTGTTCACAACGCTCGCAGACTCGAGAGGCAGGACCCTGAACTGCTACAGCAAGGGAACAAGCAGATCCCAACACACAGCTCTGTACCCGCTTGGAGAAGGGACCAGTTTCTGGAAGTCAGAGAGACAATGCCAGGCATTCTCACAAAGGGCACACAGTCAGAACCAGAGAAGAAAGCACTAGCTCTAGACCATATGGAACAGGCATATCCCAAGGAGCTGTGGACGTATGCGTACACGGACGGCTCAGCAGAGGAGGCTACCAGAAATGGAGGTGGAGGAATATTCCTAACCTTGAAGGATGGAACACACGTCCGACACGCCATCCCCACTGGCAAATTCTCCACGAACGACAAAGCTGAGGCAGACGCATTGCAGACAGCTGCGGGTACACTGTGTGCGAATAGAGAGGCCATACATCCCAAAGTCGTCATCTTCTCTGATGCACTGTCAGTACTGCAGGATGTACAGAACCCAAAGACCAAGGACCTCAACCCCCTTGTCTCTGCCCTTGCCAGACTGCAACAGGCCACTGAACTAACCGTCATTCAGTGGATACCCTCACACTGCAACATAGCAGGCAATGAGGAGGCAGACCGACTGGCGAAGGAAGGAGGACAGCAGCCACAAGAGGAACAGGAAATCTATGAAGAGGCCAAGACGATCGTCAAGGAGAAGCAGAGGAAAAGATGGCTTCAGCTACATCCAGATTATAACCAGACAGATCTCTACTACCTCAGACCCAGACCAGACCAAGTAAACATTGTGAGGCTGAGGACTCCAGGCTACACCGTCACATGTTCACAAGGTTCCGCATTGGCGAGTCTGCAGTGTGCCCCTGCGGTACAGCCCCAATGACAGTGGAACACTTCCTACAGGACTTCCAACACACCATAACCTGAGAGCAGAGACCTGGCCTGCTGAGCAACCGATGAGGGAGAAACTCTACGGATCTCTGGAGGGCCTCCGCCGGACGGCAGCCTTCGTCAGTGCATCGGGGGTTCCTGTCTGAGCGAACGACGACGAAAGAAGAAGATCCCCCCCCCCCTTCCCACTTTTTTACCACTTCCGGTACTAACATACTGAGATCTCATATTTCTGGAATCCATACAAACAGGACAGCCGCTCCTCTCTCTGTCTCTGTTTCTCTCTCTTTCTCTCTCTCTTTCCTTCTCTCTCTTTCTCTCTCTCTCTCTCTCGCTCTCTCTCTCTCGCTCTCACTCTCTTTCTCTCTCTCTTTCTCGCTCTCACTCTTTCTCTCTCTCGCTCTCTCTCTCTCTTCCTCTTCTCTCTCTCTCTTTCTCTCTCCTCGCTTCTCTCTCTTCTCTCTCTTCTCTTCTTTCTCGCTTTCTCTCTCTCGCTCTCTCTCTCTCTTCTCTCTCTCTTTCTCGCTCTCTCTCTCTTTCTCTCTTCTGCTCTCTCTCTCTGCTCTCTCTCTCTCTCTCTTCTCTCTCTCTCTCTCCTTCTCTCTGCTCTCTCTCTCTCTCTCTCTCTCTCTCTCTTCTTCTCATCTCTCTCTACTCAATCAATCTTACGTTCTTCAAGAACAAGAGTTTGTGAAGTGGCGTTTGGTAGGTCTTATTGACTGCTGGAAGCATGTGCATTATTAATTCCAGTCGCCAATGAAAAGAGAGAAAAAAAAATTGAAGGGTGCAGTGGTGTCTTTGACAACGGCCAAATCTTAAAGCTCTTTGTGTCTGACAGGTTGGCAAGAATATTGCTAATATATTCGATGAGTCTGTGTCTGGCTCAGTCGATTAGCCATTTGCTTCCTAACTTGCAGACCTGATCTAGCTGTGAAATGTTATCATGAAGAAGAAAACGTACCACACTTGCAAAGTACAGTAAGAATTTGCACACACTTTTGTATCGTGTCATCTTCTGACTACAGTCAGTCTTCTGTGGAATTGGGGTTCTCAAGGAGAATGTTAGCTATAGTATGGTGCCTTACTCTGCTGTCCTATTCTGTCATTTTGTTTTCTTCTTCTTGGGGGGGGGGGGGGGGGGGGGAATAGCTCAGTTGGTACAGCGCCAGACTCGTGATCCTGGGGTCGCGGGTTCGAATCTCCGACGGGCCGTTTCGGTACAGGGGGATTTTTCCCTCGTAGTTAACATTAGTTCTGACTCCATTTCCCATACAGTCCTTCGAATGAGACTATAAACTGAGGTTCCGTGTGTGAACGCACGCATAACATCTTCCACACACGTCAAATCCCATCACCAACGTTCGGGAGAGAAGACCAGTTTGGCCGTCGGTATGGATGACACGTTACACATAGCATGCACTCTGCGTGAGAAATGGAAAAAAAATGAAGGAAGTAAAGATATTGAGTGAACAATATTGGACGATATTGACTGGATGGCACGGGAAACCACTGAATGAAGTATCATCTGGCAGCTCTTCAGTCGGCACTACCCAGGTAGGCAGCCCGTTGTGTAAACGAGCGTGGATTGTAAAGCGCTTAGAGCTTGGTCTGTAGCTGAGAATAGGCGCTATATAAATATTCATTATTAGTTTTATTATTATTGCTTTTGTTTGTTTTGCTAGGATGTTTCTTTTCCAGTCGTAGGAGCTCGGTGGAAACACGGTTCCAGCAAACTGTCTGATGTAGATCGCCCCCAGGTCACTGCATGCGATCTATTGTGAAAGAAGAGAGGAGATTCCTCCTCTCCGTCCCATTCTCACAGGTCTCAATCCACTTCCTGGAAAACTTTACTGTGTCCCATCACGATTCATTGGACTCAAACCACACTCTTAACTAAAGCTGACCGGATTCCGCATGTCTGGAATCAATAGAAAGAGGACGACCTCCTCCATTTTCTCTCTCTCATGTTCCCCCTCCCGGTTCTTTCAGTCAAAGAGCCGGACCGATCTTCACTCTAGTTGACCCGAAAGGGCTGTGGAACAGAGAGGAGGCTGGGGAGGTTGTTCTGTTTCTATTGATTCAAGAAATATGGAGTCCTGGTGTTTTAAGTACTGGAAGTGGTTAAGGTCGAATACACAATGATGTCTACAGCGAGGGGCAGAGGCGTTTAAGTGTGTCAGTTGTGTAGGATGGGGGTGGGGGGGGGGGGGGGGGGGCTATGTTGTCCAAATTCTAATCAGACTGTAAGTAGCGGTATGGGCGTCAGAACTTGGAAGACGAAATCAATTTTAAATGGCTTGTGCACTGAGTTATTAACGAAGGAACAAAGATGCACGTCTCTGAGTTTAAACGAAGACAAAGATGCAACTACTGAGTAATTAACGAAGACTAAATGACTGCTACTGAGGTATTAACGAAGGACAAGAGTGAATATATGAGTTATTAGCGAAGGAAAAAAGAAGCACATTACTGAGATAACGAAGGAAAAAAAGATGCACATCTACTGAGTTAAGCAGCGAAGAAAAAGATGACATCACTAAAAAAATCAAGAGAAGATGGGAATACACAAATAATAGCTGCATGGTTTCCACGGAAAAGAGCAGGAAAAATAGGTTTATGAGAAAAGAGCAGGAAAAAAAAGGGTTATGAGGAAAAGAGCAGGAAAAATAGGTGTTATGAGGAAAAGAGCAGGAAAAATAGGTGTGATGAGGAGGCTAACTGATTCGATAACATTTTACTCTACCGCCCTACACTCTTACTCTCCATCAACTTTGAAAAACAAAAAGGAGAATAAAAAGTGGAGTATGGGTTCGATCACTCTCCATGGCGGAGTGCTCCGGAACTGTTGACTGACTGATTAAATGAGGCCAGAAATAGACTTCATCGAATAGTGCCAACCTGTCTGTCAACGGCGGCACCGGCTTCTTCTTGTCGTCAAAGAAACCCTGCAGTCCTGCCAGAGCCTTTTCATTGGAACCGGGGATTAAAACTCCGTCCCTCCCACCTCCACCCTGTACCCCCCCCCCCTCCCCCATCTCCTGCCCCCACCTGCATTCCAACAGCTGGCCCAACACTGGCACCATTTGACAGACTCTTGGGTGGCACCAAACTTCATATAAAAACATCAGCATTGACGAGAGCAAGAAGTGATACAGTCATATTCTACTCTCTTTGTTTAGTCTCCCACATCAAATAAATACTAATGGAAATTTGCAGCAGAGTAAAAGGCTGGCGTACAGCCGCGATCAAAGACCAAGGCCTTCCAGGGACTGTTGCCTGACTGGCGGACTGAGGCCAGAAATAAACTGCACCGAGTATTGCCAACCCGCCTAGCCTGTCACCGACGGCACTAGAGGAGTCTCTTTATCGTCAAAGAAACCCTGCAGCTCTGTCCAAGTCTTTTATTAGGGAAAGGAATGAAAGGACTGTCGCCTCCTGCGTCCAAAGAGCTGAACCGATATTCACTCCAGTCCACCTGAAGGCATGTGGTGAAGGGGGGAGAATGGGGAGGTGGTTCTGCTTCCATCGATTCAAGAACTATGGACTCCTTGTGTTTTAGTAATGGAGGTGTTTAGGGTCGAGTGAATGATGAAGTGCTGAATGAAGGATGACGTCATAACGATGAACAAAGGTGTTCAAGTGTTTCAGATACGTTATTTCAGTTGTGTGCAGGGAGGTGGGGATGGGGGGAAGGGGGGGGGGGGGGGTATGTTTTCCAGACTGTGAGTAGCGGTGTGGGTGTTAATATTTCAAATAAGTAGTCAACTTTAAACAGCTTGGGCACTGAGTTATTAGTTAAAGAAACAATGCACTACTATCTAAGAAAGAGAGAGAGAGAAGGAGAGACAGAGAGAAAGAGAGAGACACAGAGAGAGACAGAGACAAAGAGAGAGAGACACAGAGAGAGAGAGGGAGAGAGAGAGACAGAGACAGAGATAGAGAGACAGAAACAGGGAGAGAGAGAGACAGAGACACAGAGAGGGAGAGAGACAGAGAGACAGGGAGAGAGACAGAGAGAGAGATAGACATGGCAGAGAGAGAGAGAGAGAGAGAGAGAGACATGAGAGAGAGAGAGAGAGAGAGAGAGAGAGAGAGAGAGAGAGAGAGAGAGAGAGAGAAACATGGAATGCGCCATACCATAGCTGCACAGTCTCCACAATAATAGCAGCTAAGCAGACCTAATTTCACATGGCAAAATCAGCTGTGGTTAAAAGATTACAGTAGTACTTTACTTTCATACTCTGCTCTCTTACTGTGCATCAACTATGAACAAAAAAACTCCATCACGTTCGCAACAGAATAAAAGGTGGAGTATGGGTTCGATCACACTCCATGGCGGAGTGCTTCGGGTCTGTTGACTGACTGATTGAATGAGGCCAGAAATAGACTTCATCGAATAGTGCCAACCTGTCCGTCAACGACGGCACCGGCTTCTTGTTGTCGTCAAAGAAACCCTGCAGTCCTGCCAAAGCTTTTCATTGGAACCGGGGATTAAAACTCCGTCCCTCCCACTGTCAACCCCCCTTCCTCCTCCCCCCCCCCCCCCAGCCCCTCCTGCAGTCAGAGAGCCAACCGAACACCGGCACCATGTTGACAGACTCTTGTTCTTAAAAGGACCCGGAGAGGGTGGAGTTGGGAGGAAGGGGGGAAGGGGGGGGGGGTTGTCCTGTTCCTATTAATTGCAGAAGTGACAGGAAGCCCTTTATTTTTGTACTGTAACTGGATTTGGTCGAATGAACGACAGCGTGTCCACTTAGCAGGCCGTTAAAGTATTCCAGGTCCGTGACTGGAATCTCGTGTAGGACGGGAGGAGTTCTGTTCTCTGACTTAATCATCGACAGTCAGTGGTGGGCTTGGTGCAAGTTATGTCAATAAGTTGATCAACTGGAAACCTGTTAGCATTAGGGGTTTTTTTAAGAAAACAAAAATCAAGCAGGTACAGCAAAACAAAATGGGGGAAAGAAAAATGAAATTCAGCGCACTGTGGCGACACAATGAGAAAGGCGACCCAAATTTCACACGGACAGTTCTCATGTGAGGAGAAAGTTGAACACTACACTGCATTACACGACACCACTCTATACATGAGAAAGGCGACCCAAATTTCACACGGACAATTCTCATGTGAGGAGAAAGTTGAACACTACACTGCATTACACGACACCACTCTATACATGAGAAAGGCGACCCAAATTTCACACGGACAATTCTCATGTGAGGAGAAAGTTGAAACTACATGCATTACACGACACCACTCTACATGAGAAAGGCGACCAAATTCACGGACAGTTCTCATGTGAGGAGAAGTTAAACTACACTGCACCTACGACACCAATCTATACGACGCTTCACTACACAGCACTACTGTCACTGAACAAGCTCATAAATAAATAGAACGAAAACTATTTTGTGACGTCTTTAACAAATACGTAAGCTTCGTTCATTGTAACGTCCCTTGTATCCATGGTTTGTTGGCAGACATCTCCAAGTAAAGTCACATGCTACCGTTGACCAATGAACTGCCTTTGTCGTTGACAACTAAACTAAACATTCAACTTCATCGAGCAACACTGATCTTCGGCGAGATCGGGAACAACGGGCAGCAGGCATTAAAAGGTGACAACAAGAAGATCAAACTCAGCAACGATCCTGCGTTTGAAGCGGATTACAGGAAGATCTCAAACTGAAGAAGGCTACAGCACGCTAGCCGTGGAGAAATGATTCAGTAATCTGGCGAAGAGCAAGAGACGGCCGCAGACCAAGGGGAGCTGGGCCATTCGTGCGATCCACCACAGAAGGGACTGGAGGCTGGACCTACCATTGCTGGGGTTGGTGTGGGCCAGAGCGGCAGCACCAGCCAGAATTCCGCAACCATTTCGGGAAGATTGCCTGACGTAGGCGATGTTTGGATTTGTAGGCTAGACTTATTCATAGATTATTAGTGTGTTGAGAGATTCATTTCTGTAACTTGGAACTGATGTTCGTTAAATCAGCATAATTCGTATTCTTTATTCATGCGATTTGCTTGGCAATGTAAATCTACATGACCATCGTCAACTTAAACAGTAAACAAGTGGGGTAACGTTTGCTCCCATAAGAAAACCTAACACAGAGTAACTTTTATTCAAGACTGGCACAGCCTTTTAAACTTGAATAAAGTCAGACAAATACAAAGACGAACAATCTAATAGTGGGGGAAAAACAAGCGCAAGCCAACAACTGAACTGTCTTCAACTTGCAGAAGCTCTTTCATATTCAAGCCGTTGGATGCGCGATCAGTTATTTTGCGACATTTGGTGATCGTGATGGCGGAGCATGCTCGTTGCCCGGACATCGCGATATGTCATCACCATCTTCGTTCACCCACATTTCCATCTGTGTCATGAAATTTTTCTAATAAATGATTATTTCCCCCACGGGTTATCCAACTTGAAATGAATCATATTTGTGCAATAGAAGTTCGTAAAGTGAGTTTGATCTTCTCTAACCAAATAATGGAGTAAGTTTAATTGTAGTAAATTATCAAGTAAAAAAACGAACCTCATGAGCTTTTCTTCATTGATACTATTCTATTTAATAAAGAGACTTCAAGAGTGTGTACAGAAGCTACCCAAGATAGTGCTTTGAAAAGGGGTTGGATGGGGATGCATGAAGAACAAGAGCAGACGAACAGTCGTGAAGAGATTTCTGAGAAACGTCTGTCTGTCCTCCAGGTTTTTTTTAATTATTATTTTCTTTTGTCTTCCACTTCTATCAATCCACGATCCTCATCACGTAACCTCATAAAACCAAGTCCTGCAAATCGTGAGGAGGGGGGGGGGGGGGGGGGGGCTGGGGATAGAACAGGAAAACACCGATTCTAACTCACCCTAGCCCTCACCTAGGTTCGGGCTAGGGCGACCTAGAATGGGTTTGTTTTCCTGTTCTCTGACAAGTAAGATTTCAATAACCAAAAATAAGACCCTACAAACAAACATACTGTGTAGGGTTATCTGTTTTTAATACTAATTTACTAACTTTTCATACAGAAACGTAGGGGAGTTTTCATAGAGTAACGTAGGGGAAAGTAGTTGTGGCTGAACACGCCCCATAGAGTAACGTAGGGGAAAAGTAGTTGTGGCTGAACGCGCCCTTATACACGGCGGTGCACTAGGCTACCCGATTTACTTCGCGGTGTGTTAATTACAGCGTGGGGAGCAGAGAGAGAGGCGCAACCAAAGCCCGTTAAGGTCAAGTTGCCCTCAGAACAACGGTGGGTTTAAATAATATTTCTTTTTAGCACGGAGGAGAAGCCAGTTTTGGGACCCAAATAGACTACGTGCGTACACACACACAAACACACACACAACACACCCCACACACACACCCCACACACACAACACACACACACACCCCACACACACACACTCATACACGCGCGCGCGCGCAACAGAGAGAGAGAGACAGACAGACAGACAGACGGGACAGACAGAAAAGAGGAGAGACAGAGAGAGAGCCCAGACAGACAGACAGAGGGCGGGCAGACACACACACACACCACACACACACAAAACACACACACACACACTTACAACACACACACACACACACACACTATTTAATTAGTTCTCTGCATGTCTTCCACTGAAAGCCGTTTTGACAAAGTGTTTTTTTTTCTGCTGCACAGTCATCTATAATAAATAGTGTCTGCGTTCCAAAGTCAGCAGGCTGAGCGACCCGCTGACAAACTGTGAGCCCAAAAAATCATACTGCCGCACCTCCTCCCTACCCCACTCCTTCCCGCCCAGCCTGCTCGATTACAAAATTACATCAGCCTTCTAGAATTGCTTTCCCATCAACACTGCCGCGTGTTTGGCGCTGTTAAGCCCGGCCATTAGCGGGCGCTCACATGACTAGGTTAACCCACAAAATTTCTTCCATGACTGCCGGACAAACGACGCGTTTTACTGTGTGTGGTGTGAACCGGGTTTACCAAGAACAGAATGTGTATCTTAAGGTTTTTTGGGCTCAGGAAAATGAAACGTTGAAGGCAATATTTTTGAAAAATACAGCCAGTTTTAATAGTGTTGCATGATGAGATGGTTCCTTATCTAAAAATGGCGCGCATTTTGAAAGTGGGCGAAGCAAAACAAAACCATCACGCGTTGATTGTTGGGAGCTGGCTTGAGACAGCTAAAGCCATGTTTAAAAAACATGGCGTTCATTTCTTAAGGCGGAGGAAAAACACGGCTGATTCGTATGCTAAAAAACTTATATTTGAAACATTTTTGCTGTTCCTCCCAAGTAAAAATGTTCTCAGTTTGTATTAGACTTGATTGATTGTTAACTACAGATTCAGTGTTTATGTGGCAAGCTGATCTGTGTATTAAGATGTGTATACTTTCTACTTTTCTATTTCTAACCAGTTCATCTGCCTTAAGTGTGCCCTTATGCAACTGAATGGCGATTTTTGAATGTTTGGCAAACAAACTAGATCGGGGTTAGGCAAGACCTTAGTACATCTACCAGTATGGAGAGGAGTAGTGTGTGGCCCGGCACTATCTTCATATAAATGCATCCAATATACAATGGGCGGATGTACTACTACTGGGCGATTAGAGCCGCCATGTTTATAACCCTAGCCGACGGGTGGGGGAGGGCTGAGGGTGTAAAAAGTGTTTGAAATTTAACCAAGGTGACAGGGGTGGCCAGTGGTCAGTGACTTAAAATGAGTCGTTGGGGTCTCACACGCCCCTGTGTGTGTGTGTGTGTGTGTAAAAACTTGGCTACAGCAGTAATTGCTGTAACTCTGCCAAAGCCAGTTGCAAGCCTGGTTGAGAAAAGAGGAGCACAGCAAACTAGGCTAAGTGATCATATGTGGTTGGACGTCATGCTTCGTCGTTCACCCCCGCTTGTGAACGGTGGCCCCACTTGCTGGACTCCTGCCCCACAAAGCCCGGACAGTTTTCTAAAAATAGTTCTTACCTCACTGCTTTGACCTCATGCTTCGCCCTTCACGCGCAGTGAACGGTGGCCTACTTGCTGGGCACGGGGCGGAGTCTTTTGCTGTTGTGGTTGGCTGCTTCAACGTCTGCTTCTACGTCCTGTTACAAATTTTAGGCGGGTTTTTACTTTATACAATTGGCTTGTTTTATTCAATCAGGCTTTTTTTAAATGCACTTGGGGCTGCTTTGAAAATTGCAACAAAAAAAGCCAATGCACCGCAAAAAACGCAAGCCCGTCTTGCACTAGTGGTGTTACACATGACAAATAATAAAGCTCTGTGTTACACCACACACCCCTCCCACCCCCAAAATCACCCCCAAGTTCTTAATTAAGTTTTTAATTAAGTCACCCCAAGTTCTTAATTAAGTTTTTAATTAAATTACTTCAAGTTCTTAATAAGTTCTGATTAAGTTTTTAATTAAGTTCTTGATTAAGTTACCTCAAGATTGTATTACGTCGTCCTTTAAGTCAGCCAAGTTCTTATTCAAATTATCTTATAATTATCAAAAAAATACAATCTATGTTTTATCTTAAATTTGTAAATGTCTAATATAGTACACACACGCCTCAAAAACGCGTCATCACTGAGAATATCTTGCTCGGCGTTTTTCTGCGCGAGATCGGTCAGCATAGATCTTAATGAAGTTCTTACATCCTAAGCAACCGCATTGATTGCAATTCTGGTTATGGAAATGTCTTTTATAGACTCCATGTCTTTATTTATTGACTTCATCATTTTATAATTACGCCATGATCTATTTTTTTTAAAAAAATTTTAAATTAAGTTCTTAAAATATTATTCCATCTGAAATGGATCAAAATGACTTTTGTTGATGACGGTTCTGGCGTGCTGTTTTTCTTCTGTATTAGCGGTTCAGATTTTTTTGATTGCTTTTGTTTCTGCTGCCATTTGTTATATTTTATAACCGTAATAACTGCCCCCTACAGCAGCAAGGGCGCCCAAAATGGCAACAGTTTTAAGTTCAATATACCCGAAGACTTTGGTGCTGTAGGCTGAATCACATGGAGTTTTTTTTAGCTGGCATTGAATCAACTGTTTCTGGGCGTTGGCGGTGTTATGTTTTCATTATGAGTTATATTCTGTAACATTAAATTTTTTTTTTCTGTCCACTCTGCTATTTCTTCCTGCTTTAAAAACGCCCAGGATGGGATGCTTTTCACTGGTCTCCACCAGATTCAGTGTTTTCTGCTGATTTTCTGGCTTGGTACTTTCTCACCTGATTCAGTGTTTTCTGATTCTGCTGATTTTCTGGCTCGGGCATTTTGAAGGGAAATAAAAATCTATATGATTAAAAGTTATTAATCCCATGATTAATGGCGATAACAATGTTCCAATCTGTAGTATAGATCACATCCTAGAGACTCTAATTTACTTTGTTTTAAAAATGGATTTTTGCGTTAAATCATACGTAAAATCTTGTTCAGAATCAATGGGAGCAAAATCTACTGACTAGTTTAGTGTACAAACTAAGAACCCTTTGCCCCACACTTTTTACCATTTAGACCCCAGCTGCGCTTCATACCTGTTTTTGATACTTTTAAATGTCTTGCGGCGACATCTGTTGAATCTGTTCTATGCTAAATTCAGTTCCGAGGAACTGTTTTGTTTTTCCACATGCTGCCAAAGAATACAGCCTTTCCTTTTGGGCATATTTGCTTGGTCATCAAAATTGGTCATTCATAAGTTCAGGAAGGTTTAGGCTGCCTTGTAGCTGTAGTAGATCATCACTGTTCATTGTTTTTTTTAATATATAATTAGTTTATTTTCTCTAAATATGAGCACCGAAAAAAACTGTGCCAACCTTGTATACCATTTCTGCTGTTATTGGAGGTCTAAGTGAGGATACTCAATGCTTGGTTAAGAAAGCTTGTTACGAATTAAACCAGCAGATCTTGGAAAAACTAGACTTGAGGATTCGAGCAAAAGCTGATTCTATTATTGCAGCTTCGTTGCCACAAAGAATTTCTTCTAGTCAAGCAAGGTATAATTCCAGACATATAAATAATGTAAGAAAAAAAAATAATTTATAAAAATGGGCTTCACTGTAATGTTGATAGGCGGCGCTGTGGTGAATGCGGCTGCTTTTTGTGGAAGTAATTTTCGCATTTAGGTAAACTGGCGAGGATGAGGCGAGAGAAAAAGACATAACAAAGCTGTGGAAGCAACTCGCTGCACAGCACAAGATTCGCTAATGACCAATGGAAAAGCAGAGAATTGTGCAAGTTAGAATTTATTAATAACACACTGAAAAAACAGGGGCATGCAGCTTACACATTTAAAGATGTATCAAGCAATAAAACAAATACCTATCTTGTAACTGGCAAACAATCGAGACATTGCCCCCACCAAAATTCAGTGACTTTTGTCAACATCAGAAAAACAAAGATGCAAGGAAATAGGGTTTATTGTCGTTGGTATGACTGTTGTGTATTTTTTTTTGTTTGCTCCATTAATATGGCTGAATAAAAAATGAACAAAATCTATTATTCGCCCAAAGGTTATTGAGTAAAGGGCATCTCAGCAATTAAAAATCTAAGCCTAAGCAGCGGGAGTTAGTCGAACAAACTGCAAAAGAATGGTTAATCTAAAAAAGCGATTTGGGAAATTTATTTACAGCGCCTAGACGAATACAGAGACCACACTGTGTGAATACAACTCCAAACGACACCATCCATTATGGACCTTCTAGTTTACCTCTGGATACGATTAGACCGAAAAAGATTTAAGTACGCACTCACAGTCATTGACATAGCTTCAAGATACAAAAGATGCGGAACCATTAACACAAAGGTGCTTCTGAGGTGCTGTTGCCTACAATGATATATCATCGAGCCCTTTAATTATCTGCATGGTTTCAAGTCGATGATGGAAAAGAATTTAAAGGGCAGAGTTGAATCAATTATTGTTGAAACATAGAGTTACCATTAAAAGAGTGCATTTCAGGATAGTTCACAGATCACAGGCTTTAGTTGAAATACTATCATCTAACAGTTAGCCGAAAGACTTTTCTCTACCAAGTATCACAGAGAGCTGATTGACAATTCTCGCAACTCAGAATGGGTTTTAGAAGACTGCCCTCAGTTTTGCGCGCAATGAATAATGAAGATTTAAAGGGCTAAAACCCAGTACAAGCAATCAGAAAGAGAAAAACAATAAATGTTGTTGAAGTAGAGTCTTCATCGCAAAATCTATTACCGGTTTGGTTTTAAATAGGTACCTTTATTTACGGGAGGAGGCAGAATGGGACACTCGCTTCAGGGCAAACGATCCCAGTTTGGAGTGTTGATCCATATGAAATAAAAAGAATTGTTTATAAAATGAATCCGGCCGTGTATTATTTTCGAGGTAAACTGACACACAATACAACCAGCTCTCAAAGATTTTGGTGAAGAAGAACTGCAGATAATCCACCAGGACACAGTTCAGTTGCTTAGTTAATTTAGTAAATATATTTGAGTTTTTTAAAATGGAGCTCAGAAAGGAAGCGCGATGAAACAAGAATGGGTAAAGGAAGAGACTCACCCATGGATACGGATTCATTTCATGCGTATGTAATGTTTAAGGAAACATTTTCGGGATTAATCAATGCATGCCTAAAAATCATCCAGATCACCTACAACTTAAAACCCAAATTGAAAAGAATATCTAGAAATAATAAAAAAAATTCGAACGCGCCAAGCAATATGAGAAAAGATTTAAATGAATTGGAATGAAGCTATGGGATTGTTTTATAATAAAAGATGATGAAAAATATAAACCCCCTGTTTATGCGGTCCTCCAGTGCCGATTGCATTATGATAACTCTGGATTAACAAATAACTCGTTTGGTGTTGTTCTATCTAACGGATTCTTTGTTACAAACTGTTGTGTTGATCTCTGTAGAATAGATTCGCAGTTTTACGTTGTCAGGATGAAAAGTCTTATTGCCAACAATGCTTCTTTGTAGTTGTTATGTGATATGTTTGACTGCACAACGCGGCGAGTTATTCCTCTTTGCTTTCTTAACGATTTTCTCCTGCTCGAAATACTGTACATTGTACTTAAACCAACAAATTCCTTGATCACCTTTCCTGATAATTCATCCTTATCTTTCCTAAAACCTTCTTATTAGTATAGAATGCAAAGGCGAATCTTTAGGATAATCGGGACGTGTTTACCATCTGCTGCCCTTTAGCTACTTATGATTCCATTGTCTTTATAGATGTCTTCAGTAGGGATATCTATAACAAAACTGTCTGTATCTGTGTAAAGTACTCTGGACTCAGGATACGAGGGCTTAAAGTAGTCATAAAGAAACTCTAACATCAAAAGCTTTGATAATTCAAAAACGGTAAACCCAATAAAATACAGGTTTGTCCAATTTGACTTTCTTTTTTTTCATTCATTATGCCAAAAAGGTGATCATGAAATTTCTGAAGTCCTGATAATTAGGTTTTGAAGTCAGCTTAATTGCTTCGTTCTCTCTGGTGACTAATCTGACATCTTTGCGCTTGTGCGGATTCTCCATAGTCTTTCCGAAACAGTGTTGTTCATCAGCTTGAAAAAGTCTTTTTCTGAAGCATCTGTGGATTTAGTTCTGAGATCAGTGTTCTTCATGATGTATGGTTTCATGAATGTTCTTGATCAAAAGCAATTATGCGATGAACTGCTGTCAACTTCAACCATGTCTTAAATAAAATTGTAGAAGTCTGTAATGACAGACATAATTTTTTTTGCCGCGAAGATTAGGCACAAGTTTAGGTGGTTCTCTTGGATCCATCTTTAGACTTTCTGCTGCTAATGGATAGTCATTATGCAGGTCATGGAGTTCCTGAGGATATTTCTAAGTCAACTTCTAGAATGAAACCACGCTGTTGATCAGGCGTTAAACTGCTAAAACCACTTTAATGCCTTTTGAATATTATTCGGATCACCGCCTGTGTACATTTTAAAGTTGCGTAACGGAAGTGATTGCGCCATTGCCCATCCATACAGATTGTTGCATCTAAATACATGAGATAGTTAGACCTTTTACTTGGATCATAGTCGTCCAAGTATTTGTTGTTTGCTTTACAGTAATGATGCGACGCCATACTAATTCCCCACGCAATCCGTTTTCATCATCTGAATCATTGGTAAATCCGACAATAAATCAATCTGTACTCAGTAAACTTTAAGAAAGCATCCCAGCTCATCCTGGGCGCAGAAATGTAATGCGCGGGATCAGGCTATAATGTTTCATGCAGGTCTTTCTGTAATTTTCAAAGACGTCCCCCAACAAAAATGTATCTGCCCTTAAATATGAATTATGATAGTCTCCCATCGTTTTACAATCTAACTTCTGCCACGCATCTTGAGCATGCTTGGTAATCAGAATCACTAAAGTCCTTTCCTCTGAGACTAGAAAAGGAACGCGCCTTTAGGAGGAAGTGTGTCTTCATCAAACCTTTCCCAACTGTTCATGTACTCATAAGGGTAAACGCCCTTTCTAACGAGAGTTGGGTCAAAATATTCTTCCGTTATTGGGCAGGACTTTAAGGACATAGCCAGTGACTCTAATGAACCCATCATGTGTTGCATAGAGTCATAAAAAGACATGTTATTTAGATTAAAGCACATGTACTTTTCTGATGACTGTGCAAAGCATGACACCCTGAAGGCATCGTCCACTGCTTTCATTATAAAATGAGAGTCGTAACCTCGCAAGTTATGAAAGAAGATGGGCAGCTTCCCTGTCTTAGGGTCAAACTTTAGTTGAAGAGTGCATTTACTGTGCGCTGCTCCTCTGACTCTTTCGGCTAATGTGAATCATGGTCTCTTATGTTGGATTCTCTTGCGTTTATGAGATACCTAAAACCACAAATCAACAGTGAGTGGCTGCGTCTTACTGTTCTTGGTTCTTCAGGCGTCATCATGATTTCAGATAAATTCAGATTATTAGAAAGTCATTCGCACTGCTGCATGCGTTTAAAGAAGTATTTCTGCAGCATTGGGCCTCTATATAATACTGCTTTGAATGAAAGCCATCCGACCTGTAACACTGAAGGAAATAAACAAAATCTGATGATTATCATTAAGGACTGTTTTTCGAAGTTTTTGTGGCGCTGGCCCTTCATATAAGGAAACAATAAGCGACCTCAGTCTGCGGTAACCAACATATGGACTTGTTTGCAGCGTTTCCAGGTTCTAAAACTAACTTTAGATCGGTGGGGGGTGTAAATTAGTTTGTATTACAGTGCTACAGAAACTTTTACATATGTTTCTTATGTTCAAGCGCTGGCTGGAACGGATGGCATTCTGGTTAAAATCATTTTCTACAGAATCTTGTTTATGCCAATTTTTGAAGGATGGGCAATAATATACTCATTGTGCGTATCAATGTGTAATGTGGTAGCCCCGCTGGCGAAACATCAGAAGGTAAGTCGACATGATTTATGTCTGGCTCGCCAATCGTTGGACTGTTCTTGGACACTTTAATCGGCTGTAGATTTGTTCTTCATCCATGTGTTGACATTAACAGTTAATTGGTTTGTTGTGTTTTTCAAAACTGATCAATTTGGTCTATACCAACGGAAGGACACCCCACCTAAAGTTAAGAGATTCATGATGTAACGGTGATTGTTAGGACACTCTCTTGAGTTTTTGCGGGCCGTGATGCAGGCCTTGCGAGGAACAACCACATAAAACATTTGTCGTCTGAATTCCTTATGTTTAGAACTGCTCTTTTTGCGACTAATGCTGGGGGTAGCGGAATGTAAGCCTTGCCTACAATTGGTGCATACTTAGCCTGTTTTAATCTGATCTCTAAAACTTCGCCCTCTGACCAACCAGAGCCTCTCATTTTGGCTTCTTCAGCGGCAGCGTCAAACTGTGTAAGCAGTTCGTCTGCCCAACCGGGTGTTAAGTCGTTATGAGAAAGAATAGTCTGTTGTTTAGTTGAGACCCAGACTTCTAGATTTTCTTCATTTATTGTTATATAGTCGATTAAAACAGCTAACATTACTTTAACTGGCGGGTCTATTGTTAGTTTACTTGGAACTTGAGAAATAGCATGTACAACGCTTGCCCGCACGTTTGCTGGATCAATGACTTCTAAATCAATATCATTTAAAGCTCTTGACAAACGCTCTTTCTCGAGCATTCCTTCAAACAATTCGTCTGGTCCTTCATATATCTTAGCCATGTTGAGTTTCTTTTCTAACTCAAAATATTTATTTAAATTAAAAAAAAAATTAATCAGAATCAATATCAACGGTCTTTTTACGCTTGGACTCATAAACTAAAGTATAAACACCTTTGGTGTTGTTAATGTGAGCTGTTTAGAACAGAGTTTAATGTTTCGTTTACTTTTTTTAAGCATTCCTTTTTTATCTGCTCGGGGTCTGGCTGTTGAGAAAAACTTGTCCTCACCTTTCTTTGAAGATCAAACTTTTGTCTTTTGTAGTCATCAAAATCGGCCTGTAAACGATTAAATTCTTCATCCGTGATGTTTGAGTCACTAGTGCTTTATTTATTGTCAGTTTGAACGAGCTAAGTTTAGCCGTTATTAGTTGAACCATAGCTGTGTGCTTTTGGAGTTTAGTTTTTAATTTTTTGCCAGCAGCACTTACAGCTAATGAACACACACCGAGAGCTAAAGACAAACCACCTAGAGGTAAAGCTGCGGGTGCGCCTATGCCCGTTGCTAAAAGACCAACACTCGTTCCTGCCGATAGAGCGCTTATAGTTGATGTTCCAGTATTAACATATGTAACAGCATTGAAGGCAGCAGAATACCTTCGCCTGGTTTTGCTGTATTTTGAAAGGTCTTGCTCTAGTTTTTGTTGCATTTGCGAATGTTTGTTAATCTGAAGGTTTTTATGTTAGGGGTTTCTACTATCCCTTCTTTTGGCGACTCTGGCGCTGTAGGCACATTTGGATAAACCTGAACAGACATGCTTTTTATAAAAATAAAAAATAATTTAGTATTGTATATCTTTTAGTCTGTTATCTTCAATATTCAGCTGCGCATCATATATTAAAAACAAATGTACATTAAGGGTTTATCGGCTTCTTCTTCTTTATCAATTTGAATGTTTATTACGTCTCTCACAGTTCTCCCGCTTCCATGCAACTGATTATCCTCTGTTGACCTTAGGTCAATCCATAAACCGTATTTTGTTGTTAAATAATCATCAAGCCTAACATTGTGAAGATGTAAATCTTTAGACACAAGGTCAACTGTTGGATTTCTACACCTCCCGCCTCCAAACAGTTTTCTTATTTCATCAAAATGCTGATAAGGTTTAAGCCCGCTAGCGTAGATTTGGTTAGGACTACCCTCAATCGAACATTGTACTTTCGTTATTTTGGATTAAAAAACTTTTCACTTCCTCTTTTGAACGGTTCTTCATCTTCACACAGCAATAAAATACCTTTAAGCGATCTTGCTGCGACACTAAAACTAAAATTCCATATAGTGTCTGCCCTGCTTCTGGGATATGTTGTATGATGAATCACTCTTTCGTAATATATTGCTAATTTTGACTGATATTGTTGCTCAATCAGCCTTGCTAAATTAGGGTTGCTAACAACGTCAAACTCTAACGAGATGTCAGAAATGCTGTACTTTGCTTCGGTGTCTGATGATTTGATAACGCGTTTGTATTCATTAAAAGTTAGTTCATATGACAATCTGTCTTTTAATGCTCCTTGAAAGTATGGCGCATGCGCTTTTAACAACTCAAAATCTAAGGGAATGGAAAAGCGATTTCCATACGCAAAATTTAGAGCTAAAGACTTTTTGCTGCTTTTAACATCTGCGCCGAGTGCGGCGCCTATTCTAAGTTTTAGTGCTTCTTCATTATCATTCCTTGAAACGCAAGATCGGCCCTTTCATTCTCGGTTAGCCATAGATCAGAATAGGTTAAAAATATGTCTGCATTGTGTAAAGAAAATATTTCTTGCCCCTCAAGTTTTATAGAAATTTTCTTAACGATTGCCCGTCCCAATTCTGGACAACTGTCCTGTTTGTGTCTGTTGTTGAAGCGAGTTCTATTTGAAAGTAAGACGCGCAGAGCCTGGCACAATCACTTCATCCGCTCCTAGGTCTGGAAATTTGACAGTAAGAATTTGATCTGCATCAATAGTAGATGGAATATTAGGAACATTAATATTCCGCTTATTTCCCTTCACGCCAAAGGTTCTTTCAGTCTCTATGCGGGTCAAGAATCGAGCCATATGCTTGTGACATTTTTTTATATAAAACAAAATAAAAAAATTTAATTATTAAAAGAAACATGGCAAGGCATTGAAGGATTAAGATTAAGATGATTTTGATCCTGGAGACGACATGAATTGAAATGACATTCCTTTGTACAACATCGCTCCGGGGCTTCTCTTTGCGGCGTGAATTAACAGAAGAAGGTCAGATCATTATAACAAAGTTTTAGGCCAAGAGCCTCCCGAATTTAATATACCCTAATGATTTTGAAGTAAAAGAATTACCATTTTTTTGTGAGGGACGACCAAGGACAAACTTGTTCAGCTTACTCTAAACCAGACTCCACAGAAGTTTTTAAAAAATGCGTACAATTCGACCAAGGGCTCAGTGTGAGCGATCAAAATCGCCTTGGCATTAACTAAACCAATATTAGATAAGGATGCAGTTGCTAACTTCAAACCACTACAATAACGCCCGACAGATAACCAAATGCAAAACATGGACTTAAAGAATTAAATCAATCGCAGACGAATTAATAAATGGCAATAGAGGCAGAAACCAGTTTTTCCAGAGAGAAACAGCATTAAAGACTATACACGACTCAACCGCTACCCAAGCTAGAAATAGCGACCTTGATCATGCTTTAAGAACCATTAGAGGCGAATTAACAAACACTTTAGCAAAACTGGGTGAAATAGATGAGCATATAAAAAGAGAAAAAAGAAAAAAACCTCCGTTGAGGCTGATGACGCCCAACTTAGTTCCCTATATTAACGAAAGAATAACCCAAGACTAAAAGTCTTGGAACAAGAGAGATCACAAAGACTAAGAAGCGTTGTCTACTAACCTAGAACAATTACGAACTTCAAGTGAGCGAAATAAGAGAAACTATCCAAAGAATTTTATATGAAGACACAAACGCTAGCAGAAAGAATAGAACACTGTTTAAGAGAGCCAAGGAGTCCACAATAGCAAGCGTTATATAACGGCCTTAGAGATTGCAAATAAGGACATCTGTGTTGCTATTACAGGCGCGGTGGTTGTCCGGTTAGTGCCTCCCACCTCCATCACCTCCCCACCTGACCAAATCATGGGTAAAAAAACAGCTTGATCATCCTAGCGAGTTTATTAAAAAAATTAGCCGGTAAAGCTATAGACTCTTTACCGGTATATTAGGGGGTGTTGTTAGCTGGCTTTTTGTCTAACGCAGCAAAGGTAGTTGGCTTTATGGCCGAGCACTTGATGGACATTAAGTTTCTCTTAATAGTTGGGTAATTTTTAGTACGATAAAGACCAAGTAATCTAGGGCCAGTTTAATCCAAGAACAAGCGCTGTCTTTTTCATATTCATGGTCCACCGCGAACAGAGTCCGCTCTTCAACGGACTTTCGGGCTTTGGGCCACTTGGGATTGGATGACTTATTTCTTGGGGGGACATCTTGGTTTTTATCAGCTTGCAATATTACTGTCTCAGAATTTATGTCGTTTTGTCCCAACCATCTGTTCATTTCCTGCAACAAGAATTTCATTGTTGTAGTTCATTAGTTGTTCCTACCGAGTCTGAAGGTCAGAAGGTAGCATGTATAAACCAGTTGCCAACAGCAAAGTCTATACTTTTGATCTTGCGGTATTGTAAAAGTACCTTGGACCTTTTTATTAACTTGAAGGTAAAATCAACTTGTAGAATTAATGGCATCCTCTAAATTTGCTAAGTATTGTTTTTTGTGCATCAAAGCCAGTAGAAGGATCAGTTTTATGCTCGATCTTGCTGTGCTTGTGAACCGCAGCCAACACCAAACGTAAGTCCGAATAGAGTCAGTTTATACGTTCTATACCTGCATTAGTTAGCCCGTTAGAAGTGTCTAAGATAAATTTTTTCCATCGTTTTATGCTCTTGCTCAATGGACCCGAGGTGAACACTGTGGCCTGAAAGAGAAAGATGTGTACGGAGATTCCAATCATACATAATTTCTGTGCACGCCCCCAATAAAATAAGGGGTGCCTAAGCCATGATTAAGATCCGACTTTTTTGTCTAAAGTCTGTCTTTGATGTTATATTGGGATTCGTTACAGATTCTTTCAAAAGCCTTCATGTCTATTCTTTTGCTGAATGGATAAAACGTTTGTCATTTGTAATGGCGCTTGCAGTCAGATCCAAAATACGTCTGAAGGTGTAATAAAAATGAAATCTGTACACTGACCTCCACAAAGGATCAGGATGATTAAGTGATCATCATACGACAACTCCACACCCAGTTGATGCACAAAACACAGCGAAAGTTTAAAACTGTTCTGATAAAACTGCTTCGATGACTGAACCACACTTTGCGATGTAGTTCTTTTTTAATAGGATGGATAAGATATTGGCCAATGGAGTACTCACCTTTAACTGAAAGGTGTCAGTCTGGGTCACATAAATGAAAAGGGGCGTCAAGTTGTTATATTTTTAAGATTGTAGTGCGGCCAACAGAATATTTTGCATCAGTATATTTGAATGCGCTCATTTTTATTTCGTTTAAAAAATGTTTGTAACAATAACAACTCAAGACCGTCCTTCGTTTTTAGAACATGCTATTAACAACAATTGCGGAGCCAAAATGGTTGCACTTCATGAAATATTTTACAAAGTCGTATGGTTTAATATAACCGAATCCAAGGAGAATAATAAGATTAAAAAAGTTAATAATAGAGGACAATTAGTTAGCCAGTTAACCATACCTGATGGTTATTAACGGGGTTTTGCTCACTAAAAGAAGCAATGAGTAACTTCGACATTACTCTCAAACTTAACAATGCGAATCTGAAAACAATGTTGACCTTCAAACCTGAAGAAGAAGAAGTAGGGTACTATTTTGATAAAGAGCTAGCTAAAATGTTAGGCTTTACAACTGCCAATCGACCCACTCATAGTTTTAGAGTTGCAGCAAACAAAACTACTTATGAGGGAAAAATCCGCTCGATCTTGCATTAACATTCATTACTCTATGTTCATTTAGATGAGCTGAGCACTGATGAAAACTTATATGATGGAAGGCCCTCAACTGTTTTAAGAGCTCTTCCATCTGGGAAAGCTGCATATTGCGATTATGAAATTATACAATTCCCTAATTTACAGTTTAAAAAGATTAGTTTGTGGGAGGGTCGAATCATTTAATTTAAAAATCAAAGACAAAGCGGGGAAAGTTGTGAAATGTGATAACCTGCACATTGTTTTGGAAATAAAATAATTAGTTGTACTAAAACATGTCGCGTGGACCAGAAGAACCGGAGTTACATTAGCGCCTGTAGGTGTATAACCTTAGAATTAAAAGACCTTGCAGACGTTGCGGACTTTGAACAGAACGGTGAGATAGGCGCTTTGTATGGTTTTGAGTACACTAAGATGGTGATTATAAACGTAAAGAGGTTGCCGACAACAAAAAGTTTCCTAAACTAGAACAACTACGCAATGTAGAAGCAAATAATGCTGGCCAGTATGAATATAAAATAGTTCGAAAACCTGACCTCAAATGGCACTTAGAACCATATTTAGAATGGGACATAAAATTTGAATTCATAAGCCCATTTACATTTTTTAGCCGCCAAAAAAGTTTCAGAAAAGCACTCAACTCTGGCCCTTTACATGTAAGCTTATGCCGGACGACAATAGTCGGAAAGAGATTGAAATAACGCCGTATGGGAAAAAAACAGTACATCCTCCACAGAAAAGAAACAGTTTCAAAAAAAGCTTCTACAAAATTACAGTTCTTTCCAAGCAGAAAATTAGGAGACACGTTCACAATATATTTGAAATTTCTGTCTTTAAAGATGTGGAGAGGGATGGGGCTGTGGGCGTTAGTGACGACCTTATAAAGGAATTAATATTAGCTGGCAAAACTTAGACGTTTAACGCCTTAAAGTTATCATCGTCGTTCTTCACAATGGTGAGGATATTAAGATCATAACAACAAGCAGCAAAATCAATGTTGACTTAAATAGAAACAATCTTACAGAACTGAATTGGATTAATCTTACACATTTAGGTCTCATAGGATTTTATTATACTGAACAAGTTCTAACAGAGAGTATGATAAACATAATAACTGAATTAGATTAAATTTCTGTTATAAAACTATGGAGCAGTTAAACTTTATGACAAAAACCCCTCATTGTTCATTAATTTGTGGACAAACTGGTTGTGGAAAAACAATATTTATCCTCAACCTGTTACAAACAGTTTTATCGTTATAATTTTAATCATATTGTGATTTTCTGTCCAACACTTAAATGGAACAAAGCATATCATGATAGAAGGTTTATATGGACAGATGATAACATATTTTTAGTTGATCCCAGCAATAAACTGAGTGAATGTCTAGAACGCTTTTTTATATTGTTTGAGGGAACGCAGACGCTATTTATTATAGATGACTGTTCAGCAGAAAGAGACATAGTTAAAAAGAGAAACACTTGTCGAAACTAGCTTTCAGCGGAAGACATGCTGGGATAAGTGTGTGGATTTTATGTCAAAAATATAACTCGGTTTTAAAAGACTTTAGAGAACAGTTAAAGACCGTAGTTTTATTTCACATGAAAGACAGAGATGCATTTGATGAATGTTTGCGTGAAATGATGTTATTGAAAATGACCAGGAAAAACATAGGATTAAGCAAAAACTGAAATCTGAAAAGTTTAGTAAATTAGTATTAAAAACGGATAACCCTACACAGTATGTTTGTTTGTAGGGTCGTTATTTTTTGGTTATTGAAGTCTTACTTGTCAGAGAACAGGAAAACACCGATTCTAGGTCGCCCTAGCCCGAACCTAGGTGAGGGCTAGGGTGAGTTAGAATCGGTGTTTTCCTGTTTCTGTGTGTTTTGAGCCTGAAACAACTGCATTCATGCTCAAATATAGTTGTGATTCATTTGTCCATAATCACGCAATCTCTCTCTCTCCCTCCCCCCCCCCCTCTCTCTCTCTCCTCCATTCTCTCTCTCCCTTCCTCTCCTCCCTCCCTCCTCTCTTTCATTCTCTGTCTCTCTCTCCCTCCCCCTCATGTCTGAACACCTGAATGCTATGAAGTCGTGTTTTTTTGCCGTTCTGTGTTCTCTGAATTAATTACTTCGAGTACGGTTGATGCAGTAGATTATCTTGAGTGACGATTGTAAATT